>VZRL01004534.1:36547-310709 GCA_013397895.1 Origma solitaria | reverse complement strand
CATCACCGCAAACAGGAAAAAAAAAAAAATCATGAAGTCTATCATACTCTGCCATGTGATTAAATTACTTGGTACATAAAAATAGCTGTAGCAATATCTCCATAGTTCAAACTCTAGTTGTCTTTGGACATGTGAACAGCTGCAGCCACAACCCAAGAGCAGAGGCTCTGTCCCAGTGAGACCATTGCATGTGTGTGACAGGTGCTTCAGCAGCGCGTGACGAGGGACAGGAGCATTTTTCCTGTTATTCTCTCTCCACTTTCTGTAGTTTATAGCTCAAGAACTCCCTGATCTCAATCATCATGCACTGTGGTTACCAATTAATCTATTTTACATTAGTCTGATTATTTTTTCAATCCATTTAGTCTTGGCTTCGAAAACATTTTGAAGCACCAAGTTCCGCATAGTAATTATGTAACATGAACAAACTCTATAATTCAGCAAACAGCAATTACATAAGATGCATTTAATATTACCTGCCTTTAAAACTACCATATCAGTATTTAAAATCCATTATTGATGAAAACAAAATATATACTGTAATAGTAACATCCACAGCTGCAGAAAAGTGTGAAGAATGGTCCACTGAATTTTCAATTCTTCACCAGACTCTAACATCCATTTTAAAGTTACGTAAAAGATATAGCTGAACTTATACAAGGTAGAAAATGAGCTTTTACAATTATAGTATTACAGTGGATGTCAGGAGTATATAATGATTTGTGTAAAGCTGTGTAGTTTAATGGTATATTTCATAAAAGTCGGCAGAATGAGGATTTTCCTGGCAAATTAGAGGTGAACTAGATCCATATGGTTGACGAAGAGGCTTGCATGTGTAAGTTTTTGTGCCTTCAAAAAAGGTAGTAAACCAAGAAACAAATCTTCAAGAATAATTATGTGGGTTTTTCTTTATCCTTTTTTGCATCTAATATATAAATCTGAGGCACACCAGCAACTATTAACATACTAATGTTAAGCATTGGGTTGAATTGCAACACTGTCTAATGGTGAAAAGTTTGTATTCTGTTTCAGTGTGTCCCATTTTCCCTCCACGATAACAGAAATTATAGTCAATTATTGAATGCAATTTTCCCCCTTAGAAAAGTCTGGAGACCATATTGTTTGTGTTGTTTTGGGATATTTCAAGTAATCAATCATATTTATTTAAGCTCAATAACCAGGACATCTTTGTTGTTGCATAGCATTGATTTATTTGGTCAGTACAGAAAGGCAATTACTGTCAAGTAATTAACATCACAATAAACATCCATATACTCTGTTTGATTGACTCTGATATAAAGAAAGCAAAGACAGATTCTTTGAGCATGTGATTTATACCAGAAGGAGGTTGTCTATTATCTTTTGCAATATTTGATACCTGGATTTGAAGAGTACGTATTCTCTGCATCTTTAAGTGATCACTTCTGTCCCTGTGGTTGGTGCTCCACGGCACAGCAGTTTTTCAACAGGCTCAGACTGACAGGAAAGAGAAAGGAAAAAAAAGCACTGGAACAAGATGCATGCTACTATTTGTAGGAATAGTTTAAAAAAATGTAATTCATCACTTGTAGTGTAGGTAGGAGTTCAGTATTTAATGTTTAACTAGACAGAGACAGAAAGAGACTTGGCTGATTTTGATGTGCTAAAAATGAATGAATGCATGGGGAGGGAACTATTCAATTTCCACCTCTGCAAACCCCAGCAGATTTAAGGACAACCTCCAAATTAGTAAACTCCTTTGGTAGTACTGTGGGTCTTCATATTATCTTTATAATATTATGTGAATAAACAGAACAAGCAGATATATTTACTCATAGTACTATTAATTTTTGTTACACCTGTTCCTCATCACTTCTTCTCTCTGGGCAACTGTGGATGGTCACCCATGTAAGGATTCCCTTCTTTTTCCCACACTATGCACTTTGGCAGATTTGCTGTTTCCTGTAGGGAAACCTCCTGCTCATACAGACTATTGACTATAGATGTAATTATATACACATGTTCTTTTTAATTTGGTGTTGTATATTCTTGTTATGATAACCTCAGTGCTTTACACCTTAAAATACCTCTGTGCCTCATGGTGAAATATGGAATGGCTCATATTCTGGTTTATTCACTCATTTTGGAAAAGACCAAACTCACTTTATAGCTGGTATCCATCTCATCTAAGTACGGTTGTTGAAAATCCCTAAGCCATGGAAAAACATAGTTTTCCTTCCTTTTAAAAAATGAGAAAAAAATTGCCCTTTCTTAGCTTAAATTATAAGCACTCAATGTCACCTTGGGTACGCCTTTATAGTAAAAACTATTTTATGGCTCACTTTGTTGTTTTGGTTGTTGAGTTTTTGGTTTATTTTGGGTTTGGTTGTTTTTTCCTTTGATCTTAATGAAAACTTTAAAATTTTTTGCGAGATCTGTATCTCACACTGAACATATTATTCTCTAAGTGAATTGTATTAATTTCCTTACTGTTCTGAGATCTGTCTTAGAAATTATCCACTTTGCAAAACAAAAACTATACTCTGATTATTCTGGCTTGTAACTAATGACAATATTCACATATAAAGCATAAGTGGTGGGGATTTTTGGTCTGTGGTTATGCAATTACATGTTCTAAAAAGTCATGCAATGTACAAAGTCATTTGTAGAGTTTTATACTTCAGATTAACAGTTTTCCTTTTATATATGGGATTTTAACTAAGGCATCCCTGCTTTCTCTGGCATACTTAATTGAGAGTATGTTTAGTATTAGAAAAGTATAGTGTTAATTTAGTCGTAGTGCACAATGGGTCAAAAATATTTTCCTTCAGTGATTTGTTTTATTTAAATATTAATTTTATTTTTTTAAAATTATAATACCAAGGCATTTGTAAACTCTTTCCAATTTTGAAGAGTTTCCTTCAGGTCAAATGAAGTCCAGCCTGTGTCTGAGAAAGAATATTTGTGTCCCCACTGCAGTAACAAGCAGTTCTCCATCACGAACATTGTAAAGCAAACACATCCCATCAGCCTTGAAGCTGAAACATTACTTATTCACTTCCTCCATGACTTTTTTAGTTTTAAATATTAAAATACTTTTTTCCATAATGTTAAAAGTAAGAAGACCTTATACCTTGTAGATGGAATCAGAGCTAATCAGTAGGTTCTTAATCCTGAAGCCTTTCCTCAGAGATACCCTATGTTTTCTTTATTCAATGATTAGACCACTAGAAGTTCCCTTGAAAACAACTCCTGCTGGAATGAGCACAATTTTAGATTTACAGATTTGAGCATGTTTACAAAGAAGCTATGGGAAGAATAAATTGACAGAATTATTTTTATTATTTAAATTCAGCCTTCTTTCTTTAACAAACTTCTGCAATAATCTTGAAAGTGACAGTTTACTCTTTTCCATCTTCAACCCATGACTTTTTAATCTTTAGATTTTTCAGGAAAAAAATAAATGCAATTTTTCTCTTTCAGTTATGCAGCAGCCGACTCAGTGCTGCTTAAAGTTTGGGATATGTCAAATAAGCATTCTCTCTTTTGGTTTCTGGCAGAATTAGTCTTCATTAGCACAGTAGAAAATCCTGAATGACTACGGGTATGTATGCATTTGTAGAGCTGAAAAGATCATTGCAAAATAGATAGTATGAAGAAATAATTATGATTAAATAATATACCTAAATTCACAGCTCACAACATGTGGATCTTTTATATGTCTAGCCACTATATACTGTGAATAAAACAAACAAACAAACAAACAAACAAATGACTGAAAGGGGGAAACACACACATAGTTTGAAGGTTATAGCCTGCTTTAATGGACTGTATTCTAACTATACGACAAAATGTTCACCATTTTTTTTCCCTCAAACATTGGCTTCACATTTTTCCAGGTCTGCTGCTCTTTCTCATTCAATACATCAGAATGCAGAGAGGTGCTGCCATAAGTATGTACCTCTATTTTTAGCAGGTGCTAAGTGAGAAAATTATTAAAGAACAAAGAGTGTTGTTTTCTGAGCATTTGGAGCTTGAGCACAAGCACTGCTTGGTTTCTGAAGTTAATGACAGGGATGAACCACATTGAATATACCCAGCAACTCCTTGATTCAGCTGATCCTAATAATTATCAGAGCTGACGTTCATTCCTTTTGTTCATCATTAATCTAATTCAATTCCAGAACATACTCAGAAAGAAGTTCTATTTACCATTATTCTGTGCAAAGACTAATAAATATAAAGCAAACAATGGACTCATTGTGAAAGCAGCATGTTCAAAATACTAACTCGGCATTTTAAAATGCATAAAATCCTGTAGGTTTAACAAATTCATGGCTGAAGAGTGGGATAATTTTTTTTTTTAATTAGAAATGAATGATCTTCTTTTATAGTGCAATCATTTTAGTACACCTGAAAACAGGGTCTAAATTAATTTCCTGTGTGCATTTGTAGTAATAATAATCAAAACATTATGCATATATTTCATTAAAACATTCTCTATAAATGTTCATTTAACATATTTATTGTAAATGGGTTTAGAGGGTTATTCTAAACCAGCCTCACACGAAGACAGCAATGAGCAAAGCTTTATCTATTTTACTTCAAAGGAAGTGTAGATGATGTTATGTACTTCTATTATAAATTGAAATTATGAATTATGAAAACCAATGCCAGCAACTTAGCCAAAGAATAGATGCAAAAGTTAAAGGGAGAAAAAATTCCAGCTCCATTTTCAACCTTGCTGCTGGTGACATTCTGACATTTCTTCCTTTGTGATATGCTGTATTGGGGTACTCACAAAGACCAATTTTAATTATTAGAGATTGTTCCCATCATAGGCAGGGTAGAGAGAAGATCCTCTAGACAGTAATTCAAAGAAGTAGGCAAAGCTGGGTGGTCAAAATTTGTTTAATAAAGCAGACTCTATGGGCTTTAGAAGGAGAATTTTCTCTCCCTAAAATTAGATCTAATGAATAACTTGTTCTCTTTGCTCATCGTTCTGGACAATGTCCTACTTCATGCACACCATACTGCTCTTTGTATGTTATTTGCCACAAATCCTTCAGGATGTGGCCACTAATAGTTGATGATGCCATAATGACTTCTGCTGGAGTCCTGTTCTCCCTGTGGAAAATAGGGTACCAGTAAAAGTTAGGGGTTTTGTTTTAATAATTGGTAATAAATGAAGAATTCCACTTAAATTAGATATTACGCCAGATATTATGCTAGAAATGCAGTGTATTGCTGTGCATAGTTGTTAAATTTATGACAATTTTGGTTATTTCTGACCATAATGTTATTATTAGAAACTTGATGTCTTTTTAAACTTATACTATTCTTTTTTCCTGAAGATGTTGGGTTTTTTCTCAATTGTGTCTTTGTGTGTACGGTTAAAGACTAAAGTAAAATAATAACTCCAAACAAATTTGTTTTTTTACATCAGGTGAGGGAAAAATAATAGGGAAATGACATTTCCAAAGTTATGGAAGTTTGTTTGTGTGAGTCAATTTCCCTTTCTCCATGAGTCATTTGAGACTATTGAAATAAAAACAATGTGAGTGGAGGTTGTTACCATGATGCTGCTTCCCATTGTTTCAGTTTAGTGGAGTGAAGTTGCTAAGATGAGCTCCATTCTGCTGAGAAAAAGAAGTTGCAGAGAAAATGTTTATCACAAAAATGTTCTAGTGACTACTAAAGACATAAAAGACATATAAACCTGTAGCTCAATAATATCTTCTGAAAATTAAATAAATCTGTTTTTAAGGCACCCAAGATGCTTGTTAAACAACCTTTTAAAAAGTAGATAAATTACGTTGAATGTTAATGTTTGACGTTATTGCTATGGAATCAGAAGACTTCATTTTACTTTTACATTCCTCTAGAGTATGTTAAATCCAACAATACTGTCCTAACCAAGCATTTGTCATTTCCAAAGCTTTTCTTATAAAGCTTTATATAATTTCTATGTACAGTGGAGTCTTCCAGGATGGTGAGTTAATAAACCAGAGTATAAAATGTACCAGTAAAATAGCATATGGATGTTGTGTTGCCCCCATCCTAAAAACAATCTGTAAACATTCTTAAAAACAGTCTATACACAATTACAATAACTGAATATTTAGCTTTAAAATGGAGAGCATTTTCCCAATGCTTTCAATGTCTTTCAATTGCCTTAGGCAAGTTCTAAACTCACAGCTACTAAGTAAAATGATATTGATAATACAAATGTTCAGGGAGAAATTCAAGACAATACATGCATCTGAAATCATTACAAATGTTCTTAGAAGCAGAAAATTTTTGTTTAAAGAAGAAAAGGAAAGACACCTCATTTTAACTGTAGCAATATCACATGGGTACAGTGTTAACAAAATAGTAGCCTCAAAATCACTTTGAAGGTATCTAATATATATTCCGCTATATTAAAATAGTATCTTCTCTTAAAGAGTATTGACATCCTCAGAAATATTGTAATCTCCCCATTACCACTCCACAAGGAAAAAGAAGAAAGGTTTTTTACATGCTGCTATCTCATAGTATTAATTACCTAAAAGATCATAGTATGTAAATAATAGAAAAACAGTGCATATCAAATTTAAGAAACAAGTTTTACTTGGAATTCTAGTACAAATGTGAAACAAGACTGAAATCTTAAGTTTCTCTGAGATCAATGTCTGTTTGCCCATTGACTTAAAGAGTCAATATTTCATCTTTTGACTTTCTGGTTATGAAAGTTCAGAACTGACATTAATTTTAAAGATTGAAATCAGATTTTAAAAAATGCAGCTCTGCAAATCACCTTGATGTTTTATTGGTTATTCTCTCATGCAATTTCTTTCAATTAATGAGTGAAATCATTCTCTAAAGGTAATTATAATATACTCCCTTCATGCTTTAGTAACAGGCAAAATGCATGGTAGCTACACAGTGACCTTCCAGAACAGTAGATGAAATACTATTTTTGTACCATAATAAAAAGGAAAAACCTGCCCATCTATTTCTCCATGACTCTAAAGTACAGATTTCAATCTTGAATCTGTCTGAAACTATAGTTCTTCCCAGTTTACTCACTTTGGTAAACAGTTTGTTTCCGTTCTTACTGGAATAAATTCAGGTAGAACACCTACTGACTCACTGGAAATACTACAGGGCTAAAATTAAGCAGTCAAGAGAACTAACTCTGAATTCTAAGGTACTTTATCTGAAAAGGTTAAAAATTAAAAAGATGTGAAGGGGACTAGAAATTCCTAAATAAAAATTGTATAATAATATAACTTCTGATGCTTTGCTTACCTATGCAAGAGCTTAATATAGGAAAACAATTTGACTAACTTGTTATTTTTACTGTATGCACATGATTACACACAATAATTGTTTGAATACAAAAAAGAAATTGGAAACAGCAATGACATTTTTCCATTTCTTTAATGCAGATTTTCTTTTTGCTTTGGAGTGTTATATTCACATCCAGAGCTGGATTAATTTGAAAATATTAGATATAACTTCATAGAAACATGTTTGAGGAGTGATATAAATCAGTGGATTTCCTCCACATTCTTTAAAAAAGTGAAGAGGGAAGAACTAGAGTAGAAAGATGCCTGTGAGTTTTCACCTCACTCTATTCTTCCCACGTTAAACAAGAGTATTGTATTTCTCCAGACATGCAATATGACAAGAAACATTCCCAGTCATTAATTAGCCCTTTATGAAGCCACTAGTCCCACAGCATAATTTTACTCAAGTTGTGGAAGGTTTATAGGGTGACTGCATGATCTGTTGTGTGCTTTTTTGCCTAGAGGTAAGACTCCTCTCACCTAAGTTTAATATTTGCATCTACTGGCTGCTCTTCCTGGCAATTCCATGGCATGACTGGTATCCTCTTTGTGCCAATGCGTTGAACATCAGATGGAGTTGAGTTTTACAGAATTCCACATCCACATCTTGACTATCCAAGGAGCTTAGTTGACAAACTCAGATGTAGATTCATAATACAGGCATCTAAATTACATGAATCCTACTTTCAGGTTTCACGGTTGTTACGGTTATAACCTTTGGAAATGGCAAATTGGCTCTACATAATATTTTCTCATTCTAAAACAAACCCAAAAATTCATGTCAGGTTTTCAAAGCAGACAAGTACAAATCTGTAGTAGAAATATTATTTGTTTTTTAAACTGAGATGTACTGCTGGGAAACAAACAAACAAACAAACAAACAAAAAAACAAAACAAAAAAAAAAGAGAAAAAACCTTTTGGGTGTACAAAGCTGTCTTTAGATCTCAGGGGCTTAATATGCCAGTTGGTCTAAAAAAATATATTGCTTCTACCTTGTTATGTCTAAAGCAACATTACTGTTATTATTTTTCATGGCATTTAAGTTTGCTTAGGATGGAATCACAGCATGCATTTCTTTAAGCTAGCTGAAGTGTGCAGAATAAATATAGGGGTTTTTATTAAAATATTGCTGTTTTGATTAATTTTGGCAGTTAGAATAAACTGTGCTCCAAATGTAACACAGAGTGTTCCCTTTTCCATTCTGTGCTTTCTTTGAAAGTGATGATTGTGGCTACAGGACAACTGGAAGCTTTCTTTTTATACTTCACTGTTCTCAATTCAACACAAACTAAACATGAAGAAAAATGAGTCCTCTTTGGAAATAAAGGTTTTTGTTTGAGAGCTGCAGTAAACAGCATAAATGTTTTATTAGAAAATAGGTGGGTTACAATGCTTCAGTGTAGGGATGGTAAATTTATTTTAAGCTCCAGCTTCTGTTCAGTACTTACATGTACCTTCTATCAGGGCATTTTTAAAGTTGCTATCAATAGTCTTTAATACCCAGGTGGGTGAAGAACCTGAGGAAAGATGTGATTTTTGTTTTCTTGTCATGTAGCTCTGCCAGGAAACCTTGACTCTTCCATGCACATCCGAGAGAAGTGCAACTTGCTGTGAACATCTCATTCCTCCATAGCTTTGAGCCTGGCGCTAGGGCCTGAGCACCACCTGCCTTATGGCCCTAACACGCCACCCCCTCTGGGCCTTTGCATTTTTGCTGAAAGGCTTCTATTTGCATTCTGGAGTTGGTAATTGCCTCTCAGTTTGTGATTTCAGTGGCCCAAAGCACCCTCTCTCAATACCTCTCTGCCCCGTGGAACCACAAACCAGCAATGCACTCTGGGTCTTGGTATTACACATTCCACACATTGGAATTCTGTAAAACTGCAAAAATAACCCCCTGAGATGGAGGCAGTTGGGACCACTCTCCTAAGGGGCCAAGGTGAGCACCTTCCCACCTGGCCACAGCCTCCAGCCCAGCAGCCACCCCCCCCATGCAGTGGCAGAGCATTGCTGAAATCCTGTTTTGAATATTCAGGTGTTTTGTTCCTTCAAAACAATTCCATTAGTTTTCCGGAATTTTTGAGCTAGCATTTGGAATTCAAAAAACTCACTCATGAATAAATAGGCAAAGGGCAAAAAATGCATTGTGATAAGCTAATTTAAATAGAAATAGGCTCATTCCTTTGTGTGGGTTGCATATGCTTTTTTTATTGCTTTTTTTAAAAATTTCATATCTAGATTTTTATGAGCAAATTCAGTTTTCTGAGGAACTACTCTGACACCACCAGGAGAAAAGAAAAATTAAGGCTAGGTGAACAGCTTGCCATTTTCATATAGCTGGCACTATCTAGACTTTTTGCTTATATTTGAGCAGTGACCGTTTGTTAGGATGAATAGGAGGGCAGGAACAGATATTTAGGAAGAAGAGACACTTGAAAAATGTGGATAATATGTGATTTACTGGAAATTATGTGATCACAACAATAATAGCATTTATTTTTCCCTATTCTCATGCACAAATAAAAAGCTATACACTTAATAGGAAATAGTCCTATGCAGCTACTTCTCTTACTAAGAGAGGCTCAAAAGACTGAAGAAAAACACTTGAAAGATCTAGTCTGGCTTTTGAAAAGTCAAGGACATTTCAAAATACTTTTGCATGTGTTCTGCAATGTCTTATTCTAATATATTATAAATGGTAGTTGGCAGATTACACCTCATATTTTCAAAAGCTGATGTGTGCACTGTTCTGCTCTAGGTGTCTTCTTGTCTATGTGGTTCAAAAACATCTTTGTGATCTGTCATAGTAGTTTGGATCTGCACACGAAGCTGAGAGAACAATGATTCATAAACTCGACTCAGAAAAATGTACAGGCAGAAGTGCCTGCTGGGGGTTGGACAGAAAGCATAAAGCACTGAAAATGTCTTACTTTAGACTATAGTATATATAAATTGGAATAAAATATTATAAATACAAGTTCAGGGTCCTGTTATTACTTAATAGTTCCATAAGTCACATGATAACCATCAGTGTTGGTTTTTTTAATGATCTGTCCTTTGAAAACATCAGTTCTTAAAAATGCTACTTAACTAAAATATGAAACTAACACAAACAATATAAATTATGGGGGAGTTGGCTCTTACAGGCCGAATTAAAAGACTTTCATGACTTGGAAATTTTCTTACCATTTTTGAATGTATGGCAAAGTCACTCTAAGAAAACATGACAGCCGATGTGGTTCCCTTATTAAACTGAGTGCTTCAGAGTCTCAAAGGGCAGAAAACTTGCATTAACTTGATTAAAAATACTATACAGAGTCAACAAAAAAATGACGAATTTACTTTTTGTATTTTAAAAGGATTTTGTGGGCAGAAAGGAGAGTTTTTTAATAAGTAAATTGTTGCGGAATGAATAACTACATGTGTGAAAGCGCCTTATAGAGCCTGCTCATATACATTATGGAAGAGTAAATAAAATCAGTAGAGTCAGAAATTCAATCCTGATTCAAAAACTGAATTGGAGGCGGTTTTAATTCTTGTTTTTATGACAATTGATAACATCTGGTTAAATTAACTGAGATACTGTCAAATTTTCAGGATATGGATTTTATCTTCAACATGCGTAGGAAAAGGGTATTTATTTTGTTAGAGCCCTTTCAGCATTATCAGCAATTTAGGATGGAAAAAACAGTTTTCTTCAATTTCAACCATTAAGAGAGGAGATAGGTCAGTGCTAAGCGTGTAGGCTGTACAGGATTTTGAGAAAAGAAAAAAGTAATTTGCACTGCATTGATGGGCTGTTATGTTAAAAGTTTGAACGAGGTTGAAAAGTATACTCATCTATAGTGAAGAGACATTTGATGATTTTGTCACTTATTCAAATAAAAACCATAGTCGCGTGACTCTATTAAAGTCAGTTTTACCGCTTGTGCTTTTAATTATAAATATTTAAGTGTTTTAATTTAATACATACACACTCATTCACTAAATTTGAATGGAGTCAACAGAAGACATTGCCATTTAAAAAAATCCCTTCTTTTCATTCTTCAAAATTTTTGCCAAATGGAGAGGAGAGGAGAGGAGAGGAGAGGAGAGGAGAGGAGAGCAACACACAAGGTTGTTTTTGTGTCTGTTTGTTTTGTGAAGAGAAAAACAAACATAGTTTTAAAAGTGCTTAGCTGTATTTGACCTTTACCAAATTTTGAGTAACACGTCTTTGAAGAAATATATGGGACTTTCTGCCCTGGAAGGAAAATACACTTTTAACACAGATAATTTAAAAATCCTGCTATATTTTTAGGAAGCTCTTCTGTGAGATAAGAGGCAGAATTTTAATGCCTATAGTAATACACCAACTCTTTTTCCTAAATAAGATGACAGTTTTGTTGGGGGCAGAGGAAGAGTAGCTGTGAATTTAAACCAAGGCAGTAGCATATCTGTCGATAGAACAGATTTTTAAGAGAAATATATATTTCTTTCTGCTGTGCAATGGAAGTTTGGGAAGACTGCAACAACACACCCTTAAGGATTTGGGGGGTATGGGAGGAAATGAATATGCAAATATGGAAGGAGTAAGAGACTTCCACAGGTAGAGATGGGAAAAATACACGAAGACAGTGACTTTTTCCTTTCCCCCCTACAGGAAGCCCAATGTAAATGCATTTATGATTTTCCCTACTGTGGGAATCAATACCATTTTTCACATGATAGTATTGGTGAGGTAGTCAGAAGTTCTGAATATATTTAAGTGAATACAGTTGTATTTGTCATTATAAATGGCTGCTATAATCACTGCTTTTAAAACCCACTGTTGGCTTCAACAGCCCAAGGTACAATGGAGCTCTTCAGAACTACTATAGCTATTTACATTCCATTAAGGAAAACAATATAAGTGGAATTAATATGCTTAGACTTCTTTTTACTCTGTACAACTCATTTATAAAAAGAAATAGCAGAGGGAGAGAAAAACAAGACAAACCACTGTGAAAAGTAATTAAAGATATGAATACTTGGGAAGGGTAAAATACTGCTGCTGCTATAGTAGAGTGTATTTGGCACTCTTGAAATTACTAAACGGATGTTTAAAAATTGAATATTGGTGTATCATTAGGATTGTCAGAACTATCACATTGAATTTTGTTTCTAATTTCTGTTAAAAAAATAAGGTTGTATAAGGCTTTTAATTTATCATTTATGCACCAGCAGGCTGAATAACAATTATTATACAAGATTTGTTCAGTTTAAGCTATGAGTAGTTAGATTCTAACTACTGAGAAGTTCAAAGATAATGGATATTTAGTTAAATTTTTGCTTTATTTATTTCTGTAGATATTAGCTGGTGATGAATGTACCCTACCTGAATCTCATTGAAATGAGGCTTTCATGAAAGTTTGCCACCCAAGTTTGTATAGAATGATACAGTGAAAACATCAGCCAAAAACACAGTGAGACATCATTTACTTGTTTAAAAATACTTGATTTCCCTCTCCCCCCGCAAAGGGTAGTATTCAAAATCATTTTAGAATTTATATGAAATCCATTGAAGAGCTTTGCCTTTACCTGTCAGCTTTTCCTTTATCTGTCATCATGAAATACTTCAGCTGCAGCATGCAGCCTTTTCCTGCTTGAAAACCTTTATAACTGTTGTCCTCATTCCGAGGAACAGAGAAAGTGAGAAGCTCCAAATTGCCTTTGAAGCTATTACTCTGTAATCCCCTGCATGATGTTCCTTTACTTGCTTAGTTGCTTTTATTCCAGAAATGGCGTTACAACAAAGTAAACAACACTGTCAAATATATAAACCTATTTTTCTCCCTCCCTAAGGTTATGTTGGCTACCTATACAGACATTTGAGAGATATCTCTGCATCTTATGCAGAAATGTTAAACAATATTGAAATATGGGTGCATGAAGAATATTAGAATAGGTTTTTAAAAGACTAAATTAATGTTTAATATGGCTTTATTATACAAATAATATATCACAAGCCCTCCTCCCCCTGCTGCACTGAAAAAAGCAGAACATTCTAGCTCGGAAAAATTAGAGATACTTCTAATTTTTTCTGCTAAAATTAAGGTGGGATTTTTGTATCCACATACCAAATCGTTTTTAAATAACCTTGATTGTCCTTTGGAACTTGATCCACTTGTCTGGTACTTCACCAAGCATTGTTAAACAGGTTAGAGCGCAGGCTGCAAATATTGAAATTGTGAGTCTGAAGCAGCTCAGCAACTAGACAAGCATTTAGAATTCTTCTAATCTTTTTTTCATATGTCATCCATAAAAAACCAAATGCTTACATTATAAAACAGGCTTTTAAAAATTGCTGTCTATTCCCTTGTTTTCTTTCTGAAAGATTTATCTCTGCCTAATACATCAAGAAAAATTAACTAAAATTATTTAGAATCTCTTTTTTTCAGAGTCATGAGTCGAGTCTTAATGGTCAATGGAATACGAATGCAGAAGTAAATGAAAAAAAATATAATTGAGAACCTGAACTGTGTGTAAACGAAGAAATCTGGGAGGAAGAAATGTTAGAGAAGGCAAATATTGCAGCAAATGAAGCTCAAAAACTTAGTAATACTAGTGGCAATTAACTATTAGGATGTGCTGCCTGAATGATCACAGTGTTCACAAAGTCTTTTTCTGAGTGACATAATTTCATTACTTGCATCAAGAGCTGGTTTTTGTGACACTGCTGGAGTGAGTGGAATGTCACCCCGTCTGGCAGCGGTTCTTGAAAACAGGCTTAACTACAGAATAAATAAAACCACACTCTAAACAGCTACTGCAATACTGCACTACAACAGCAGCAATAGGCAGCAGCTTTCTGAGTGTGTTCAGAGACTTCCAGGTTTAGAGATTTTTTTTTAAAAAATGCTTTAGCTTCACTACTGATGAATTCAGACTCAGAACACAAAATCTCTCTTAATCCCTTAGTCATCTGTACTAGACACATGAGAAGAGGGACAAAAAGACACTAAATTCCGGTTTATAAATTAACAGGCATATCTCATTGTGATTCCTGTCTGACAATGTCTACATCACAGAAAATGCCATTACAGTCAGTTCTAATTGGCACCCTCACTGATAACCTCAGAGAAGATGAAACTTCAATAGTTTCAGAGGCTGCACTACCAGCTTCACTATTAGGCAGAGTCCCAAAAGTACATTAGAGTACAGGGAGGATGAACAAAACCTCTCTGCTCTGGTTTAGATAAAGAAAATAATTTGGTTCATGATATCATGATTGTTTGCTACTCAGGATAAATACCTTCATTTGAAATTAAATGGTCTCTGTCTTGTTTCTAGACATCTTTCAATATTTTGCCTGGGGCTGATAAAGAAGTGGAAAAAAATAACTCTTGAATGACAAAGATGTTTACTGAAGTGTTGCCTAGATCCAAATTGTTTTGGCTTGGTTTTTTGTTTTTGTATTTTTTTATTCACACAGAAAAGAAGAAAATTGGTTCACCTGGGTTAGAATTTAATTTAAATGTATTGATCCCTACTTAAAGAGATACCCAAATTACTCCTAGATGGTGGTCTGCCTGGGGATCAGCCCGAGTTAGGCTAAACTGCAAGCATGTATGTGGAAGGACTGTGATGCATTCTGCTCACTTAGTGCAGTGCATCACCATTAATATTTAACAGTGTTTTTAGCAGTTGGACTTGATGAACTTAAGGGTCTTTTCCAACCTAAAATATTCTGTGATACTCTGATCCTATGAAAATAGCTGTGGTATTCTCTAATGTCTCTACAAGATCCCTTCAGCCCAGACATATTTTGCAGCCACAATTCAGCAGATGACAATAGATAATAGTGTTAGTGTTTGCAAATAGTGTTAGTGTTTGCACTAACTCTTGACAATGGCCTGAAAAGAAGGTGATTCTTTGCTCTTTGCATTTGAAACTCATCATTGCTCTATCGGGATCCCAGACTTGGTATTCTCCGAAGATGTAACTTAAAATAATATTTTGCAGGTTTAAAATTAAGTTGGAGACAGTTATCATGAGACCTGTGTGGTTATATATATTTTAAATGGTATTGAACTCATTAAATTGTAAGCCATTTTGCTTAAATCATAGATAATTGTTTTCAAATAGCATTTCACAGGGTAAAAAAATCAGCATTTGCACTCAGGAAGTCAGTGTTGACTTCAAAAGAAACAAACAGGACCTCACCAGGAGCAGAACTGTTAGTTATAGCCTGTTCTGCCTATCCCAAAATGTAAAAGGAAAGCAGAACACTTGCACACTGCTGACTGTGTTCTGCCCAAATTTCAAGCCCCTGCCTTCATGGGTGCATTGCACTTCTAAAGCTTCTATCTCATCGAAACTGCTGCAAAATTGAACACTGAACTTTGTGCTCTGGGAGCCAAGAGAGGCATGGGAATTTTCCACAAAGGTCAGGTGAAATTTTCCAGTGCTGCTGCTGCTGCAGGTCTCTCCCTGCTGGATCTCGGGCTGCCCTCAGCCCTGTCCTTGCAGGTGAGCTGTGCAAAATGCTTTCCCGCAGCACCCACTTGGTAATTGTTTTTCTGTCTAAAGTTTCCAGTGCTTCTAAACTAGGCAACATGTCAAACTGGCAGCGAAAACTGCACAATACACAGCTGCCTGTGACTGTCAAACCTCCTGGAGTGCTGTTGGCAGGTAAGAGCCACTCATTTCTGTCTAATCTAGATTTTTCTAGTAAGTTGCAGGCTGTTATGAAGACAGGTTGGATGTGGCAGTGCTGGGACCAGTCCTTAGCTTCGTACTCAGTAAAATGCAGAAAATGTTCTCAAACTCATTTTCCAATTTCTTTGTTACAAATAGAGGCATGAAACACTTTGTGTTCTTGTCTTCCCAGTCACGAACTCTTCTGATCACATTCTGAGGGACAGAAAAGTATTCCGATATTAATTTCAGTTTCTGTAATTCCAGCTTGTATTATGTGCCAAACAGCATTTGGACATCAAAGTGATGCATCATTCACCGTGAATGATTTATAGAAAGACTAATTTTTTTTTAACTAGCAACTTAAAAAAATAAAATGTTTTGAATTAATACTGTTCTGAGTTTCATAATTGCAGACATAGGAAAGGAAACCTGTGAAGTATGTAGAGCTACAGGGTAGGTAGATGGAACTTTATTTATCCAGTAGGTATTGTCTGGATAATATGAGGGTTACAGTTCCAACCTGGATCATCATTGTTCATGGAAAGCTTTCATTAGCCTCTCACTGACCCTCAGACCACTCTAAGAATTACATTCCCTTCCCCTCACATGGCAGCGAGAAGGTGTCAAATGGGACTGTTATTCTGCTTCCCCAGGAGGTCAAGGCTTAGCGTTAGAAGATGCCTCTCTCTGCCATTAGTGCAGCTTTGTTACAAGAAAAAATTACTCATGGATCAGGACTAAGCTGTCTTTAAACTCTGGCTTTTCTTCAGGTAAACCTTTCCTCTTGGACTCTTATCAAGGAACTAGATACCTTATGGAGTGAAAAATAGGCACAAGATTCACAGAACCACGTGTGTATGCATAGGTACACACACAATACAGGGAAGCAAGGATAAAAATAGGTTGTTCAGACCTGAAACATAATTCCTACGAATCCATTTTTTCCCCTAATCTTGACCAACCTGAAGACTACATTGCTCCTTGTCATTTCTGGTGCTAGTCATGGTGCATCAGGCTCTTAGTAAGCATTTTTAATTGTCAACAATTCTCACCTTTAGCACATTAACTATAAATATCCAGTTCATTCCTGTGATTCCCTCCACTACAGTCCTGCTGCCTTGTTTACAGTGACCTCCCAACACAAGAATTATGAAAAAAAATTTTTTTCCCTCTGTTCTCTTATGATTTCACTGAAATAAATTTGTATGAATCAGTTTAGATTCACACAGAACACAATCAAACTGGAGTAGCACTCTCCATTGCATGGGAAAAGGGACTGATCTTTTTAAATTTGCTTCTCAATACCTAAGCAAATAAATAAGCTTTTTTAAATCATGGAAGGAGATGATTAATAAAAAAATTTTAAAAAATAGTCACTTTGGAAGGTGTGCAGCAAAATAGCCTTAGAATGACAGTCCTATTCTTTCAAAACACCTTGTCTTTTAGCCACTCACAAGTTTCCAGTACTTTGCCAAAAAAAAAAAAAAAAAAAATTAGAAAAAGCAAAGAAATAGAATGACAGAGGACAAAAATGATATGAGCTTGGGGTAAATCCATTTTCTTCAACACTTTGGTTCCTTAAAGGACAAATATTTCTATTTCTGGTCCCTATGCAATCATTGTAATAAATGTCATTAGCTATGGAAATACAAAGCAGAAGCAATTCCTTGGAGGTAGGAGGGATATTTCCTCTACGTTCAGTATTTACAGCAGGTCTCAGACTGGCAAAACTTTTCAGATATGATAGGCTGCAGATGATATAGAGATATAAACTATTGCTGAAATTGTTTCTAAAAATAAACATTACCGCTGAAATTCCAAGAAAGTTTGTTGGTTTTTGTGTTTGGGAATTTTTTGTTTGGTTGGTTTTGGTTTTGCTTTGTTCTTTAAAAAAAAAAAAAAAACCAAAAAAACTTTGTATTTGAACTAATATTTTTATTGGAAAACTATGCAGTATGTTTTCCAAGCAGTCTCTTCTCTGATTACTTTCTTTGAGATATAGATGTTAAATTAGTAATGACAGAGGCCAAGGGGAGGGGCGGGGGGGAAAGGGTCATGAATTTATGCATAATCTTAGCTATATTCTCAAAGCAGAGAAATTTATACTGACAAATATAGGATGACATTGAAGACCCCTTTGACAGAAGCTTCCTCCCTGTTACTATTTTACAGGACTTGAGAAATGGTGGGTCTTTCTACGTAGAGAGAGATGGAGGTCAGTAGAGTGTTTCCTCTCTGAAAAGAATTAAAAGATATTGCCTCTCAGATGAATGTACAGTAGTGTTAGCATCATATTTTATGGAAGAAGAGTCAATTTTAGGAAGTAGGGCTGTGGTTTGGCAAGTCAAACTTCACTGACACGACTAATTGTCTCCTTATAAACACTGAAATTACTACCCAGTATGTGTCAGAATTATGTTTCAAAATATAATGATCCCTAGGCCTAATTGTGATTTTAGATCAGGTTGAGCTGTAAGAAGGGTGAAAAAATTATCATAAATTGCTTTTTTATATTAATATCCATGTTACAATTGCCAGCTTCCTTTATGAGGCATTTCTGTTCATCAGAAACTCCATTCTCTGACAAACTTCCCTTAGAAATACATATTATTCATTCAAAAGAGTCTTTAAAGGTTTGTATTGATGTGAGACTTTTATTTTCTGGTTGGCACTGGAACTGACTTATGTTTGCATCTATCAGTTACTTACAGCATATCTTGATCCTCTCTGGGGAAATACATCTATGATCCAACTGACTGGAAGTCCCTCTTATCACAGAGTCTGCTGCCAACAGCTGACATCACTTTGGGCTCTTACTGAATTGTAGTTTTTGAGTAACTTTTAATGGTGCACGATATTTTTATTTGTTAAGTGCTTTGTAGATTCATTTTTTTTTTATATTACTCATTTTTCCTGTTGGAATCCGCTCTTGTCTCTTAGTTAAATCAAAACCAAAGGGTACATTTAGATTTATTGTGATGACAATATGAATATGTGTTCTGCTTTTGAGATGGTAGGAGTGCATAAAATAGTGAAAAAAGAATTGCAACAAAACTAACCTGACTTTTGCTTTTAAATAAGTAATTTATAGGATAAAAATGGATATATCTTAATACTGAACATTTTTATTAAATTAGTAGTTTCCAGAAGAGTAGGTGTGACATGACTTACAGACCCAATACATTCTTTTACAAACCCAAATATATAATTATTGCTAAGATACTAATTTAGTGATGCCAAAAACTTATTGAAAAAATGGTTTTATTTTTATAAAGTTTTCTTGGCATAATCATCACTAACTTAATAGTGTTTCAAAGAATATAATTTATTTCTAAACTTTTAATGATCACTTTCTCATGAGCACTTAACTTTTTTATCACTTTCTAATAGACAGATATCCTAATTGCTATATTTTATATAAAATATATTTTATATTTTTATATTTTAGTTAGGAGTATTTGAGTAATTCTGAATAATTTAAATTTTTAAAAAATCTTGTGTTGCAGTAGTAACTAAATAAGGAGTGATTTCATATTAAAACTAATACTATTGACCAGAGGTACTGCTCTTAGAACTATAAACAAATAGCATATACAAGTAGTATTGGATTAAATGTATGTAAAACAAGATGAATAATCAGCTTTCCTTCATGTTCTCTCTCTCTCCCTGAACACCCAAATAATTTCAAAAAGCAGAATTGCAACACTAATTTCCCAATAGATAGCAAACTTAGTGAACAAAACATAGATTTGTAGTCTAAGACATGAATTTTTCATTGAAGTAATAAGAGGGTAGTTACTGTGTGTATTTATGTTTTCTCTTAGACAAATGAAGTAGCTACTGAATTCTGCATCTAAGGCAAATGCTGAGAAATTTAAATAGGACACATATTCATACAGAATATGTTTATTATTGGTTGCATATATCATTTAATATTTAAAAGCCCTTTTATCATGTACTGTAGCTCATGGAAATAAGCTTTCTTCTTATTTTTAGTCTGGGGAAATGGTTTTGAGTTAGAGAATTCTGGGATTTAATTACAGAACTTTTAAAAAGCTCATCTTAAAGGTACTAATTCTGCTCTAAATGAATCCGTATCTCCACATTCAGCCTACAGTAGTTGCTTAAGGAGAAATGAAAGAACTGAATGTCATGACCATGACATTTCCTGAGAATACCTTCCAGTCTTCTCTTACATTGAGTTTAGGGAATTTTTCCATTGCTGACTTCAATAATAGTCTTTTTCCAAACTCTATTTCACTTTTTTCACAGTTCTATGTACCTTCTAAGCCTCCACATGATCTTGCATGAAGGTACTCAACTCCTTTAATCAAGCATTGTGTGAAAAACGGTATTTTTGCTTGGTTTGATGAATTGTTCTGTTAGTAGTTTGTGACTGATTCTATTCTAAGTTACATTGCTGAAAAACAAGAACAAAGATGCTTTAACAGTTTTAACAGAGATGCTTCAAAGAGATGCAGTTGTTATGCTATTGAATATTCTGGTTTGCAAATCTAGAAGTATATGATTCCAAATCCTCCAAATAGATGGTAATGCAAAGGATGCTCAAACCAATGAAAATACTTCATAATTCTCAGAGATACAAACTAGCTCTCAAAAATTCTGCACCCTGGGATTTTAAAGTTGCTCTAAGAGGTAAAGGCAGACTTTGTTTGCCTGCTTTTGAGTTCTTCAATCTTTCATTATTTATTCCCAGCTTTACTTAGAGTGCTCATTTCTTTTACAGCCCCAGAAGTTAAAACATACAGATAAAATAGTGATCAATTTAAAATACCAGTTGTAAAAGGCAGTCATGTCAATATGCTCCCAAAGTCTGAAGTTATCTTGAAGAACTTCAGAAGAAATAAACTTCACAAAAGCACAGACAAAGACTCATAAATGTATGTGGTGGTGGTCGGTACACAGCTTTGTCTCACCTGTTCATGGCCATTGGGCCAGAAAAACACCAGTGATTAATCTGAGCTGCTCCTCTGTGCTCTGCACCATCAGTGAAGGGCTGATTCACGCAGACGTGTCTGTTCCTCACTTGCTTCACTTAGGGCAGGCTGTATTCACTTCCCATGGCTGTGCTTAGTGAGATTATATCCATTCAGGGTCAGCAGAAACCAGCAATCGTTTAGAACTGACGGCAGATCAACTCAAAAATGAGAAAGAGCAGACTCATGGCTGATGTGCCCAGGTGCTCTCAGATTTCTATGACTGTTTTTCATTCTGACATTTACCTTACTTGTACCTTCATTTCTCTTTGGAAAAAAGGACACAACTGTACTTTCCTTTTTGCTTTTCAGACAATACATCCCTTTAGATTGTCCTTTTTCTTGTTACTGTGTGTTGAGGTCTCTTGCATGTTCTGCAACATAAATACTAAGTGACTGTTTCAGATATGCCATATTTAAGGGACATCATCTTTTTCAAAAATCATCATTTTTTCATCTAACCCTTTTTCCTTGTTGCTCCCATTCCGGAAATTAGTAGGATAGCAAAGTAAATACCAGGTTAGTCATAACAAATTATTCAGTTATTTGAATATCCAAGTCCACAAAATGAGCTTTCAATTGCTTGCATAAAAGACTTTCACATTATTCATCAGCAAATGAATAAAATTGAAGTGCTTTTTTTTTTTTTAAAATTCAGTAAAAAGAACCAATACATAGTTTTCATTAATTAAGGCAAGAGAGGTCCAGTATGTGATTAAACTAGAACAAGTTTTTCTATTTGATCAGATTCTTCCACCCTGCCCTTACTCTCATCCTTAAATCTATACCAGTGTAAAATAATTATAGTAACACCCTGGAGAGATGTGGGCCATGCACTTCTCATGTCGTGGTGCCACAGCACACAGGAGTTAAAGCTTGATCACATAATTACAAAGATCTTGTCATAAAAAAATGACTGCTCAGAAAGAATATGTTAGGCCAGTATTTTAAAGTGGTCAACAATTTCCTGTGCCACTGTTGTGCAGCAAAATTAGGATGAGGAGAATGCTAATAAGAAATACTTCCATCTGGTAATATGTATCTTAACCTCATTAAATTCTCAGTGAATAGAGTTAAGCTTATGTCTGAAAATTAAACACTGATGCCTATAAAATATGCTACTTGATGCAACTAAGATTGGAGAAGTTTTACAGGTTTTTAGCAACAGTTTATAATTTGTTGAATTCTATTGAACTCTTATGTGCTGAAATCAGTTACCCATTATACATATTTTCCTTTCAGCCAATAAAACATAAAAAACCTTGTCAGGAAAAAATGGGTTTGAGGTGTCTTCTTTGGGATCTCCATGTAATTCTATTTCAAAACAGAGTGGATGTTATCAGCTGGGCTCCATGACACAAAATATTTACCTTAGGTATTCCTAACTTGCAGTGCAATAACACACCACCAGCAGAATCCCGTGTAACTCCTCACTGGTTCCCCACACAAGATTCCTTCTGTGTTTCTCTGCAGCATTTTTTAAACTCACTGTGCCATTAACATGCAGCAGCCTCCAGCTCCTTTCAATCCAACATAAGTAGCCCATATTTCCAGACTCTCATCTCTGCTTGTATAGTTCCTGATGTGAGATTAATAAGATTTCTTAAGGATCTAGCTCCATATTAAGAGGAATAGAAAAGATCTCTTCCCAGTGCTTTTTACTGTTTAAGTGGGTAGGAGGAGCATCTTCTGACTGAACTCCAAAGTACTGAGCAAAGAGTAGGTTTTCGGAATGTAAGAGCCTATTTATGGTTTCAGTGATGTCAAGATGGTCCTCTCTCACAGATAATTTTACAGAAGTGCAGTAGTTCAGGGTTGAAAGTCATTCTCCAGTATGAAATACAATAAAATGAGATTTGAAGGATACTATCATTCTGTTTGGTGTACAATATATTTAATATTCTTAATTTCCTGTGCTACCACTTTCATTGATTAGTCAAATGAAAGTATGACATTAAGTAGAAATACAATTAATTAAAAAGTATTTCCATTACAACAGTGCTATCTTAAATATAGTTTAAATATTTTTCCTAACAGTTATTTTATCATTATGATTATTGCTTATGTCCCTGTTAAGCTTTACAAGAAAGCTGAAATTTTCAGGTGGCTGAAAATAGGATCAAATTAGTAATGCCAAATGAAGCTGCATGTGAATTTCAGAGATGGCAACAGTGAATCCAATATATTATGTAGAAACAACATTGTATTTATATGGATCTATTGTAATGCATGCTTAAGAACATGAGATATATTGTCATTTTGAGATGGAAGTTGTGACTCATTTTTGATGACACCATCCACAGAAAAGGGGTTATTTTTTATATAGAGCAATATATCTATTCCTGCTCTCACTGAGGCATGTAGTCTCTGTAATTGGTAAGATGGCTTGAGAAATAATAGCGATAGGTCCCAGAGAGTCATAAAACACAGAGCTCTCTGGCTTATTTCTAAACTGTTTCCATGCCTTCCAGAAACATTACATTAAGTCTTCAGTAGTCGTGCTTGAGTTTGCCAAGTGAAATAATTTTTACTGCAGCAAAGAAATTTTCCATAAATATTATAGAAATGTTTAGTAGCAAATTTTCTTACGATAGGTTTCAAATGCTTCATTTATTTTTCCCCTGCGTGTTCTTTCATCCTTACTCTTCATTTTTTCTTCATCTTTCTCACTTAACTCCCACACACAGAGAAAGTCCAGTCTGCAGCACCTCTCACTGTGGCTGATGACTGCTCCAAATCCCTCAGTGGAAATTTCTTTCCTTCTGCTTTGTCATACTGATGATGTCACTCACAAGGGCATGAAAAGGACCCTGGACATGGTTACTTCAGTTGTGCAACTCCACATTTTGTCATAAATGCATTCCCATTGTGGGTCAAAGGGGTTCAGATAGGGCAGCACATACCCTTTTGCCTGTTGTGTCTTCCAAAATGCTCTCTGCTGGATCTGCCCAGAGCTAGACGGAAATCTTCACATATTTGGTTCAATTAACCACCTAATCTCCTAAATGCATTTACAGTACTTAATGATTTTATGGTAATTAATCCTGACAATATTTTTTGGATAAACATGATGAAAGAGACATGACTATAATACTGCTCTTAGATACTTTAGAATGCATCACTATTATTACTTTACAAGAATAATTTCTATTCCTTTACCTTTCTCATTCATCTTCAAATCAATTTCTTTTTTTCTGGTAACACTGAAACTTCTGAGATTAAATGCAGACAAACCTTGGACTTAGATGAGAAAATGGTGTAGGTATTTTCAGGATTGTATGTATTAACTAGTAAAGACAAGCTCTAAATACATTAATAGGCCCTCAGGTATGGTATTATTCATATTTTCTTACAGGGACAAACCCATTCATCATTCATTACAAATATTCCTTTACCTCAGCAACAAATTGGAGAAAAATGCTTAAACCCATCACAGTTCAATACACCTTGAGATTCAATACTCTTTAAGCCTTTTCTTTTATAAAGTCTTTTTTTTTCTACCTGTGAAAAATGAATTAGATAAGTTTGAATAACTTATTACATATATAGTAGCGTATACAAAATCAGCAGTACCAAAAGAACCTTTTTCATTGAGATGCAAGCTAAAAGTAAGTCAGAAAGTTAAGGGAGATTCACAGTATAATGAGTAATTATGGATGCAAAAAATAGAAACTGAATTAGTGAATTTAGTTACATACAAAATATGTTCATACATCTATTTAGAAAACTCCTTAGTAAATGTTGTGGTGTTTTTACTGACAGTGAAAAGAAATTTCAGGACCAGTATTTTAGGCGTGTTGTTGCTGTTTTTGAACAATAAAATTAAATTTTTGCTACTTCTCAAATGGATGTGACAGAGTAGTTGTACTTATTTTCTTAGAAAATAAATCTCAGAAAATTAACTTAAAAAAAATGGGCTTATCTGTTAAAGTGAGACATGACTTACTGGAGCAAGCCCAGGGAAGGGCCACAAAGATTGATGGTCTTTAGCATCTGATAAACAAGGAGAGGCTGAGAGAGCTGAGACCACTCAGCCTGGAAAGGAGAGGGCTCAGGGGGGACTTATACATGTGCATAAATACCTGATTGAGCAGTAAAGACAACAGAGACGGACTCTCCTCAGTGATGCCCAGAGACAGATGAGAGGCAATAGACACAAACTGAAACACAGGAAATTCCGCTTTAATAATAATAACTGAAAAAAAAAAAGGTGTTCACTCTGAGGGTGGTCACACACAAGTAGAGATTACCCAGTGATGTGGAGTCTCCATCCTTTGAGACAGTCAAAACTCAACTGGGCAAGGTCTTGATGAACCTGCTGTCATGGACCCTGCTCTAAGCAGAGGCTTGGGCTAGGCAATCTCCAGACCTGCGTGCCAGACTCTCTCAGACTCTCTATCTCTGAAAATAGATTAGTGAACAAAACATGGTAACATGAATAGATGTGGATAAGAAGTGTGGATACTTTTGTTGAACATTGCTCTGTCCCATGCTTCTTGTCTCATCAATTTCATTTATTTACTGAGAGCTTGCTGAGGTCATTGCAAGAAAATGCAAGAAGGTAGAAAAAGTACAAGAGTTCTGAGTTTAGGTTATGCCTGAATGTTTTATACTCCTTTTTTACTTGGTGAGTTCTTTAGTGGCATTAGTAGCCATACACAGGACAAATAGGATTTCAATGTCACAACAAAAAATAAAAGTATGACAGTTGCATTCAGAAAATGTCAAGTTAAACTTGACTGTCAATATAATAGCTTCCTGAATTTTTTGGTAATGCCAGTTGGAAAAGGATAAACTTATGTCAGTGGTGGCTTTTTGAAGCTTCATTGAAATTATCAATCAGCTGAAATGTCTATTGACTGAAGCACCTTTAATTGTGACAATTATTTAGTCAGCTGATGCACAGAAAGGAAGTACATGCGTGAAAAAAAGTACAGAGATGAGGTTTAATTATTGCCTGAGACATGCTGACAATCTCTTTTCATGCACCATTCTTGTGACAGCTCCGCTGGCCAGCTCGTGGGTAAGCAGCTGCTTGTGTGAAAGCCAATGTTGGGCACACTCACCCTGGGCACTTGCTCTTTGGAACCAGCTCCCAGACTAACTGAGCTGCTGGTCTGGACCTGTGTTCTGGACAGATTCCAGCAAGGTTTTTCAGTCTGCCAAATGTAGTTATCCTCTGCACTTTTAATTGGCTGTGATAATCACTTCCGGTCTTGTGCAGTTCTGTGAACTGTAGTTAATTGCTTCATTTTATACTAGAGAATGTTGTATTTCAGTAGAAAATGAAATGATTCTTCCCTCTCTTCCTCTCTTTCCCTCCTCCTCTCTCTCTGGATATACATGTGTGTGTATTTGTCAACACAATTGGCTCCCCTTATTACAAGCTACTGCTAAATAAAAACTCTAATATAGCTTATTAGTTATTTATGATATGAAGTTTAATAATCTCCAGATTCACTGCTTTCCCAAATATTTCAAAGAGAATGAGAGAGCAGAAAGTAGAATAGCTGATAGCTGTCCAGCAGAGGAAGGCATGGCATGTTTCCCTTACACTCAGTGGTAGGAGAAGTGCACCATAGCTGTGCTGGTTACAGCAGCTTCTGTTGAAAATGCAAATTCTGTGCGGTGTCACCTCTGTGTCTCACCAGCCACTGCAAAGTGTTTTAAACCTCTGCTGCTGATCAAATTGATATTTAAAGGGCACTACCCTAGCAATACTGCAGTAATCTAGGATACCTATGTACATCTACAGAGCACTTTCAGACAGATTATATTTTTAATGCATGATAAAATTAAATCAAAATAGCAGAGTGGACATACATATCAACCACTGATTTGCAGGGGTAAGTGTAGGGAAGGCTGGTGGGGAAAAGTAATTTGTCATTTTAAATGAGATTGAAGCTGTAGGCCTCCAACACAGATGAATATACAGAAAATTTACTGCATAGTTTGAGCCTGCAGGTCTGTTTTGAAATTCACCTCTGTTCTTCCTCCCAAAGATATAATTCACTCACTGAAACCACAGGTTTTGGCTTGAGCTTGTGCATAAGTCCTCACAATAGAGTCCCTAAAGTAAGAACACTTATTTTGGTGGAAAAAAATAACAGTACATGTCACAATTCACAGTCTTGGGGTTTTTTCTATTCCTCTGAAATAACATTGACATTATGAACCTCATTTATTTTTCTTTTTCATTGTTTACCATGACTCAAATCCCAAATGATATTGAGATGCCTGACTTTCAATTCAATCTATATTTACTGAGTCAGTTGCTTAGACTGAGTTTAATATTAGATGCCTATTGCATTTGAGCATATGAGCATAAATGATTGTGAGAAAAAAACATTATAAAACATTATTTTATTTTAAAAGAAATGGCATATTTCCCAGTAATCTAATATGCATTTGACAATACCCCCAAGTAGGGGCAAATTATTTTTCTGCCTTCTTGGTAACCTAATCTCATTTATGACTTTGGTCATAGATGTACATCTAAGGACATCAGAACACTTTAATTCTTCATGAACTCAGACATTTGCAGATCTTCTGTATTTTGTAAGCATCTCTAATCCGAGTGAAAATATAGATATAGATGCATCACTTTTCACATTTCCGAAGGTTAA
Organism: Origma solitaria; assembly: GCA_013397895.1. Lineage (NCBI taxonomy): Eukaryota > Metazoa > Chordata > Aves > Passeriformes > Acanthizidae > Origma > Origma solitaria. The sequence goes on along the minus strand of VZRL01004534.1, from coordinate 283,111 downwards.
ATTTAGATTTTTTAGCATCACTCTATTTCAGCAATTCTTATAAATGTTCCTCACTTTTGTATGCAGCATAAGTATGCAAGGGAGCTGAATGCTATCTCATTTATGGTGCTAAAAAGAAAATGCCTGGAGCACATTTTGCAATATCAACTAGACTGAAGGGATTACTTGATTTGAAGAGAGATGCTAAAGTTTGCAATGTCCTAGTCATCAATGAGAAATAACTTTTAGAGCTGAACTTCAAAGGTAATAAAAAATATACAAGTTGCCATGCAGTATTAGATATCACTAAATACAGTCCAAGATAACCATGAAGAAACTGCTAACAAATTTTTAACTTTAAATTTGTGTCAAAAATTGTGCACTAAATTTTGACTTCTGAGCATGTAGGACAATTACTGTCATTCTATTTTCTACTGTTAAGCACTCACCTGCAAGTCTTCTCAAATGATGTTTTATTGTTGTGTATCAATGGCCCTTCTTGTGGCACGTAATGGAAGTAACGCCATCCAATGTTGCACAAGTGCTGAGTGTAACGTTAATAAGCTAATGACCTTTATGTATGTTGCTGATGACATTTGGTGTCAGATTTTCTCCACTTATCTTGGTTAATGGGTAATTCGGGTACAGCACGGAGGAAAATGTCATGCTTTGAATATAGTTTGAAGGTTCTCTGTCTGAATGGGTCTATTCCTTTCTATCACTGGAATTGATCAAATTTCCAAGTACATGGCTTCTCATGACAGCTATTGAAAAAGCTCATTAACACTAAATATAGTTGATACATATTAGAAACTCCTCATCCTACAGTCCAGCATCTGTTTATGAATTATCATATGGAGATATGAGTAATTGTTTTAATGAAATTTCACCTCTGAACCACTTTCCTCTGAGTTCATTGTGAATATAATTAGGTCTGCCATTGTCTTCTCCCTGTGAGACTGAAGATAAGGCACAGAAAAAATATTTCTTTGCTATAATCCTTCTGCTTAAAGATGATAGAGAGGCACTGATGAATTTAGTGCCATTCGTGTTCTCTGAACCAGAACTCTTTAAATAATAAAGCATCATTTAATGTCTTTTTTAAGAAGAACTTGTTTTTTTAAGCAAAAGAGGAATAAATCTTTTAAACAAATGCGTTATAAGACACCCACTATAATAAATGGAGACATGCATCCCATATTCTTCAGTCCCATTCAAACAAGGAGTTGGTCATGCACTACATTTGACCTTTCTGTAGCAATGAATAAAGGAACATGTCTTCCCTCTCTGTATGCCAGTTTATATTCATAGTTTGTAAAACAGATTAATGTGACAGTAATAATTAAGAGAATCTTTGTCTTTATGTGAGCAATTGCAGAAAGATTTTAACTTTGGACTTAATTCAGGGATATATTCTATGTATATGAGAGATATAGTCATGGGTATATTCCATATATATAAGGCTTTGCTTCTCAAAAGGCTCCCAAGTCTTGGGAAGCAGACACAAATATTTAGCAAAGATTAATTAATTAATCTTGTTGAGCTTTGACTGAACTCTGTAAATGTTCAACAATTTCTCTTGTAGAGATGCTTTATATGGGAAAAAATTTTTCTCATCTTCTCATTTGCATCTCTATCTCCATATCTTAATTATGTAGATAACATAAATTTAAATGGAAATTCCAGTTTAAGAATACTGGAGACATCTTCCAAGCTTCAAGAAATTCTGGAAGACAAATACTGTGTTGCTGTAGAGGGCCATTTTTTAATGGAGGGAATATTAAACTCCTGTGAACCTTTCCTAATACTGATGGAAATGATGAAACACAGACTAGAAAAAAAAGTGCAAACCATGAGAAGAGTTTATACTTGTTTGGGTTTTTGCATTGGTTTTTTTTACAGTTGTTTGACATGCACTAAGTAAGTGCTTGGTTGTGGTAAAGCACAGGCAGAGCAGAGTACACTCAGAGGTACCATGGCTGGCTTTGAGAGCTTTGGTGAAGCCACAGCATGTATTGGGTATTAATGTGCTTTGAAAGCAGGCTGAAAATCACACATTTTATTTGAGGAGTTTTTATGGAATGATAATTCCACGGCAGAGAGTTTACTGATTTTTCAAATTAAATGCTTGCTGAAAGCAAAGGCCTACCCAAGTATCTATTTCTCATTGAAGTTCTATCAGACACTCAATGAAACCTTTGAAACAGCCTAGGGTGGCATTTCATACAGTCACAACCAAAAAAAATCCACTTGAAATTTTATAGTTTTGTAAATGTGCCAATTCATTACAAAGATTGTTTATGAGAACAAATGAAAAAATTAGTTTATAGGAAAATGCTGGCAGACATCAAGTTTTGTCTTATTATGCATAGGTTTACATAAAGGAAGAGAAAGGCATCCAACCGTCTTGGATAAGGTTTGATCAGGGCTTTTAACAGGCAACAAAATCCATCATAGTTTGTTGGATAAACCGAAACCAGAAGCAAAGCAATCAGAAATTAAATTAGATGAAAGTAAAGGCCTGAGGTTTTTTAGCTGAAGCTTCTATTAAATATTTACAGCAGGACGATCTATGTATTTGAAGGATAGAACACTATTTGTTATCTGTGCTTTTTAAATGCTTCTTGTGACCTTGAAATGTGTAGAAAAGAATGTTTTACTTATCGATGAACAACAGTGGTACAGACACAAACAACTGAGAAGAAATTAGTAAATTATGCTAAATACAAATTGATAGATATAAGTTCTTATGCCTTACATGTTTACTATGTGTATGTTTTCATTTCAGATTTATCTAGGATTTTTCATTGTTTGTGTAAATCTTCCTGAAAAATGCTTGTTTGGTTGTTTGTTTAGATGTGAGCTACCTGATCAGAGATGACTGGTCAGCTGGCAACATCAATTTTCCACTCAGAAATCAGACTAAGTCATTTGGAAGTTGAATTTTCTCTGCAGGCCAAAAAAGCCAATTTCTGTCCATTTTAGCCAATTAAATAAATTGGATTCAGGAATATAATAACTGGTATTATATGGTTGAATGGTTGCTCATGCTGAAGTAAAACAATTCAATATAATCAGATGAAAGATTGGTGAAAAAAAGAAGGGGGGTCAGCAGAGCTGCTGTTTTGACTTCTGGAGGGAGAACTGTTTAAGAGACTGGTTGACAGCGTCCCTTAGGAGATAGTCCTGAAGGGCAGATGAGTCCAGGAAGGCTGGACATTCTTCAAGATGGAAAATTTCAAGGGGCAGGAGTGTCTATGTGCTGAAAGATGAGCTGATGGGGGAGATGACTGGCTTGGCTGAACAGAAAGTTTTGGCTGGAACCTATCTGGAAGCCAGGGAAGAAAGGGAAGAGAGTTTATCATCTTTGGAAGAAGGCGCAGGCCACTCAGGAAGATTACAAGGGTGTCAGTAGGTTATGCAGTGATAAATTCAGAAGGGCTGAGGCCAACTAGAAATAAATTTCACTACTGTCATAAAACACAATAAAAATGTTTCTATAAATATATTAACAACCAAAGGAGGGCTAAGGAGAGTCTTCATCCTTTATTGGATGTGGGGGGAAGCCAAGTGACAAAGGAGAAAGAAGAGGCTGAGGTGGTTATGCAACTCCCACTTGACTCACCTGATCTTTTTCTATGGCAAGATGATCCCTTCAGTAGAAAAAGCAGAGGCTGTGGATATTTTGTCCCTGGCTTTAGAAAACCCTTTGACACCATTTCGAACAGCTTTCTCCTGGAGAAATTGGCTGCTCCTAGCTTGAACAGGTGCACTGTTTTCTAGATAAACACTGACTGAATGGCTGGGCCTGGAAACTGGTGGGAGATGGAGCTCCATCCAGCTGGGGATGGACACCAGGGGTGCTCCCCAGGACTCAGCACAGGGCCCAGTCCTGCTGAATATTTTTTGATGATCTGGATGAGGGGATCCAGGGCACCCACAGTCAGTTTGCAGATGACAACAAGCTGGGCAGAAATGTTGCTCTGCTGGAGTGTGGAATGGCTCTGCAGAGGCACCTGGACAGGCTGGATAGATGGACTGAGGCAAATTGCGCGAACCTCAATAAGTCCAAGCGCCAGGTCCTGCACTGGGGTCACAACAACCCCAGGCAGAGCTACAGGCTGGGGAAGAGTGGCTGGAAAGGTGCCCAGAGGAAAAGGAGCTGGGGGTGCTGATCAACAGCAGCTGAACATGAGCCAGGTGTGCCCAGGGGGCCAAGAAGGCCAATGGCACCTGGCCTGGAGCAGCAATAGTGTGGCAGCAGGACCAGGGCAGGGATTGTCCCTCCGTACTCGGCCCTGGTGAGGCCACACCTCAAATCCTGTGTTTGATTTTGGGCCTCTCACTGCAAGAAAGGCATTGAGGGGCTGGAGGGAGTCCAGAGAAGGGCAATGGAGCTGGGGAAGGGTCTGGAGCACAAATGCTATGAGGATTGCCTCAAGGGAGGAGCTGGGGTTATTTAGTCTGGAGAAAAGGGGGCTCAGGCTTATCACTCTCTGCAATTACCTGAAAGATGATTGTAGCAAGGCAGGGGTCAGTCTTTTCTCCCAAGCTGAAAGCAATAGGACAAGAAGAAATGTTCTTGAATTGTACCAGGGGAAGTTTATATTGGATATTAGGAGCAAAATTCTTGATGGAAAAGGGGGAAAAGGGAGTACTAAGCAGAGTAACAGGTTCCCCAAGGAAGTGGTAGAATCACTGTCCCTGGAGGTATTTAAAAGGCTTGTATATGTGGCATGTAGGGATATGATTCCATGGTGACCACAGTGGTGCTGGGTTAACAGTTGGACTCAATAATCTCAGTAGTCTTTTCCAAATTTATCAATTGTGTGGCTTTACAAAAAAATAAAAAGAGAGGTAAAAAAAGAGAGGAGCTAGCCCTCTTCTATGAATCTTTTTTAAGACTACAAGAAGTCTATATTATAGAAAATGCCTCTCTTTCAGACTGTCTGCATAGGATTAACGTTTAATAAAAACTATTTTGAGTTTTTAAAGAATCTCTGAGTGGCTCGATGATAGAAATAATTGGAATTTAGCTGTTGCATTTACGGATGCTTCTCAACTTGGATCGTCTTCATCGTTTACAAAGCCAAATATCAAATAATTCTGTGGCATGATAGCCATTTATCAATTTCTTAATCTTTTTATCAAGAGTTGCTGAAAATAAATGTATTTTCACAAGGGTTTAGCATATATTGTGTGATCCCTGTTTATGACATGCAAAGATCGCTATGCTTTCATCTGTTTCAAAAAAAGTAATTCCAAATGCCAAATTACTGTCTTCAAGAAGTCATAGGGGGATATATGATCTGTCACCTTCAGGTCATGAGTTTAAATTCACACAGGTCAATTGCATCTGAAGATCATTATTGCCTGATAGCTCACTGAGATAATAAACTTGTACTACAGTAGTTTTGCTAAATAAGTAAAATTTCTATTATTGTTATTCCACACTTTTCGTCTTCTCTGAAGTTATTGCATCCATGTCAGAACCTGAAACTCTTTTAATTTTCCAGTTCTTTATGCAATCTGTCTTGAGTTCCAGACATCTCTGAATAATGTATGGTTTGCCTCTCTAGACCTCAAACTGCGTTAAATGCCCCTACAGTGCTTTTGATCGATTAGGGGCTGGCATGATCAATGTTGCAATGTAAAGCACAGCCCCCTCACGGTTAATGAATTTCAGGTCTCATCCTTCCTTTGGAGTAACAAAGCACAAAGCTGTAGGCATTATATGTATTCAATAGCTATACTTAAAAAACCCCAACAAACCCCTAAACAAAATAAACAAAGGAACTGAAACAACCCAAACAAATGAACAAGTAAAAACATCACCCAAAATGAAGCAAGCAAGTAAAACCCCAACAACCTAAACAAGAAAACTGAAAAATAGTTATGAAAGAATACGTACTTAAAATACATCTTTTTCCTCTACGTAATATAGTTTTTTAAAGTTGATCAGATGTTGAAACTAAAAGAATGGGCAATCATTCTTGAATTCCCAGTTCAGGGTTCAAACAAAATGCAAATTAAAAATGGAATAATGAAAATTAAAGCAGCTTTTGTTTTGAGCTGCTTAAAGAAAAAAATATCCATTAAATAAATAAGGGTAATATTTGATTCTTCTGGATCTCAATCATCTGAAAGAAGTTGACAATTGACATACATAATATATTTCACATAGAGCAAAGTAACACGAGCTTTAATTATTGCTCTAGTTTGACAAGTGGTGATGGAAAGGAAGAACTAACAAATTGAAACAAAACAGAACTGATGTTCATGTATCTTATAAAAATTTATTATTGTAAGGGGTCATTAATGTAAAAATGCAGAAGGTTGTGCACATATGTTTATTGGTATATTCTATATAAGTAAAAGTGAGATTAGATAAGGATCATATACATTGTTATTTCTCATGATTCTCTACACTAACAAGGAATATAATAATTTTTTATAATTATTTTTATTTTTTATTTTGAAATCTTAAATTTTCAAGTCCTTTTTATTACAATATCACAACAGGTTTTTACAGAATGGCAATTATTAGGATTTGGAAGTTTTAGATATTAGGAAACAATCTTTCTTTGTTTTATGAACTTTGAGTATGGCTCTTGTTGAGCATATTTTATGATGTCTCAATATTCTAGGCATGTTAATCCATCTTGTGAGACAAAGACATGCTTTATATAAATTATTTGAAAAGAAAACTGTTTTGTTTATATGTTTTCTTAAATATAGAGTATTACAGTTCACAAATGTTTCTGAAAACTGAGATAGAAAAGATTGTGAAATTATTTTTGTGTGCAAATCCAGAGCTTCATGGAAGGAGGTATGACTTCAGGGTTTTCTTGCTGGTCTCCTAGCACTTAAAAATTGCACAGAAGGCTTTTAATGAACAATTAAAATGCACTTCTACATGCTTTCCTGTTCAAAAGTTGGTTTCTGGCAGGTGTTAGGAAGGGGATTGAATGTTAAATAAAAAACCTGAAGTGTGGATTCTGTTCAGGAGCCAAATTGAGGATTAAAAGACCAGCTGTGAAAACAGACTGTCATGGAGATAAAAGTTAATTTATATGTACAGCAAAAAATATTTTAAAGAAAGTAATAGTTTTCTTAATTTCAACCTTAAATTGATAATAAATGTACATTTTAAGGAATGCCCTTGTTTTACTATACTAAGATGTTTCAGCCTACAAATTGCAAGGAAATATCTATAATCAATCACTGGTTTTACATTCAGTTTTCCTGAAAACCCAGAGACTAGTAGGTTAAATTTCATGTATCTCCTGCCTCCACGCCCTATCCCCAGAGACAATTTTGTAAGTTATGCAAACTACTCAGAAAATTGTAGGCCCAAAATATCAATTGGTTCATTAATGATATCTCCCACATAACCTCAGTTTAGAAATTGATCTGATTCACACAGGTGGCTGCTTCCTTAGCTCTTAGCAGCTGACTAGAATTTTGAAAATAAATGTCCACCAAGATGTCCTTCAAGAATGGTACCTGGGATTCTTAGTTAAAATTTCTTTTCCTGCTCTGTCACTGTGAAACATGGATGTGCCTCATGTATGTTTGCTTCATGCACCAAATGTGTAACAACACCAGCTATTTGTGAAGGGTTTCTCCTCTATATTTATCTCCAGGCTGATAATCTTGTGGATGTTTTCTCATAGGCTACATTAAGTGCCTTGACACTAAGTGCAGTTGTGAATTTAAATCCAGTTACAAGAAATGCAGCTCCTCTCTGAACATGAATAATTGACGCGCATATGACAGCTCTTTGACGTCTGTCCCCAACAGGGTGAATTTGGTCAGAGGTGAACTAAGTATACACTCACCTGCCCTTTCTGCTGTTTTGCATAGAAATCTCATATATTGCATCATACCATGGTAGAATGGTAGATTATTTCCCTATAAAAATGTTTCAGGTAATCTTCCTGTACAACACTTTCAAATTTTCCATTATTTCAGCCTATTGATATCACACTCTTACTGTACCCTCTGATGATGTGAAAAACCCATAAATGATAAAAACCTTCATCACTCTGACATAGTTTTGTCCCTTCTGGACTATTTCCTCTGATTTCATTAAATTCATCAAGTAATTATGTGGTTTTTACTCATTTTACCATTTGCATTACGGTTCAAAATTACATCACAACTATTGGCAAAAAAAAACCCCAAAAGAATTTATATTTCACTGTATTGTAAGAATATTGGAATGATTTAATTCCATGCAAGTAAGAAGAACCCTAGAAAGTAAAAATGCTTCATTCATGTTACAAAATAATTGTACTTTTCATGAATATATTAGCATCTAATATTTATATCAAAGTAGTTGTCATAATATGACAGTGCAGCTCACAGAATACCTATAGACTGTATTTTTCTAGTGTTACTTCAATTGAAGTAATTTTTAGATTGCATTTGAGAATTTAATATAATAGGACTCTGAAATATAAATTTATTGAGGTAATTAATTTAACTGTGGGTAACAGCACATCCATTGAGGATGAGAACTAATGGCTCCTCATGTCTTGACATGACCTTTTGGTCTGAATCTTTCCCATTATTCAAAGTATGCATCCAAAAATTATGCATCAAAACAAAATATATTTTAATTATGTAATTCTTATTTTATATTTCTGTGTTCTCAATAGAACACTTTTCCAGACCCGTCTTAACAGGTGTTTGTATAATGAAGAAAACCTCTCCTTTCCCTAAAGAGCTTGCAATGTAAAGCTGAAAAAGAACCTATAATAACATTATGATTAATACATAAACAATCACAAGAAAACAGTAAGTCATTGTTAATTATAAATAGTTAACTGCCCTTGAGGATGTGGGGGAATTGCTTTGTGAGGACTTTGTGAGTGGGAAGTGTAAAGTGAATCCTTGATATTGAAGGATAAATGATAAGACTATTGATATACTGTGAAGCCTTTATTCTCTACTTTCATTTATGATATGATAAAGAGGGGAATTCAACAGAGAAATAAAAAGAGGGAATTCATATCATCAAAGTAATAGGAGTGAATTATGAATTTGACACATGCATCTTGGATAGCTTTTCATTTGAGATGGAAAAAGAAAGGACTAGGCTAATAAAGATTAAAATGATAGACATTCAAATTTGTCTTGGTTGTAAAAATAAAACTTGTCAATATATAGATAACCTAGACATGATGACTTGGGTAAGAAATATGATTTGAAATTGATAACCAAGGAAAAAGTCTGGATGGATGGACAGAGATTTTTTGTGATGAAACCAAGGCATCAAGAAGGAAAAGCGTGAAAAAGTTTAATTTAGGCAACTGAAATTAAATTTGCAGTTGGGCATCCAATAAAATATTAATCAAAAGTCAAATGGAGTTCCTGGCTTTGATAAACTGGATGGGGTTACCTGACTCTGACAGGTAACTACTCAAACTCTTTTATAGCTGAAATAGGATGCAACTAGGAAGCCATTCTTTCCAAAACAGTCATCTGAAACTGATCAGTGCAAGTGCTGGGTTTGTTTGGGCTTTTTTCCTGTAATAAATATTAGGAGAGATGTGGTTTTCTACTACAGGTGTAAGGGTCCTGAAATTACATGTGGTAAATTTTTGGGAAAGATTACAGTGCTGGGATGTGTTGCCATGTAACAATGGAAAGTAAATTTGTCTTCTGTGGAGAGGTTTCATGAAAGAAATAATTTAAAAGGAAAATGCACAAGGCCAAGGGGACTCTGGTAACCATGGAGAAAATTACCACAGTATTTGAGATCATATTTTTATGTTTGGAATAGACTGAAAGAGTGATTCAGGTAAGGTAAAAAGAAATTTGAGAAAGAATCAAATAGCAGAAGAAAGATAAAGACAGGGGAAGAAATTTGGCTTAAGGAAGCTGTTAAACAAAAGAAGGAAAATGGGGCGATTCTTTTCATGTAATATGCAGAGTGTACTAAGGACTTTGTTTCTGGTTTCTGTGGTTTCTGGAAAATATATGAAAACTCAGCTAGGGATAGTCATTATAATATTCTGTGCCCATAGTAATTGAAGGGAAAGGAAAAGAAGTGTTGCTGGAGGGGAATATTGAATGCCTTTTTCTTTAGAAAATGGAGGTGACTTGACCATGTTTGTGCGAAGTGAAAGGGGACAAAGGGTGATCAACTCTGTGGGAGAATGGTTTGCAGAAAGTGGCAAGTATCTAAATAGCATTTCCTATTGATGTTACTCAGCTAGATGAAACCAGATTTCTGAGCTAGAAGCAACATTGTCTGATGCAGTTGGACATTTATTATGCTCTTAGAGTAAGATGCAATTGTGGAGAGTGAAAACTAAAGGAAAAATGCAGAGAGGAATGTAGATTTGGCATGACAAGCTGCAGCAGGAAAATGAAATCTTTTTTCATGTTAGGAGAGGCTTCTGACCATATCTGGAGGAACCGCAGGTGCGAAGGTGAGGAGGAGGGTCTGGAAACAAATTGTCAACCCAGCACAAACTTAAGAATTTCTTGTGGCAAGACAAAAGCCAGCCATTGTTTGTTGAATCACTGAATGAACGTAGACACCAATTCATTGGGTTACACATTTTAATAGCACGTGAACACCTTCTCCTGGCAGTCTTTGGACACCAACAGGACACCTGTGGGCTTGCAGGGCTGACCAAGAGGTCTTGCAGTCCTTTGCAGGCTGAGGTGAGCTCAGGAGACTGGGACTGGTTTTCCTAAAGGATCTGGTAGTGCTTGCAGTAATGACAACAGTGCATTACTGACACTTACTGTGGTTGTGTACCACTGGCTTTATTGGAGTTATCCTCTGTTGATTTTCATGTCAGAGTTATTTCAATCATGGACTGTGAAATTTAAGGAAAAGCAATTGATATAACTTTATCATTTATTGCTATGCTTCCATGTTGCATTCTACGTAAACTATTGGAATTAATTGCACATATGCTTCATATATAAGCATTTTTTGTTTGTTAAAAAGCTATAAACTTTTCTTCCCCAGTATCAACATTAAGACGTGCTAAAATACACATGGTGATTGACAAAAGCATGACACAAACAGATAACTCTGTGTCTCAATGACAAATAGAGTGGAAGAAAGCAAAAAAAAGGGGAATATTAATGTCATGTGCTCTTTTATTTTTAACTACAAAACAGAGTGATTCTGTTTATTGGAAAAAATAATTGTGATACTACAAAAAATGATAGCACCTTATGAACAGAATTGGATGTTTCAGGTGTTAAAAGCTATAAGAGAATGGATTTAAACTTGAAAAAATTTATTGCCTTACTAGGAAAGTGGATCAAATGTAAAGTAATCAAAAAAGGATAATGTGACAGTAGGAGAAAGGACAGATTTGGGAAAATACACCTTTGCCATGTAGCAGTGGTGAAAATAAGGAAGATTCTTTCCTAGAGTGAAGTCAGAAAAATCAGTGATAAAATCAAATTTCATAAAGGTTCTCATGGCAGGTCGGATGATAACTAAAGCACATATGGAGAACAAAGAAATATGCAGTAAATATGAATCTGAAGTTTTAATGAAAAGTGAGAAAGGGAAATAATTTGGAGGATTCCAGCAGAATCATAGGAAAGGAGATATTCTGATGGACATGACTGGCAAACATAATGACAGTTGATGCAAACGTGACTCAGTGTGCAGCACTATGCACGCAGTGATCTTGAAAGAGTTTGGCTGCTCCTTGATCTGGGTGCACTGCCTTGGTCTGCCTTGGTCTCATGGATCTGTCAGGTAAGCACCAAGCTATTAATTTGTCTCAACTGCCTTCTGTCTTCATTTAAATAAATAAAATAATAATAAGAAGAAGAATAATTTTGAAATCACCTAAGAAACATCGTTATCTAATTGATCATCAGAACTGGAAGGATAAGAATTACTATTTTACTGGTAACCCTCATCTTTCTGAAAAGCAATTTGATACAGGTGATGGGCCCAGAAATTCTGCCTGACTTGGTCTAGCTGTAATGCAAAATAGTCTATAATGCTCAGTTTCTACATAGACATATTTTAGAAAAGTTTGAGTGGAAGGAACATATTTGAATAATTTATAGGAGTCACGTTTAAGTGTACAAAGCATGCAGCTATCTTCTCTGTACAGGTATGTTAAGATTACAGTGTGCACTCGTTTTCCATTCAGCTTTCTAGAAAGGACATGAGATTCTGACTAAGGAAACACAAGCTTGCTTTATTCCCCGTTCCTCCACTCTAGTCCACTTATCTTCTAGCAGATTCTCAATGCAACAGAGCACATCGATTCTGGAAATCACCTCAGAGAACATATGATTACTGAAATGTTTTTCTCCTGATATAAAAGTTAGACAGAAGGACCAATGAATCAGCATGGTAGCTGTTTACAAGAGATGGTGGCAAAACGCGTTTTGTATAAACAATTTTTCTTCATAAACAGGACGTAATATCAGCATTTTACCAGCCCTGACATAATGTTTTATTATAGGCTTTACAACTCCAATAGATAAAGATGATATGTACAAATTTGTTTAAACCCAGCTATTTTACAGCCTTTTCCATGGCCATTTTCCATTGATTTTGCCGTTAGCAATTACTAAAGAAAAAAAATAATGTTGCAACATTTTCTTTTGTCAGAGTGGAAGCAATATGTGTTAGGGAAAGGGATTGAGGACTTAATCCCCACACAGGGAGAGGAAAGGTTAATGGGAACCAGAAAAACTTTCCCAGGAGCAAAGAATATGGACCTATAATGAAAGTATTAATGTCTACTTCCTTTGAGTTCTTTTAAAAGTAGATGGGGAAGAAAAAAAGGACAAAGTCTAGGAGTGGGTCTATGTTTCAAGATAAACTTGAAACTTGGAACATGTCAGGAGAGGAATAGAAAATTACACTTGGGGAAGGCTGAAAATGTTCAGTTCCTGTTTAGTACTCCCTGGAAAGTAACTGTTCTAGGGGACCCCAAGGGCAGGACAAGATTTACTGAAAGAAAATGACTAAAAGATATGTTAGAAATTCAAATCAGGGACTTCGTCTTCAGCTTCCTGCATAAACACAAGGGATTTGCTGTTCTGGAATGGGAATGTCGCATTCCCTCTTAAATGCTAATGTATACATACATGTATATACATGGCAAAATAAGGCAATTATCTGATTTTTGTCTTCTTTAATGAGGCATCTTAGCCAACAAAAACAAGGCTCTCTCTTTTCATTGCCCAGAAAACTTATTGATACAAACAGTTCTTAAAAACTGTGGTTAAAAACAGAAACAAACCATAATCCTCAAAATCTCCTAGAGTCGTAGAAGTCCTGAGTTGGAAGGGACCCACAAGGATCAAGCAGAATCTGGCAACTGGGAGAGGGAAACCCTAGGTGTTCCTCAAAATCCACTAATGAACTGTGTGGGGAACAGCATGGATTTTTGCTCTGGAAGACCCAGGTAGAGTAACAGAATGTGGGACTTAAAGTCCTCCATATTTCATCTGTGGTTATTTTTTGGAAGCTTTCTCCCCACCCCTGCAGGGAAACCAAAGCCAAACTCAAATCAGCTTCTTTGTCTTTCCAATATTTTTCGTAATTCTGTCTCTTTCTGGCTTTCACCAGAAGCACCAAAATGGGAAGGTGAATTCTTCCCAGAAAGCCTAGTAAAATTTGACACATTATGCTTTTGGTGTGAGTTTTTGCTGGGATCTCCCAAATTCTCTCCCACACACACACACACACATGGCACAGGGCAGCACTGGAACACCCTTCCTGCTCAGGATTCATCCAGGCTGTATATATTGTAGTCTTTTAGAGTATCGTGCTATTGAATAATTCATTATTCAGTGGTGGCACACAGGGAATGTTGTTGTCTTTCAAGATCCTTTTAGTTATTTCCAAGCTATTTCCAAGTCCCATTTATAAATAAATCTCCAAAACAGGGCATGAACCCATATAAATTTCATTTGGGCTTCAGTCTTCAGCAATAAAGCACTGTGTATTCTTTCACTCTCTCTAGCAGTCGTATTCGGAATATAAGCATCCTGTCAAAGATAAAACGTCTGCTGGTGGATGAACTATTGTAACCCTGAATGGAGGCTCTAAAGTTACATTTTTAATGTTCTTAAGGCATGCTTAAGGCAAGGACGCTATTTTATTTTTTTTCTAGAACAATTTCTGTAAAATGTTTTGGTAAGCTACTGTATCAAGAATAAAATTTGCAATATATGCAGATTTTTGTGACTTTTTAATGAGGACGGCTGCATCTCTCGGTACCTGTTCCTAAATGTACACATAAAAGCAAATTTTCATGAAACCACATTGGAACTGATGTTACTTAGAATTTTTTTCTATCTTATAAAATATTTAGTTTTTTCCATCCTTGGGTTTTGAATGTATTGTACAGCCTAATGTCTGAATAACTTATTAAATCATTTGTTAAATAATGAGCCTTGAAAATTCTGAAGGAGTCATGAGTACTGCAGTCAATGAAAGACGTTATTCTTTAGACTATGAACAAGAAAACTAACTAAATAATGTTACTTCTCAGTTCCCCTGCCCCCTCTTCCATTGCAGAATTACACATCTGCTCTTGGCTGAGTGCTTTATTTAACCCAGTCAGGAAACCGCAAAAAAGCTCATCCAGGTTCATAAAGTTTGAAGGATAGTTTCTACAGTCTTAAAGGATAGTCTTAAAAGGTACATTTGAATTTTCATTCCATTTTTGCAAATCTAAGTTTATCGTTTTTCATGCCTTATGAGTACAATTACAGTTAAAGAGTTGAAGTTAACATTAAGTATAAACATTTAATAATTTTCAAAAATATTTATTTGTAAAAGACAGTTATCACTGCTTTTGTGATTTTCCTATGAACTGAGACACACTGCTTGTCAAGGATCAAGGTTAAAGTTGTAGCTGGCTGCAACAATCTTCAGAAATTACAGCAAGCTTTTGTTGCGTGCCTCTAACATATTGTGATTCTTGAGATGTCAGAGATGATCATTTGCTGAATAGATTAAATTTGGAACAAGTTGTAAGCAGTCACTTCTGTAATGACACAGCATGTAAGGAGGTAAGATCAAGATATATTTGCATTTTGGCATAAATAATTTATTATATATAGTCAATATTAACAAATAAAATCTAGTTCACACTATTGCCCAAATGACAAACTAAGATGATTTGATTTATTTTAAATAAGCTCTCTGAAATAATAACATTTTGGTGATATTTAGTGCTAATATGTAATAGTCAGAGCTAGGGAAACAAGAATACAGAATGATTAAGCCAATGCAAATAATATTTTAAAACTTGAAGTCTAAGCATTCATTGGAAGACATAACTTTGTGTCAAATACCATTTTTCAGTGGCTTTTGGAAACATTTCACTGTTTTGAAATAATGCTTTCTAATTCCTTTTTCCTGATTAATGTTTTTATTCCTGCTCATATTTTCAGTGGAACAACAGTGTGCATGGAACCTGTCCACAGATTTTTCAGCAAAAGTATTAAAATGAATTTAAAGCAGATGAATTTAAAATCACTGACAGTCTGATACAGGTCTGGTGGGAGCTGTGGACTGCCACTCTGGATAGAAATGTGGTGAAAGCCAAAGACAGTGCTGCTGGGAAAGTGAGATGGAGATAAGGGGAGAAATCGTACCTGTCAGCAGAATATTTTATACTGGGGTTATTTTAGATGCTTTCTCTCAAAAGTTGGAGGTTGTGCCCTTTTTTCTCATTCCTGGCTGGTCTTAAACTTGTCTGCATCAGTCCAGTAGTTTTATTTATGTATTCAGAAAGCTATTTGGATGTTGGGATCTGATTTTATGTGTGAGTTATAAGAGTCATGCCTTTAGTGCAGTGCTTATGGGCCAGGCAATCAGTGCCATCTCAAAATATCACACGTGATTAATCTCCTTTTCTTCACATTAACACAATGCACTATTCAAGACCTGTAAACCCAGAGCAGAATACACTATCAGCTTCAAAATAACTGCTGGATTAACCTCAGGGGTTTTGATGAGATGGAGGGAAGATTTAGACACTACAGTAAAATAGTGTCTCTGGAAATAAGGGAAACTGGTTTCAAGTATTATAAACTGGCTTTTAGACCAATATTACTTGTTATTTTGCTGTATGCCCATATAATCCAGTGTGCACAAAAGAGCTTTAATGAATACAAGTGTAGTGAAAATTTAAAAAAAAAACATTAAAGCTTTTCCCATTTTTTTTAATTTACAAAAATGTTACATTCACAATGAACTGCAAACACTAATTAACATGTTCTGCAGTTCAAATACATTACAGTTAGAGGAACAGGTTCAGGGGAAATTTTCTCTAAAATTAAGTATCAAATGTTATAGAAGAATATTTCTTCTAGATGTTTCAGCTATCAATCATCTGCATCTCACATTTAAATAGCTGTTATATATGAAAAACTGATTCTTTTTCTATTTTTTCTGTTGCTTTGCTGTGTAACAATTTGTGTATATTGTTCTTTGCTTTTTTTTCCTCAAATTAGCTCCTGAGTTTGGTGTTTTTTTAAAACAATCTTATATCACTACAATATTATTACATGATAAACACTAAATTAAAATTATTTAGTTTATTTTGATGAAACATAAAGCTATGCAAAATTATATCTTAATAAAATTATTTGCTTGTTTTCTGAATATAAAATAGAAAATCATACATTGATAATTCACTGAGCATGCACTGAACTAAATGAGTCATATAAATATAAATTCCATAACAGATTTCTATATTTAGACTACAGCTCCCTAAAAGCTTTTGTAACATTTTATGGTTTGTAGAGGTGTGAAAAAGAAGGAGACACTGATCTAATCCATTGCAAAATAAATTGCCATTACTGTATTCATGCTAAGGTTATTGGCCTGTGTCTGATTAAGCAATAACCTAGAAGTCTGGGACATCATACAAAATGATGAGAAAAATTTCCAAGGCATCTTAGTCCAAGAAAACCAAAAATGGACTTCTAAATGTCACCTACCTAGATCAAATGCTACACTGATGAGAAAAGGCTTAAAATAAACCCCTGAGGAGCTATGAGCTTAGGTAGTCTTCCAACCAATAAACAACAATTCTCACATTACATTGCGCATGTTAATACCCATCAGCTATAAAAACTGCAAATGGTCACTGATAGATCTACGGCATCAGAATAAGACTAATTATAATTACTTCTCCTGTTATTTTTGTTCAACTGCACTCATCTATAAACTACACTTTGATTATTTTAATGATACTGTAAATGTAGCAGGGAAAATGCTTGTAAATACATGTAATGTAAATACATGTAGGAGGAGGGCCACCAAGATAATCGGAAGTGTGGAGCACCTCTCCCATGATGAAAAGTTGGGAGAGTTTGGATTCTTTAGCCAGGAAAAGAGAAGGCTTAGGGGTGACCTAATTGTAGCCTTCCAATACCTGAAGGGAATCCACAAGAAAGATGGAGAAAGACTTTTTACAATGTCTTGGAGTGAGAGGACAAGGGAATGGCTTCAAGGTGAAAGAGAGTGGGTCTAGATGAGATATTATGAATAAATTCTTTACTGTGACGGAGGTGAGACGCTGGCACAGGTTGCCCAGAGAAGCTGTGTTTGCTCCATTCCTGGAAGTGCTCAGGGCCAGGTTGGATGGAGCTCTGAGCAACCTGGGACAGTGGAAAGTCTCCCTGCCCAGAGCAGGAGGATTGGAACATAGTCTGTTTCGATCCAAACCATCCTGTGATTCTATGATTCTATTAAAATATCTAGTCTCTAATATTTTTTTTTATGCTATTAGTCTACCAAAATTTAGGCAAATCCATGCGGATTGAAAATGGTTATGGGGTATTTGGTTATATCTCAGACACGTACCAGCAAATTGAGAATTCCCATCCAGATAAATCCAGATTTTTCTATTTAAAAAAACTTTTAAACAAGGCCATGATTTACACAGATCTCTCCATTTACTGTTTAAACAGGAATTAATCTATTACAAATGAACTGTCTCTAAAACCAATTGTCTGCCAAATGTAATTGTTATATATAACACTTCATTTTACCTTTTTTTTTTNNNNTTTTTTGTGAGGATACTTTCACCAGAAACACTTGAAAATGCACTTAAGTTATCTCTCATAGTATCATTTATCCCCTGCTCTGAATTCCAGGCACAGCATCAGTCTGGAAGTACAACACACTTTCTCCCCAGTCATCCCGTGCATACAAAACATTTTTCCTAAGCTAGTTTAGATGAGTGTGCTTCTATTTAAGACACATTTCTTCAAGGCTGCATTAATTGCAAGCACTTCCTTACATAGGAAAATGGCTTTAGTTGTTGCTAAATCTCTCTCGGCTCTTATCTACTAACTGCAAATTTTTCCCCAAGCCCATGTTTCACTTAGGCCTAAATTCCTACTAGAACTCACCTCTCTTATATTTTTACATCATGGTATGGTTGCCAAATTCTTGAGTTTTATACAAAAGAATAACTTATAGGAATTACATGAAGAATTAATTACAAAATCAAGAGGAATTTTAATGTATTCTCCAGAAAATTTTGCAAAGACCCTCAAATACTTGTATATATTACTAATCAAAGAGTTGGCTATTTAGCACTAATACTGCTTTAGAAGTGCATCCCTCTGAATATATAGTAGCTAATTTAATATTTTTCCTTTCCATATTTAAAATGTATATTTTATTAAGGAAACAAACTACTGGCATCTGATATTCATATACTAGTAACAATGTTTGCACTGCCAAATGTTGCCAAAATTTGTGATAAAAGAAATAACCACTACCATTGGCATAACAGTTTTATCTCTGTATTTTGCTATGTGTCTTTGTGCTTGCCTCTTTTCTCCCAAAATTCTGTATGGAAATTAAAGTTATTAGATGTTTTACTTATCTCAAATGAAACAAAAGTGACAGCTGATTGCAAAAGATAATTGCATAACCAACACCCTTGGCATTACATTAACCTAAACAGTTTGCAATTGCAGCCTTTATTGCATCCCATTTGCTAGTACTTAAACTGCATCCTACTGCTTGGCTTAATTGTCTAAGGAATTAAATAAAAATAATCTCAGATTTGCACCATATTTCTGAATTTGTGTAAAGATTGCATCCTTATTAGTTATGATTTGAGTGCATTTTAGTATACCATGGATTGTAAATGGGCAAACAATAGGAACAGCATCCTCTGTTGACATGGGGATGTGATTATGCAGTGCACAGAAAAAAATATAAAAGTTGCATAGAGATAAAATCAATTTTTAATGAGGAGTCAACATTTATAGGGAGTTTTCTGTTGTTGTTGCTATTATTAATAAAACTAAATGTCTTTTAAATTATTTCCTTTTACTTGGCATTCTATTGTATGGACACTGTTGGCTGATCTAATGACTCATGAAACTCTTCTCAATAGAAACAGGGATATCAGAACAAAAAATATCAGTAAATCATTAAAACATGGCCCATTTGTGTTTATGCTTAATGTGTTTCTACAAGAACACAATATCAATATAAATAAAGATACTAAGGTTATAATACTTATTTTCTTGAATAAATGTTTCCATAGTTTTAAATACTCACAGTGAAAATCCAGAAAGTTTTATCTACAGAAAAATAGAAAAGATGAAAGATATGCTTCAATTCTCAGTACCATGACATTTTTTAAAAGTCAGACTAAAAGCCCAGTGTCAAATATTAGCTTAGACTTTTTGTTTATCAAGTACGTGACAGTGCATGGATGTGTATTTTCACTTCTGCATAAAAAATCTGGAGAGCCACTGGTGGCATTGTGAGGTCCTTACTGCATCCTGGGCAGAGAAAGGGCCAAGCCCCAGCCACCAGCACAGCCTGGAGCTGCGGGGAGCAGGACATCTCACTGGGGGGTGGAGGAATTTGCTTGGACCAAGGCAGGGAAATATGGGGCTTTCTGCCGTGCACAAAGGCACAGAAGGATGAAAACTGACACTGCTGTTGCAGTCTTTTCTAATGACTTTAAGCTTTTCATTGATACAAGCTAAAGCTTCTAGTGTTGATCTAGTAAAGCAAAGCACTTTTGAGTCTAAAAATGGGGGAGCTAGAGAGGAATGGGTGGATGTAAGTGTTTTCTGGGAACTTAATGTGTTTGGGTCTAGTAATTTACTACAGCATTTTTTTTATTATTTAAATAAAGAAAACATTTTAGTTAAGACAGACATAATTCTCACCATTATGTTTTTTAATTAAAATGTTTTCAAATTTGCTGGTTGTACCTCATTATAAATGCCTGTCTCATTACATTTGTGCTGGCACATATAATTAAAAATTATGTTCTCTTTCTGAAAAATAAGTACACTTCTGTTGCCACTAACTTGGTATTGTTTCCACACGATTTCTGAACCTCCAGTTCAGAATGGGTGTAGATAAGAAGTCTTACAATACAGTCAATGCAAAATTTATTTTAAAAGTAATAATTACTTTTTTAAAAGTAATAATTCTCATAATTGGTAGAGACTACCTTACTTATGTAAGAGTAGTGTCATTGGGAATAAAGCGAATCTAAGTTCTATCATGGCATTGAATTCCTGGATATGTATGAATTTTTGATTGAAAACAATAAAAATTAGATTTGTTTGTTTGTTTGGTTGGTTGGTTGGTTGGCTTTTTTTTTTTTGTTTTTCAAAATACCGTTTAAATGAGGTTTTGATTTTTTAATATGTGAAAAAGATAATTTTATTTCTACCAGAAAGAAATACAGTGAAATCTTCTGCCCTGTATTGTACAAGAGGTCAGATTATATTCTGCAAATTTCTGCTGTCTGGATTATAATAGAAATATCTTTAGCCTATAAAATTAGCTTTATTAGTTCATTATTTGATCATTTCTATCAGGGAAGATAAGCCTGAGTTTTATTCTATATAAAGTTTTTGAAGGGACTGCTGCATTTTGGAAAAACCAAATTCTCAGTTGTGGAAGTTGTGCTATCGGGTGTCCTCCTTGTGTTTTAGGAACAAAAATGTCATTCCCCACTCTCCTTGAAAACAAAGATTTCCCCCTGCACTCGTGGGGCTCCGTGTGGGTCAGCAGTTGGATTATTGGGGAGAACACAGCAGAAGATGATCGGGGGAGAGATGATACCTGCCAGGGGAAGGCAGCTGCTGCAGATGGCTTTGGAGATCAGGACAGAGAGATTGAGATGATCTCTCAATTCATGTGGGAGAGAGCAGGCACAAGGAGGGATGATGTATTCTCATGGTTGCTAGGCAGGTGGCCTCATGCATTTCATACTAATTATGGCTGTTCTTCTGGACGGGTGCTTTTGTACCTCAGCTGGGGTGATCCAACCTCATGGCACAAAGTGCATGGTCTGCTCAAGATTTTTGTATGAGAAGTTGTGAAGTCTTGGCCAGGCCTGGGCTGTTGGTACCTGAGTAGCTTTTACCAGTGTGGAATCAAGAAGGAAACACCTCAGCTTATCCTGAAGATGTCAGAGGGCAGGAATAGCCATAACCACCCTAGACCGTCACCACAGTCCGAGAAGGTGTTTCCTAATCTTTCCAAAAACGCCAATGCAATCGCAGTTTGGTTGGCTTTTTACAAGTGGTTTTCAGGTTATTAATTTCCTACAGTCTCCTCAGAAGCTGAGAGGAAGATGAAAGTATATTTTTTTGTAAGATATTAAGTCAATACAACTCCATGGGATCTCATACATAACATGCCATCTTGTTTGTCTGACCACCTTTCTGAGCACTGAGTTGAACTAGATTTTTTTTTTAGGTCAGGAGACACTTATTTAAAGGAATGCAAGATTCAAACCCTAGAAAGGGTTAGTTTGGTTGGAGCATTTAGTATTGTGCCTTCTGCAGTTGCTAAATATTGCAGGCAGTGAAACTCCTTTTTCATGCAGGGATTTTTTTTTTCTACAGCATTTTTTCCTCATGAGTTTCAATATACCCAGGAGAAGGGCAAGCCATAAGAAAAAATTACCTTGTTGAGTGTGTAAAATCTGTACATACATGAACAAACCATCTTTCCTCATCATAGGAATAGTTCTTAAATTAATCCACAGAAAGATATCCTCTGGAGATATACATCAGTCAGATTAGTTATTTCATGGGGAGGAGTTCGGTTTTTTAAGACTGATTTCAGATGGGTAATGAATACTTTATGCTTTCAGCAATTTGTTTGGGCTCTATCAAAATAAGTGACATATTCCTTTGAACAATACATTTTGGAGTAAATTAAAATTATAGCAGCCATTTTGCATCTCAAAATCATGTAGAAAAGAAAATAGAAAATCACTGTACTTAGTGCTTGTACTTTTGTACACATTTAATCCTTTGTAAACAACTTTGCACCAATTTATACATTTCGCTATTTGTAAATACGTCAAAGCTGGAGAAGTGAAACTTCTGTTTTAACATTGTAACTTTAATATTTACTACTTTGGAAGGTGATAGTTCCTCTCATGTGTCAACACATAAGATAGAGGGATGCTGTTAGTGTAACTGGGCTTGTCAGCTTTCCTGTCACAACTATTGGTTCTGTTTCAGCAAAATGTTTTCCTGAATTTCCTGCCACATCAGCAAAACTTTAGTCTGCTCTTGCTGTGGAGTTTCATTGTATGAGGAAGTGAGAACTCTGATGAAATCTTTATAGTTCTAAGGTTTATATCAAAACTTGATTTATTCTTTATCCAGTTCCCTTCCTGACCCCCTCCCATTTCATCAATGAATATGTGTGGTTTTGCCAAGAAAATTTGGACCAGATGATCCTTAAGGGCATTTTCCATCTTTTTTAAACATGCTTGAAGGATCTTATGGACTATTTTTTGTGATGGCAATTGAACAAAAAATCTGGTGGCTAAGTCCTGCAATATTTGCAAAAGGCTGATAAGCATCTCTACAAGAACTTCATCACATCTAACTGTTGTACCAGTTCTAGGATGATAGGATGTTAAGATGATAGGAACTCCAGGAGAAAATCAGCTGGTTACACTAGTTACTTGCTTAATTTTTATATTTCTGAAGCTGAAGGCACAAATGCTGCATTAACTTTGAGCCTTTTTGCTACAGCTTTAGAGTTCTATGTCAATGTAGTGTTTCATGTGGTTATAAAGACTTTAATTTCACCTGGGAAAATGTCTTTCTTATTTTCATGTGTTGAGGACAGCATTACATATTCTTGTATATGTTTAAAAAATTAAACCAGGATAATATCATATTTTTGTTAATGTCCAGCACTAGGGACAAGCTAATTTCCCTCTATCTGAGTCGTGTGCACTGAATATAATGGAAAAAAGGGGGTTTCATTTCTTCATGCAGACTTGCTAGCCTACATATGAAATCATACATAAATAGGAAATACTAAAAACCCCTACCCTGTCAACACAGTCATGTGTGCTGTAACTTCAGTGGTGGGAGGTATCATGGGAAGGATGACACTAAAAGCCTGAGTGGTTTTGTTTTGCTTTAGGTTTTCTCAGTTGAAGGTCTTAGAGTGATTTTTAATGCCTGTGATCACTTCTCACTTAAAAAAATTCTCTACATCCCAGCCCTTTTCAGAGTAATTCTGGATCCACCACTGTAATACTGTAGTTTTTTATAGGAGAAAATGCTCTCCTCATGCAGTTCTACAGGCCCGTGGAGCATTGTTAAAACCAGCAAATGTTAAGTGTTAATCTTTATTGGTCTGTGAACTTAATCATGCATAACCAGGAAGAGTTCATTTTTTTAATTAAATCACCACCCATTCATTACTAATGTTATCCTCAGAGGAATATCAGTGAAAGGGTCAAAGTCTGCTGGACCTCTTGCTGTTCATTTAAATTAACACATCTTCTGATCACAGGTGTACATGTTGTGCTAACTTTGAAGATTTCTACATATTAGAAAAATGGGAATTCTTTCTGAATGACAGAATGAGATCAGGATTTCTGGAAAAACTGTTTTTCTGCAGCCTGTGTTTGTGAGTAATGTGCCCGTTATTTTATAGTAGCTGACATCTATGAAAATTCTGGAGCAATAAAATGTCTGTTGCAAATTGCTTTTAAAAAATTATACAGGCTACTTTAATAGTGTCTGAAGAAAAATATATCTTCTTTTATTAGATTGTCTGTGGCAGAACAAAATAACTGTTTGAAAACTGTCTTGGAGAGGGAAATAAAAGGGAGGACTTTACCTCTGTTCATATACTTAATATATTAATAAAAATCACTCTTTGAGAAGCTACAAATTTTTCTTCATTCACATAACATTTACTTATCCCAGAGGCTTGCCAAACTACTTATCAGAACAAGGATTATTCACTTGCATATGCTCTTTTCAGAAAGTATTATTGAATTTTGTGTTGACTGTTTCCTTTTCAAAAGGCATTTTTCAGTGGCTTGTAACTTCCTAATATGTGACAGCCACAGTTTTTAGGTTCAGGTGATTTATTAGGGCTTCTTTTTTGAAGCTGAGAAAAGAATACCACAAGAAATGGCCAGTTTGTGGGTTTGGTATCATAAAACAGATTACCATAAGGAAAATCTCGTCAGTTGACTGTTTGTTTTCAGAGAATAGAGTCAAGGATGCACAAGGGTTTTGTTTAAAAGATCTAAAAAATAATTTATTATCATTTTGCATTCTTTCACAATACATAGACACTGTCAGTTAGCTCAATGATTGCAGAATGTTAAGGATTTTGTTAAAATCTCTGCAACTATTCAGTCACCAGGCAAAAAATGATGACTTTATATACCAGCTTCTTTTGCGTCTTTAAAGATGCTCTCAAAAAAAGAATGTATCTGCTGTCTTCAGTCTTATTATATCTATTTTGAATTCATGTAAGTAAAACAAGGAACCATATACATTAAATTTCCACACTGCAATGGTTTTACACTGATTATTTACTGTGTTTGATACTTTGTTAGCATAGCAAAATTTCCTCCCTATTGCTGTTTATCTTTGCTTCAAATTTGTCTGTATAGAGTCACAAGATGAAATGGGCAGCTGGAATGCAATGGTACCCCAAGAAAGAAATCCTGGAATCAGGGTAGGTCCTGCAGGCTTTTCCCTGCAGGGCCCTGGGTGGTTGAGGGACTCGTGTCAGGCCATGGGAGCTTGTTCTGTGCACAGCCTGGTGCAGCTTGGATCTGTATCAAACCAAGTTGCCTTTGTGGCCATGTTTGCCCTTCTCTTGGCACAATAGTATCTATTGGGTGCTGCAGAAGAGTTAAGGGAATGCTGCCTGAGCAAGCTAATTCTGCCCCTCTTAATTATTCAAGAATTACAATGCTTTCCTCCATGAATAATTTATAATTTCCTTTTCTGGGAATGCTCTCCCAGAGTGTGTGTCCCTACTGAAACATCCCCAGATGTGTTTTTACTTCCACCCTTATTCTGTATAGCACAGAGTGTGTTTTCACCATGCAACACATGGCCATGGAGAGACATCTGTACTTTTCCCATATGTATTTTAACCAATTAATATATACCCAGGATTGGCATCTGCTCTGTTCTATTGAACTAATTGAGATTATATAACATTTTCATGCAAAGGAGTATGCAAAATAGAATTTTCTGCTTGCTACATGTTCATAAATCCTCATCAAAATTGTATAAAGGGTTATCATCTTCCTTATAAGTGATGAAAGACAACATTGTCCAGCCAAAACGCACATTGAAATTTTTGGCCATGCTAGTGCATTTGCTGATGAAAAACCAAAGTTCTTCATAACTTCCTTCTAGTCAGTTCTGGTGTTTGGCAGTCTCAATTATGCCTGTAGCCTGAGGCAGTCAAGAGATAAAAACCAACAACTCTAGAGAAGCTTCCAGTTAATAAATACAGGTTATCACAGAGGATAAGTTACTAACCCTTTCTAACTGGAATGAAAATAAAAATATAATTGAAAGAATTTGTTGCTGACCTAATTTAAAAAGCCCTCCTGTCAGGTACACGTTACGGAAACATCTGTTACTTGCCCCAGTAGTTCATTTACACTCCTTTGCTTAAAAGTTGTAATCTTGCCAAATATTTACTTTTGCGTTTTACTTGCTAATTAACTGTCATTGCTGTGAATAGTGTATTTAGTATAAAGAGAATTACATATTCTGTTCCTTATTAGTGTGCTTTAAAGCCACACCAAAAATATACTGATACTTGGCTGCTGCTTTGTAGTCTTTCAGAAGTAAGTTTGCAGTTTGATTGATTAGTTTCCACCACCAAAGAGAAGCAGCTGCAGCTCTGAATAAAATTGTGCTAATGAAGATTTCAAAGTGGTGATCAAAAGCAGACTTTGCTCTTTCAATTGTACACTTTTCTGAAGATAAATAATTGTGCTGTTTCAGCAAAATGTGCATATCAAAGCAGCTGAATCATACATTTTCAGCGGGAACTTTAGAGCATGTTGAACACATTATGACGGCTAATCTTTGTCACATTTGGTCTGTCAGTTGCAGAAGAGTAGAAAGTGATTAACTATTTTTAGTACTGATTCATGTAGTCAATCAAGAGTCTGAATATGAAGAATATTCTATATTTGCTCATAGACAACTGTATTTATATGGCTGTGAAGACCCACATGTCTAGATGACTAAGTGTTACCTTCTTCAACAGTTTTGGTAAAATGTGTAAATCCCATAACTTCAAGAAGAATTTTGGTCAGCTGGACAGAGGTGACAAAGCTGTGTGAAGGGTTTGGGCACAGTGCAATGGTCTGCCACAAGCTTTCTGACAAATGTCCTGAAATAAATAGTCTGACAGATTTAATTTTGAATACATATAAGCACCTAAAGACAAAGCCATGAACCTTCAGGAATTTCCAATTGTATGTTCAAGCAATGGCAAACTGCTCCCAACCCAGTTAAATCTCTTTGTGTTTCTGCACTTAATTCAGAGGGCAGATTTTGATGTCTGTAGTGAGTTCTGCAAAGCCATTTTCAGACTGCTTGATCACTGAGGCCACTGACCTCACTCTAATTGCCCCACTTTCTGAAAAACACTTCTGTCCCTTCAGCACTGTGGGAAAACAAAAAGATTTCTGGGACATGCTTTGTCATGCTAACATTATCAACAATATAAATAATTTTTAAAAAATTGAAATAAAACTCGTAAACATAATAAAACCAACTAAATAAAGAATATTAAAAAACTCAACAACCCCTACAGAGAGTGAAGAGTTGAACTGAATTACTTGCAATGATATTTTATATAATTTTTGAATGTCTTTTTAAAGTCTAAATGAGGCCAATACACTTTTCAGGATGTATAGCAAAGAACTTTTGTCAGAACCATGAGCTCTCTTGACAAAAGATTTTTTCTGTTGATTGGTTGTTAATTGCTTTTAGTTATGGCTTTTGTCCATTGAATCCAAAATATCTGGATTCAAGGCTTGAAGTGAATTGTTTCTTGATATTAAAATTTTAATAATAAATACATATTCATAGTGCAGTCCTTTTTGGCCACTTCTACACTCAACTTTAAAAGTATGAGTCTCAGTGGAGATACCCTGGGTTCCCTCAGACAAGATATGGTGTTCTAAATGATTCAAAATGGTTACAAATGTTGATAAAACATGCCAAATAAGATTTTCATGTTTTGTATGAGTAGAGGACAATTTGGTTGGTTTATAGAAAGATCCTGACCTTTCTAAATGCTCATCAGGTTAGTAATAGGAATTATTATTGCAGCAATTCCTTACTTTTTGTATTTATTATAACGTTCTACATGGCCTTCACAAAAAAGATTAATTTTCTCTTTCATTCTGTCTTCCTTCTGTTTCTCTATGTTATATATCTTTTTTAACTGAGTTACAATTCAGAAAAATTACATGATTAAATCCTTGTTGTACAAAAGTAATCTTCTTGAACTTCATTGAATTGTTTTACTCACAAAGATAATACCATGCAGACAGACAAGGAAAAGGTCAAACTAAGACAAAACTTTAAATTATTTCAGTATCTGTTAAATTTGCTTAATCTATAATATATTCAAAATCACTATCTTTATTTCCATTCCTTATCAAGCCAGAAATTAAGTGGAAAACCTTCCTTCCATTAACACTGTTATAAATGCTTAGCCAACTCTGCTTTCCATTCTCTATTATTCAGTATCAGAGAGTACTTTCAAATAATTCATATTATTTTATGAATTTTCAACAGCAATATAGAAATATTTTTAAATTAAATATTTCTAGGAATCCTGGTGCTCTTTTTAGTCCATAAGTTTAGGAGATTGGCCTAAATGTCATCACAGCATCCAGACTTGTGAAATAAATTATTGGTATCTAAATACTCCACAGATTGAAAAGAGAAGATAGGGCAAGGAATAAAAAATAATAAGTACTAATTAAAAATAAAATGGTAAAGAAAATTCCATTTCATCTACACCTTCTGCAATTTTTACATAAAGGGTGTCCAGTTAAAGTAACTCTGTGGTTCTCTTATTTTCTATACTCAAATCTCATTATTTCCTGTACTCTTCAAAAATCTTAATAATGAAACATGTTTAGCTCTTTTAAGGATGCAAGCATAGAAACATAAACTAAAGCAAAGACATCTAAAATGGAATGCATTTTACTAATGTAATTGAGGTACATTCTTAATGTGTCAGATTCCAATAATATAAGTTGATTTATGATGAGAGTAAAATCAGGAAAGAAAAATCAGTGTGACTCTGGATCTCAGAATTGAGCTCATAGTTATCTTTTTAACTATGTATGCATATAATTACATATCACTTCCGCATAAATATATACATAAATATTTGGTCCTATTTCATGTTTTACATTGCAGCTGTCAATTGAAATCATGCATTGCTCTAAAACATAACTTGTCATTTAAGGGCATAGACATTCATTAGAGCTATTTCAGAGGGTTTTTTTGCCTTGTAATCCTTACAAGGTTTTTCTGGATGACCTCATTATTTCACTTGCTCTTTGCACTTTCTTCACTGTTGATATGATCTTTTTCAACTAAGGTTATTAAAAATGGACAAATTAGATGCTCTACTTTGAGACCTATTTAAACAGAAACACTGTTAAAATCCACATTGCTGACAAGTATATTTGCAATCAAAATAGCCACCAGTTAGTTTGAGGAACCTTTGCAGAGATGAATTAGCAACATGTGTACTGAGGTAAATGGTTTCCCCAGGGTTCCCAGGGAGCACATGGTTTACTGCTGCCATTTACAGTTTTTACCTCATACTCTGTTCTGTTGCACTGGAGATTTTTTTGAAGCACATACATATTCGTAGAGATGGTCCTTCAACAAAAAGCCTGAGACCCCTGAGGGTAATGCGGAAATCCCTTCTGCCATTGCTCAGACTCAAAATTGTGCAAAAGGTATGAGCACAAGGCATTTTTTCCTCAAATACACTTCAGGATTTATCTATTTAAGCTAATTTTACTCTTTGAAAAGTTGCTTCCAATTACTGCTTACAAGTTTTTCATAAGATGGCTTAGCATGGTAAAAGTGAGCTGGGTCTTGTGAAATAGATATGAATTGAGGCAATATTCAAAATTCAGATTGAAAAATAATCTTAGATGACCAAATATGATGTTCTTTTGACTTTAAAAGCATTTCCTAGATATGAGAAAGTAAAAAATAAAAAGTATAGTCAGTGAATGCCTGCTTTCTATCCTTACACTTTCTCCATCCAAGTAGGGCTTTTCCCAAAAAAACACCCCACCTTTTGAATCTTAGTTTGAATCTTGAATTAAGGGAATATTTTCATTTTACCTCTTTCTTAAGTTAAAAATAGAAAAGAAATCCTATTTATGTCATTGGTTTAGAATCCACTTATTTTTCTTTTATTGTTGTCTAAAAGTACATCTTTCAAAGTACACTGTTAACCTCCAGTTTATTTGCTAACACAGAATTTTTAAAAAATAGGTTGCATAAGAATCTTGGTGAGAAAATGTTAACATTTCTGCTGCTGTTCATGGGAAAATTTTATTAATTCACAGATGAAGTCACTCTGTGTGTCCAGTGAGAATTAAATCGTATATATCTTGAATGCCACAATATGTTTGCCTTATTTCCTACAATGTGATTCAAAAATGCTATTACAAAATCTTCTGTAGAAAATAATTCACTTCAGAAATGAAAAAGTATTTTAAAATAAATGACGTATAACAGTTCTGGAAAAAAACCTCAGCTGTTTTAATTCCTATAAAAGAAATAGAAAAATTACATTGTACATCAGAAAGATTTTTCTTTTCAAGGTCTCCAAGCCAAGGTCCTACTAGAATCCCTCCATTCTTCCTGCCACTGAACCACAGATGTTGCTTCCCTGACTTCACCCTAATCTTGAAATGATTCCTTGAGTCATCCAACTC
Organism: Origma solitaria; assembly: GCA_013397895.1. NCBI lineage: Eukaryota > Metazoa > Chordata > Aves > Passeriformes > Acanthizidae > Origma > Origma solitaria. Next base: position 252,857 of record VZRL01004534.1, on the reverse strand, counting down.
AGAGAATAAAGGAGAGGGTTCAGTAGAACCCTGATCTCTCTCTTAAGGCATGTCCAGTGCTCCCTTGGGGGTCCATGCTTTTGTGTCTGTGTTTCTGTGAAGCTGGGACCCTCAGTGCTAATGACTTGCATAAAATCTACATGGCAAAAATAAAAATTAAAAAAAAAATTGTGGGGCAGAAAATATGAACTATTGACCTCTGACATATAAACCTTAGGCCCTTGTGCATCAAAGTGCTTTTTCTCATTCCATGATCAGAATAAGAGTGGGAGCTGGAGGGTGTGTAACACACCAGCAGCAAGACACTTGACATGGTGCTGGGAACTGCTTTTTTTTTCCTCCCAGAAATGCGTCATTAGCTAATTCCAGGGTACAAAGGAACTTTTATTATTATTTATAGTTTCAGATTTCAGACTCTGTAGAGACTTCTTTAATTTCCATACCTTATGATTGCAGTTAGAGAAAAGCACCCCATTATCCTCATTATTCCTGGGCAGACAAAGCTGTAGGAATGCTCATGATCAAAACCAGAAATCTCACCACATGTCGCATAGTACTAATTATATTCCTACTGTCTACAGTTCTTTGTTTCTTTTATCTTCAGACATTTTACATTACTAAGATGTTTTTTCTCTCTTTTTTTTTTAATAAGTGTCTTTGTGAATATGAATCTTGACTATGCTATATTAAACACACTCTAAAACACAGAGCAGCACACAGACCATGAGAAATAAGATAAACTGGCTAGAAAGTTAATGCCACTAAAATGACTGGAGTTACTTCTTAAAGGAATGTCCATAACAACTGAAGTGAACATGAAAGTAGAGCTGCAGTTAAGCAGAAGACAGATGGAGGAACCAGGCTTTCCAGTGAAATTTTGGCTTAGTTCACTTCTCATCTCACTTGCTCTTCCCTGCCTTAGCCTGAGATCCACTCTGCCAGCCACTTCTTGAAAGCTGCATTCAGCCACCCAGCTGTGCCTCATCTCAAGTCTCAGGTGCAGTGATGCTCTGCCTGCAAAAGCGATGTTGGTATGGGCACTTCCCTGGGGAAAAGAGCAAAAGATTATTTTTCTCCTTCCCCTTTTCAAGCTCTAATGATGTGGGATGGCTAGGAGAATCCAATAGTAAAATTTTTCTCAGCTGAAACAGAAAAAGGAATAGACATCTTTTTATGAAAGAATTTTTTAGGTTTTTCAATTAAAAAGTATATTTCAATATTATTACCTCTGCTAGTTATTGTTTTCCAGCCCAGTTGTCTTACCCTGGTACAGAGCAGGGACTAATGACTAAACACAGACTCTCCCTTTTCAATTCTGCATCCAGGGTCTATGCCAAAAGGGTATAACATCTCTTGTGCAGCTACCATATGCCACAGTTTAATCCTGATTCAATGTGACAGCAAGATCCTTTTCCTTCTGTCATCTTATTCTGCCTGCTGATGTCACTTTGTATCCCCAGTCCACCTTTCCTTTGAAGCAGTTCTGTGAGCTGTATAGGTACAGAGTTCTGTTTGCAGCCAGCCCTGCAGCTGGAGGAAGGTATGGGTTTTTTCTGCCCATGTTTGTGGCAGAAGGACATGGTATTCTGACTATGAATACTGGAGACCATCAGAGTTTTTCAGTTAGTTTCTAATGTTGTCTTTTTTTGTCTTTTTTTTTTTTCCTTTTTTTTTTTTTTCTTTTTTTTGTTTGTTTGTTTTTGGTTTTCATTTTCGAGTTTTTGGTGGGGTTTTTTTGTTTTGGTTTGGTTTTGGGGTTTTTTGTAATTTGTTTTGTGTTTTGTTTTTGTCTGTATATGTTTGTGTGTTTGTGTGTTTTGTTGGGGGTTTTTTGTTTGTTTTGATTTTTGGGGGGATTTGAGTTTGGTTGTTTTTTTGTTTGTTTGTTTTGATTTTTGGGGGGATTTGAGTTTGGTTGTTTTTTTGTTTGTTTGTTTTGATTTTTGGGGGGATTTGAGTTTGGTTGTTTTTTTGTTTGTTTGTTTTGATTTGGAGGGTTTTGCATTTGGTTGTTTTTTGGGGGAGTGTTTTTTGTTGGTGGTAGTGGTTGTTTTTTTGTAAATCATCTGCTGGTAAAACCTACTGGCTGTCCAAACAGTATCTCTGGTATCTTTGATTGGTGCCAAATTTGTGCTTGTTTCTGGCTGCAGAGCTCGTTACCAGACATTTGATAGGAAAAGAGTTTTCCAACAACAGCTTCATTATAAAATGTGTTGTCCAAAACTTTCTAGTTACGGATTTTTTCTGACATAAAAACAATAACGTCAACATACGTGCAAGCCTAAGAGTACATCTTTATTTTTTCTTTTTACTTACCTTCCCTCAAAATTTGCTTGACAAATTTCCATTTCAGTTTGCATTTACAAATACTTTACATTACGTTATGACTTAAAAAAGGAAAGTACAGTGTATATCTCTACATCTTGGAGGGAAAACCTCAGTATATTAGTGAGTGCTTAACTGAATTTGTGCTGCTCTTGTTCTGAGGGTTTGTTAGGACAGTAGTCTAGGCATGTGACATATCTTGCTTTCCAGTGTTACCAGAGGCATCCTGTATCACCCTGGGTACGTGAATTAAAGTTTCTGCATATTAATCTTTACCTACAAAGTGAAAACACTTCATGTGTGAGATAAGGCAATGTTGATTTGTGAAGTTCCCTGGTCATAAGGTAACAATATCTGATTCTGTTTTGAGTATGAACTATTAATCCATTTTCTAATTCTGGTGGGCTAAAAGTGTTGTAATGATAGCTCTGCACTGAGATCCAACATCAGAAAATACTGGCGACTATCCAGTGCTGTCACACTGTTAAATCATCTGTAGCTGGGGGCTGTACTAACCCTACAGGCAGCACTCATCCTGTTACAGAGCAGAACTGTCGACTTTAGACTTATCTCTGCCTCCTCCTTTTCCATTTCTTAGGTTGCCTGTTCTGTCCTCTTCATCCCTGCATCCCCCCAGACCTTCTCTTTCACAGCATCTCACCATGGTTTCGAGCACCTCTGGGTATCCCACGCTCCACCTCTGCCTTCCCAGCCCCACCAGTCTCAGTTCCCAGCGCTCTGTGCGATGTCCCACAATGGTGATATATTTCCTGCCTTCCAACCTGGCAGACATACATGCTGGTTTGCTGCTGCCCTCCTGCCTGCCCTGTATGCTTTCACAGATGTCTCATACCCTTCTTTTGATCCTCTTTAATGGCAGGGAACATAAACAAATGTAGCCTTCTCCTTGCTCTGCACTTGAGGAGTGGACTGTGGGAGCCTTTCCTGGGCATGCAGCACCATAAAGAACTGCTTTTGCTTTTTATGGCTTGGGCCTGATAGCAAATTTTGTTTTCCTCTCAGTTCACCTCTTGGTATTCTCACATTGTCAATTATCTAGGAAAGATTATTCCCTTAAGTTCAATCTAAGTATACAAATCTCTCCTAAACAATGGGAAGCTTCATGGATCTTTGGATGGTTGGACAAAGTCTGAAGTTTTTCGATCTACTGTAAATGTGTGAAGGTACACAGCATTTGAGATTTACCTTTTTTTTTTTTTTTTTTTTAATCAAGGTTGTAGATTTTTTACACTTAGGAGAGGATTGGTTCCCTTGTAGATCCTTCTTTTCATGGGATAATTCTGTGTTGTTTGGTTGTTACTTTTAAATACCAGGAAAAAAATGTCAACAGCACTAGTATATCCCTTTGAGTAGAATTAATCTCATGGTAATGAACCTGCTCAAAATGGAAATATTCTTAACAATCACAAAAAAAGGACCTTTGTGTCTTTTTTTTTTTCTTTTAAGAAATGAAAGAGCAGCAAGTAATTTTAGAAAGTATTTTCAGAGATGTTTGGGTTTTGTCAAAACAGTGATTCCTGTTTATCCTTAATAAGTTTTTGATAAGTTTTCTCCATTTTAAATGAATGATGTGTGAGAGAAGGACACTTCAGGAAGGAAATAATGAGCCAGTACCACCACAGCTCTTCCCCCATTGCCCTTCCCTCTTTCAACAGCCTGCAGCATATCTGTATGAAATTTGTATCTTTTTCTCATTCTATTCCAAATTTCCTCCAAATATGCTCAGGGATAACAATATGTTCCAGTGACTTCTTTTGTCTATGGCAGTGAGAAATCGTGGTAGTTTATCTGGTCAGTGTTTCAGATCCTGTAGATCAGTGATGGCGTGTCATAAAAAGTGATATTTTCCTTCTTTGCCTCTATCTCTTGTATCTTTAGATTAAGTTTACAGGGTGGAAATTATTTTTGTGCGTCTTGTACATCTTGTGTGGTCTGAGATTACTTTGGTGAGGTTTTTTATCTTGGTTGGTTGGCTGATTGGTTGGTTTTATTGGGTTTTTTTGGCTTGGTTTTTTTTTGTTTTGCTTGGTTTTTTTCTTGTTTATTAGAAAAGGGACTTGCCCAAGGAGACCCAAAAAACAGATATTGAAATTTACATTGTACAGACAAGAGACCTGGGAAAGTACTTCTTGAATGTAGGAACCCATTGTAGCAATTATGTAAATTTTGTACAGTATGGTCATGTTTTATGTAAGTACAGTAATAGGGAAATGACTTGAGAAAACCACCATCTATTCTATTAGTGTCTTTCTACTACATAAAATGCTGTTTGTGTCCTTGTAAATTAGTCTTTAACTGCTCCTGTGTCACAACCATTCACGTTTAATGCTAATGAATCGATAAGAAATGCGAAGGATAGATGAGCCATTCATTCCACGATGTTTACTACAAGGAAACTGGAAGACTGAGGAGCAGAAACACTGGCAGTCTTTTAAGTTAATTTCTAAACACTCTGAACTGTAAATATAACATTGTATATTTTCTTGTTTTGTGTTTTAACTTTACTTCCTAGAAAAACAACATTAGAGAGTTTGCAATTATTTTTTAACACCCTATACAATTACTTTTTTTGGTATTTTTATCTTTTGAATGCACATTCAAATGTTGTTCTCATTTCAGTATAAACATTTTCTTAATGAGCTTATTCCTATAAAACATCAATCTAGTGGTTTAAGGGTAAAATTTTCTCTTCTGAAGACAGTTTTCTAACGTTGAACCTGTTAGCTAAACATATTCATTGTTACCGTGGTTATCTACAGGCATATAACTGACTTTTCAGCAAGATACATAAAATCAAAGTGTCTGAAGTATTGTGGGCTTCCCTTGAGGACATAGCAATGTCACTGCTTTGTAGGAAAATCTCATGGTTGTTATTTACCAAGAGCAACGTATAATTTTTACAAGATAAATTAGACTAGAACTTGAAAAAATGCTGTTCTTGTAAAAAAATTGTGAGATTTATGCAATGGAAAATTCCACTGTTTCATAATGCAACAGTCTTTTAGTAACATTTCTATTCTCTTTTATTATCCAGAAATCTTTGTTTGGAGCATTTTGTGTATACCGCCTTAAATCCTAATCCTTTCCATATGTTTCCAAACAAATTATTATTTAAGAGACACTCATCCTGCATTACATTGACAAAGATTAATTTTAGTATTTCTGCACAGCAGATATTTGATAAATATAACATTCAAAGTGGAGATTTTAAATCCATATAAATTATATACTGTTCTTCCTGCATTAAATCCTGTCTTTCATTTATGACTTTCCATTTTTGACAGACAAATACTGTGGTTTGGTTTTCCATGATTTTGTATTATGTACAAACAATTTTATTTTCAGAGACTAAAGCATGAAATTGGCAAAAATAATGTGTTTCTATTTATTTTGTTCTGATTAGTTAGGGGTGAACACCTTTAAATTTTGTGTCCTGTGATCACAGACCTGAGGAAGAGAAGCAGACATGTTCCAGATGTTATTGAATGACAATCTTATTTTCATGTCACTTTATTTTTGTCTCTACTGAGACAAGATACTTCAAAATACAGAGTACTGAAACATTCTTAAATGCAGTGTCTTAGAGTTCTGCCCATGAAAAACTGAGCTGAAAGAATTCTTGGAAGAATTCTTATGTCCAGGGCACATCTAATCTGCATTGCTCCAGCTGCAGAAAATGAGATAGGTTTTAAAAAGTAATACAGTAAGATAACTCCAAGAGATGAGTTCAAAATCCATCTACTGAACTGGAGAAATCAATCTAATTATAAATAAGTTTTGAGACTGTTTGTCAATACTTATCAAATTAAAGGAAGGAGAAAACCCAAACCAACCACCAAGCAGCTGAAACCTCTCTTAAAGGAGAAATAATTAGACAATATGAATTTATGACTTCTCTGGTTATTCCACTTAAAATATATTATTTGGTTTTTGCTTTTAATTTGTATTTTTAATTTGTATTTTGCTACCAGTTTTCTTCAGTAATAGTTTTTCAAGCAGCACAGCTGCAAAGGAAAAAAGACTAAAATTTCTAAACATACAAAATCTCTTCTACATGAATCAGCAGGAGAGACTAAATGGCTGAGCCCTGTAGCACACACTGGTCTTACCACCCTGCTAAGGCAGAAACTTGGTTTTGTTGGACACACTCTAGGGAGGTGTGAGCACCTCATATTATTCATGTGAGGTATTTTTTTGTGTTATAATTGTGATCATGAGAATATCACAGAATGATACCATGTATACTCTATAAATTAGTTTTATCTGATGATATAATTTCTAATTCCAATGGCACTCTAAGGAAATAATAAATCACATTTCTAATATATCATGAATATGTGTGTGATGAGAACATTTCTATGTGAGAAATCTAAAATATTGCACTATTATTCCTTTAGGTCCAGGGAGAATACTTGATTAAGAAAATGGAATATACATACTGCATTCAAAGGCAACATACAAAATGTTTTTATTCTGGAAAAAATCTAATTACTTAAATTTCAGGATTTTCATATTTCTTCTTTCTTTAGAAAACCCTGTCAAAAGGCATTTGGTATCAAATAGCATATAAGTGGTATTTGATACTATTAAACTACTGTCTACTTGATTCTGGCTCTAAGTGTGAAGGAAATATTCTTGATTTTGCTCTTAGTCTTGATTCTCCTGTAATTTTTTAGAAACCTTTCTTATACAATTTGAGCTCTAGAAAAAATAATTTTGGTTGATGATAGCTATTCTTGCAATTATCTTTCAATCTGAGAGGGTAGAAGAAGGATATTTTTCAGGGTTTCAATTTTATTATTGTTTTGCATGACTGTCTCCCCATTATTCTTCACCTTTTTAGGTTGGCTTTGTGTCTTTTTCATGTAGGAATGTGTATTGCCATCCTTTTTTCATTATCTTGCAGGCTGTCATAGTGAAAACGTGTGTATGCAATTTTCACCTTTTGTGGTAACTCTCAGAGTTTTCATCCTGATTATCTTATAGGAACAAGGTGTGTCATTGTAATATAGAAATATTTGGTAATGCTGGGTTCTTGTAGTAGTGTATGTAGGCTGAAAAACATCAACAGTTTTGTCATGCAAAATATATTTTTCCAGATTATGAAATTGAGGTAATAGTCCACATATTGTATACAAGATAGAACAAACCCCAATAATGTCTGGTGAATACTCAGATCTGGTGAACTCTGATAGAAACATTCTGAAAACTATGGGTTGGAAATTATCCCAATGGCAATGCTTTCATGTTGCTAGTTATTTCCATGCTGCTTTGGGGTAGTGCAGTGTTGGACAATAGCACAGAGGAATATTTGATTGTACCAAAAAATCAGGAATACATGCAGATGAGGTCTCTATCCTCTTAATCATCGCCACGGTGTAATAGGTACAGTGAGTATGTGTGTCTGAATGTAGAACAGTACAATTTTTCTTTAAAGTGCAGAGCAATCTATTCTCCAAGACTGTGGCTTTTCATTTAAGAAAATTGTGTGGAAATGCACATAACAACTTCCAAGAACTTCCATCATGACTAAAATGAAACAAAGAAACACTTGTATTGTGAATCAAATGAATTAGTCCAGCTTTTGACAGTAAACCTATATTAGGATTAAAATATTATTTTAATAAAGGCAAAAATAATTTATCTTGTACCTATATTTTATTCTTTCTTTCAGCTTGATTTTGTGCAGCTTTCTCTTTTTGTCTGTTTCACTAAATTTACATCGTTCAGGTCCAAAAATGGGCTCCATTATTAAAGCAGAAAATCTTAGTTTGGCTTAATTGATTGGGTCAAAATTTTCATAAAGAATTAAGTGTTTTCTGTTCTTTCTAATTTAGTTTTCTCTAGTCTGCATCAAGACATTCATTCACACACAAATTAAAAAGTTGAAAGGACCAAATAACTGATGATATGTAATATGTCAACTTCATTCATCAGCTCTTTTGTCACATTGGCTTGCCAGTCTTTGTGTTCAACTTTTCTAAGTGCTATTAAGTGAGCTAGAACATTTTTGTAAAAAGGAGATGACATGTCATAAACGAGTTCTACTGAAGTATCATTTATTTTTTCTCAAATTTTTAGCCATAATCATCTCCAAACCTTCTGAGTTCTTTTTTTTTTTTTTTTTTTTTTTTTTTTTTTTTTGGTGTGGGTTTTTTTTTTTTTTTTTTTTTTTTTTTTTTTTTTTTTTTTTTTTTTTGGGGAGGGTGTTGGTTTTGTTTGAGTTTTTGTTGTTTTGTTTTGTTATTTAATCTTTTATGTGATATCTTATTTCCTTGTGTCAGAGAATCTGACTCGCAAGTGTTCTTCCCAGTTTCTACAGGAATAGATTTGCTATGAATACTATAGGAAAAGAAGAGTTTGCCAGTTTTATTTGCTATAATTTAGAAATTACAATACACATGATAAACTCAGCCTTTGTAAGATTGTAAGACACAGTGGAGTTTTTCAGCAATAATTCTAACAAAAGGAAATTTTCCCATTTAATTATACAACTACAAAGATTTTATAGTTTATCTCGGGCTCTGAATGTGCAATCATTTTTATTGGCCTTTTTCCAGGCCTTCTCAAAACACATAAAGCTGTATTGTCAAAGAGAAGATGGCAATATCAGTGCCTTGATCAGAATTTCCATTAGCTCATCCAAACAAATGTAAATCGATGTTATTTGCTGCACCTGAATGTATTCCATATCTGCAGCTCATACTAAAAGAGAAATATTCTTTTTATTCTGCTGTATCCTTCAATCCATTACTCTCATCTATTATGATTTGCATGTCATTCTTAATATTAAGTGTCCTGGAAGGGTTTGCTCCTTTGTAAAACATCAACATGAAGCTTTTGTTTCAATTTTCACACTTCTATTCATCCGGAGTTGCATGTCCGGATGTGTCTGTTTCAATGAATATTTTAAGTAGAAAACAGGTGAGAATGGTGAAGTATTACTATGGAAGCTGATTACAAACAGACTAAAACAACTGACGTCTCTCATCACTTTCATATTGCATAATTACAGAAGTACCTTATTCTTGCACATGGAAATTTTCTTCACGTTCAGCAGAAAATTCATTGTTATTGAACAATAAATTGTAACTCTAAATTTAGTCAGAAGATATAAATCGATCAGTTCTGACAGCTAGAAATCGGTCTTTAAAATAAAGGAATTTTAAAAAAAGGGATTAGGAAATTTTGAACATACATTTGAGTTATTTTAAAATAATTTACTAGTGTCCAAATGGTTCCTAAAAACCCATTCTGTGCATAATGACTTCTAAGGGAAGATTTAACTTTATGTGGACTGCAAATATACTCAGTAGTTTTACATTATATTTAAAGAAAAAGAATATAATAAGACAGGTTTGTTTTAAAATCACATATTAGTAGTTTCAATCCTACTTAAACCAAGTATTTTAAAGATATCTGTGTGAGAAAAATACTTCCTGGTAGAATCTCTGCTTAGCTCCTTATTCATGTATAAATATTAGTTGTTGAAAAAAAAAAACAAACAGCACAGCAAAGACCGATGGGCTCCCAACTGCTTTTAAGCTATTAAATGTCATTTAGTTATTCCTAAAATATTTAAATATTTTATAGTTATCAATCAAGATCTGCAATACACATTAAAGTATTTGTCAATAGCAATTTCCTCAGGATTGAGGGGCAAAACTTCCTTCCATTTAAACTAAAATTAGTCTCACTGTTTCTCAGACTCAGAGCCGCTCCTACAAGCCGTGTCCACTTATTAATATGGCAAGGTTTGGGATCCTGTTATGCTCCAGCCCACATCAGATATTCCAGTCACATTGCCTGGAATCCTTCTCATACTCCCACTTTCTTCATGACTAGTATGAATAGTGGGCTACACAGCATCCCCATCTTCTTCGTTTCAAGGATGGAACTCCTCATGAACTGAAAGGGAAAGCCATAAAGTAGTTATTAGTAGAATGCTACTTGAAAACTGAGAAGAGACATTGTTTAGATTAAGTGGGAAAAAATCTAAAGTATGTTAAGGAATGGAGATATATTTAAATTCTGCCCTTCAGTGATGCCATCAGAAAGGAAAATTAAGAAATTTTCCATTAAAAATAAATTTAACGACTCTGGGACATTATTTTATGCACTCATCATAATTGTGTATTTAGTCTGTGTTGCCATTAGAAAGAGGAGGTAATGAAGTTGTCAACCTCATATGCTGTATGTTAAGATAAACTATGTGATTGTTTAACTGACATGCTTGCAAAATGCAGAACTCAGGGCATTTCATGTTCTTTAAAATAAACCCGAAAACTAACAAATCATGTAAAACTCTATTTTGTATTCCTTGGTTCCTAAGAGAAAAAAATATTGCTATCTATTTGCTTTTTTGTGTCACTGGAGTTTATATAAATCTTGGTACTGTGCCTGTTAATTTTACTTTATCAGATAATTTGTACTAGTATAATTTATTTCCCATCTAAAAATGAATTAAAAACTTATTGTTATTACAAAGAGAAGCTACAGCACTGTATTTGGATTCATCTTTCTCCACTGAGAATTAACAGAGATGCTGGCATGTGGGCAGTTGGTGATACTGCTGTGGGAGTTGCATCCTCATTATCTCAACATACTTCTATCAATACCTTAATGAAGGACCCTGCAGGACACACCACATTGCAGCTTTTGGCACGCACTCTCTGATTTTTCTTTGTTCAAACTGCAACACAGAATGTGATCAAAGTGCCACTTCATCTCTAGGTACCAGTGAATAATGTGGGTTAACCCACCTTTATATTTTGCCTACTTTTAGGAGATAATAAATAGTGGAGAATCACCTATTGGGTGCTGTCCGTCTCAGAGAGTATGCCTACATTCTGAAAATAAACATACTTTGAGCTGGATTATTTTGAAAATATACAGATGGAGATTTTCCTTCAACTTCCAGCATCTGCAGAAACAGAACATGAGTTCTTGTGTTTTCAACCAGTCCATTGGAACAGAAAGTTCCCCCTATGTTTTCTTTTTCCCCAGTTTGAGGTGCAGATCCACAAGACAAGTGACATAATCTTTCAGCAGCAGGTGGATTTCTTGTTGTGAAATAATTTCATTTGAAAACAAACCTTTCTTTCACATTTTCATATACTCCCTGTGTTCCCAGGACTTCCAACATGTTATTTCTCTAAAAGAGTTAATATTAGCTAAATGAAAATTATACTGGTTAAAAACTAAGTACATCCTCTTTACTGTGGGAGAGCTTCTCTGTCTCTCCCCGCCTGGCATTTTTCTCTTTTTATGCCCCCAGCTGTACTCCAGTAGGATTTAGCAGGTTCTATGGACTGAAGAGCAGACCTCTCAGTTTTTGATTTTTCTCTCTCTGCAGTTCTTTTTAGCCTTTGCTGCTCCTCTTTTTTACTGCAATAGGCTCATTAAATTTGAAGTAAAATTATTTTGAAACATCCCAGAAAATTACACCCACCAAAATATACCAGTTGTGTGTGCAATATAACACTTCTTGGCAACAACTTCGTTAGCTGTAACTGAGAAACACTTAAATTACAGGGATTTTTGTTTGTTTTTTTTAAAAATGTATTTCCATTCTGGTCACATTCAGGTCTTGCAACTCCTTTAACCTGAAAAGAAAGCTGTGATGAACTCTGAGATGCACTTAAGTATCCTGATGGTGTAGTTGACTCCAGGGATAAAGCAAAGAAAGCAGGCAATACCAGCTTTGTTAATAGCAGCACATCACAGTAAAGTTGATTACAGTTTGACATGGCTGTGGGATTTTATTAATGAAGTGGTAATATGACTTGAAATGGATGGGGGTTTTATGCATTCTTCAGAAAAGATTATCCAGAGATTATGTCCTGCAACACTTGCTGAAGGTTGTTTTATGGTAGATGAGCTAGGGAGCTTTACAACATAGTTTTAATCTACATAAACTGCAATTTAAAAATTTACTATGAAAATAAGCTCATTATGTGGCAAACTTTTGCCATACTACCACCATCAATTACTACAATAAAATTTTATTGTTTAGCTGCAGAAAGAGAAGAGAGCTCTATGAACATGACATCCTTTGTTTATCACTTCCACTTTTGAAATTAGTCACTCTTTTCCCCTGAATTCCTCAACAAGACTTCATCAGGAGAGGATTGAGGGAACAAGCTACAGATGCTAAAAAGGCTAGAGAGAGCTAATAGCATTTATAAAATTCTATTACACAGTTTCTGGAATAATTTGTTATACTGCAGCAAATTCAGAAATTAAAATTAGAGTTATGTTTTGGTTTGCAAAATAAAATATAAGTCCATGGGGCAAAGTAACATGCATAAATGTATAGACGTGTACAAACAGTGATTACTTCTTTCTGAATTTCCAACGTACCATCACACTTGAGGGATTTTTCTGTTGCTATTACAATTGTTCTGGGAGGCTCATTCTTTTTCTCATTGATATAGAAATGAGAAAAAAAAAGTAAGATGGGAATTCCATGAGATCTACATGGGCAAATCATGAAAAATGTGTCACAGTAGCTGAATAAAGTCATGACTTTCATCTTCCCCGGTTCATCTCCTGTGCTGCAGATATACTGTAGATCTGTATAGAGATTGTAACAAAATCCAAGTATGATAGGGTCATACTTAAAGTAAAATTGTATGCCTAAAATCAGCTCACATTTGCAAGGTTTATTTGCATTTTTAAAATTACAGCATGAATGAATATCCTTTATGTGAGTGTGAGAGAGAGCATTCAATTGTAGGGATCCTTCAAAAGCAATTTTTCCGCCATCTCACTGTGCTTTGCTGCTTGCTTATTTTTCATCTTTCCATCACTCACTTCAGTCGTGCAGCTTATTCAGACTTAGGTTTTGTGGTGATGGGGGCAGTCCCTTCTCTTCATTGATTAACGGTAAGTAAAATGGTAGCATTAACAACATAATCTTGTCCAGAACAATATTAGTGAGGGTTTATTAATAAATTTGTCCACTGTAAAGTCTTTTTTTTCTTTTAGTATTTGTCTTCATTTACTCAAAGATTGGAATTAACTATATTTGCTTAAGGAGAATAATCAAAACAAAAAGCAGCATTCAACAAGTTCCTGAATTTAAAATATATATATATATATCAAACACAAGGGGCAGATAAAAGTAATATTGCCATTATATCTCCCTTGCAGACAGAAATTTTTCCCTCTATGAGTAAAACTGCTACATAGAATTTATTCTGTTACTTTTCTAATGATCTTGCAGCATTACCTTTACTCAAGAATAGCTGCCACTGATGAACAACCAACAGGACACTGATACTGCTGAAATACCTGCTTTGTGATGAACTTCTCAAGTAGCTACCCTGCATCTCCAGACTCTATAATTTCACATTTGAAATCAATAGCTCCAATCCAAGTGGAAAAGCAAAAGCATCAGAGAGCTAGAAATACAATTCAGGAATTACTGTTTATTTTCTACAAAATTTCCACAAGATGAATACTGCAATTTAAAAATACTTCATCTGATTTATTGAGAATTTGGCAAGGGAGGCAATTGCCTTTTTGATACATAAACTGACAATTTATATAGGCTTTTAGCAAACACAATACATGGTTCATGACACAATCTCCTATCACTGTAAGAAGTAAGAAACAAAATATTAATCTGTCATAGGAGGTTTGAATTATATGTAGTAGCTATGTATCCTATTTTCAGTCTTATTTTTGCACAAGGAAGATCCATCAGTGCTACTGTATAAAGCTTTTACCGTTTACCTCCAAATTATTTGTTACAGTTTCTATGTCATTGTGCCAAATAATTCATGACTTCTAAATGAAATGTCAACTAATTTTTGAGCAGCTAAGCAAATTTTATGAAAAAAAAATCACTTTAATAACTTTAATAGACAAAAGTGTTTGATTGCATGTATTTCTAATGCACTATCCTTCAATGTAAACCACAACTGTACAATGATTGTCGTTATACTGTATAACCTTTACTGGTCACCAACAACTTAAAAAAACCCCAAAACACAAAAGTGGGTTAATTGATTCATTTCAATTAGGAACATACTGTGCTTTAAAATAGTTGTTCCACAGACCATCACTTAATTAGTGGGAAATGGCATGGGAAAAATTATCATTGTAGCCATCCTCCTAAACTCTCAGAGAAGACTTTCCTTAGGTGGGAGTGATTTGGCCATGTAAGTCGGAAACAGGAAATGGCTTACATACTCTATTAAAACACCTCCACCTATAATTTGACTGAGTAGGAAATATTATTGTTAGATGCCCTTCCTCGGTACAAATTGCAGTCCTGCATTGAAACTTTATTGAAATATAATATGTATTTCATTTAGATGCTGAATGTCAACATTTGAGTATTTCATGGTTTTTTTAAGTGTCCATGTTTCCTTCTTCTGGATGCACATTAATTATGCCTTCAAACTGTTAAAAAAAAGTGGAGAAGATGTTGGAGTGGTAATTACAGTTTTAATTTTAGTGTTGAGGATAATTACAAACTGTTCATGTAGTGAGTGACCCCCTTTAAGGAAGATTTTATATCTAGTTTTCCAAAGTCAGGGAGGTTTGCTCAGGAGCTAGCTGTGTTTCAAAGTACATATCTGAGTCCTTTAGAGTAAGGCCTTTTACACTGTGAAAAAAAAAAATTTCCTGGGCATCAGGACAGGAAGATTGGAAGTTATAAAAGTACCCAGAAGGAAGTGCTGTAAGCACTCATCCTAAGGGCTCGATGGCTGCCTAATGTCCCAGTGGTCCTCCTGCACGAAAAAGCCAGCTTTGTACTTTTTCTCTGTAGATTTGGTGAACAATCAAACTGGCTCAAACAATAGAAAAACCCTTTGCTTCTCCTTCTGTGTGAGCCTTTTTGGTTTTACATATCTGCTGGACATTCTAATAGAAACAATGAAAAATCTCAGTTTAATCACCTCTGTAGATAGCACACAAAAATCTGCTGCAGGGTGTTCAAAACAAGGTGGATTCTGTGCTAACACCTGTGACCACCAATTACTGTGACTGAAGGGTTACTAGAAGAGTTCCTCAGAAGTGAGTTGTGAAATGAAAAGTAGAAATTTCCATAATTTTGACCAATTTTGACTGTCACCATGCTTTCAATTTTTTATGTTTTTCAAAGCAGCAGGAATGGCTTTGTGGATTGACAACACTGACGAAAATCTAAAAATATGATTGATGTTTCTAATACTAATGATGTTCAGTCAAACTCTGATGGACAATGCTCATGAGTCGAACTAATATCAAAATAGGATTCAAACTGAAAAGCAATAGAGTAAAAGCTAGTTTTAGTTTTGGCGGGGGGATTTGGGGCATTTATATAACCTGGTCTCTACATAGAAAGTTAGTCCCATGGACTTTATTGACTGCAATTGTTTGGTGCATGTGATGACAAACAAAAAATATCCTGTTTTATTTGGGTAGGACCAAAGCTCCTACTGATGTATCTTTGTACAACTCTGTCTAGTCACACACAGTTCTGTGCCTTCATCTGGGTTAGGCAATTCTGGTAGCAGCATCACAATAAGTGCAAAACATTTGATTTTTACACACTACGGTATGTGTGTCAGTTCAGATACAACAAATCATGCGGCCGAAGATGGTTTCACACCTTCAGGAATGTAAGACCAGTGATATTTTGCTAAGAGAAAAGATGCCAGTGCAATGACATTGATTACATTGAGAATTATAGTGAAAAATAATTAATAACTCATGTTTTTGTGATGATTGGAGTATGTGTGAAATCTGCTTCTAGCAGGACTGAATTTAGAGCCAGAACACACTATTTTATCTCTTGTCTATAATCACTTCTTAGACATGTTATGACTTACTGAATGTGTTACTCTTCAAATAGGTCTAACTATGTATCTTTTATTATAAGCATTATTATCATATAAAATTTCAAATGTAGCAATGATTTCAGCCTTATAGAACTCAAAATAGAGAAGGATATGACTCCCCTTCAAATATGTCTGTTACAACAAACTGATTAAACAAATATCTTGGGAAAAGCATCATTAATTAGGTTTGTGAGCAGAACTGTGTTCACTGGTTTTCAGACGGATGTCACCTTTCTGCCATTCTTCTATTGCAAATCAGAAATTAAAGCCACTAAGTAATTTTAAACAAAGAAAAACATGTATACATGTGTATTTTAAATGTCCGATAACATAATAATACAATTCTGCTGGTAATTGGTTCTTCTGTAGCACTTAAAAATACTTCAGAATTATTAAGTAATTAGTAGAGTACTTACAAAGAGCAACAGTACACGAACACAGAGTGCGTGTTGAGCCACTCAGGGATATTTTGCTTTTCGTCACAAGACAAGCATATATCGACTTCAGACCATATACCCTGATAAATCCTACCATTCTTAAAATACAGCTTTCAGTACTTTATTGGGGTCCGGCCATTCCTGAAAATGTTACCTTTTGTTCGTGTATTTGTAACCTGACCCCAAATTAAAGAAAGCTCTTTGTTTTTGTTAACCTTTGTCTTTCATGTGTACCTCTCTGAGCCAGCCTGTATGTGAATCCGTAATTTGAATGACCTGAGGAAGAAGGACTCTTAAGGGCTTCTGAGCAGAGGTGTTGAGGAGAAGGCACCTTACTAACTTTGAGCGTTGCACTGACAATTCTGTTCAGAGTGTGGCTGCTTTGAGCAGCTGGTTCAGGTGTTCCTACACCTAAAAATAGACCTTAAACACTGACATCGTGATTGAGTGTCCACGCAAAGCACTGACCCTTCTTGCACAGTCAGATGCATACAAGACAGATGAATGGGTCAAATTTAGAAAAAAAAATGTTCTGTATGCCTTGTCCTATGTGAAGACAGCCCCTGGAAAACTGTATTCTGAGGTGAACCAGGGTTTCTTTGGCAATCATGATTTGGTAGCTGGGAGACTTTTACAGGGGGGCCATGAGGCCAAGAACTGGTTAATCCTCAATGCCTGCTATGGAGAGAAATCTCTGTGGGTTTCTAGTAGAAAATGATAGATGGTCATATTTATAAAAGTTTCTCATTTCTACTTTCATATATGATATTTAATGAATACACAGAGAGCCTATTTATATTGGACTCCTAATGTCATGCAGCGATATTTTTTTATAAGCAAAATGCAGGAAATCTCTAGATATAATTGCCAAATTTGATAGTGTGATTTCAGCCTATTACTCTTTAAATGACTCATAATTTCTTAATATTTCAGCATTTCATTGCGCTTTTTACTGTATCATTTTAGGGCATGAGTGTTTAACTGCTTATCTAAAAAGTCATCAAACCCACCTCATTGAAGCAGCTCTTATTTTTAACCTGGATGAAGAACTTGAAGTACAGGAACAGAGCTGTTAAATGATTTTTGCCTTTCTCAACACTTTTAACACTGTTGACTTTAGAAAAAAAGAAAGTAAACTGTCTGTACTCATCTGCATTCTATAAGCCATCATGTGTATAGGAGTTATTGCTATGGTGCTTTGCATGGAGTTCAGGTATCATTCTGATTCAATAGAAATCTAAAATATTCGTTGGATGTTGAATGTTTATTGGATGTTATTCTAAACCACCATTTTTTCATCGTGGCTGTGGACATACTCGAAGAACAATTTTCCCCTTACTTTTCACTAGATTGGAGTGGGGAAGAACTAAAAATATGAGGAATTATTTTTTAATTCTATTCAAGTGTTTGGAACATTGATTGGTCATTCAAGGGAAATTCCAAAAGTTTTTCAATTCAGCTTGTTTACCTAGGCATAATAACAATACATTCTGTGGGTATTTCACATGATAATCTATAACCACTTCATGACACTGGAATTTTTATTGAATATATTCATTTGGGCTTTAATAAAAATTATTACACCTTGGTGCCTGCGCTATTGAAACCAAACATATCACATTTAAGAACATATACTTGTAAGTATAGATAATGTTATATGGGATATGAATATATATGGGTTATATATATACGGGTTATAAATATAATGCATAAAATACATTCCAGATACTTAATAGGAGGTATATTATTATAGCTGTAAGCATGATAAATAACAAATGCAAGGTTGGTTTTAGCAAAAATACTCAGGTTTATAAATAATATATGTTCCTTTGATGATTTTATAAAAAGACAACCTTTGTGAATTCCAGAATATATATTAGAACAATGCATGGAGGAGAAAAGAATTTTTGAAAATATATCTATGGCTTGCACAATGTCTGAAGTTAAATAGAGGCTGGAACAAGTCTATTCCTTTATTTATCATAGTTGAGAGTCTGAAATTGCTGCAAGAGGAAATGTTAAATAATGAATTCCCCAATTTATAGAGCTAACCAACTTTACATCAAATTATTGAAATTTTCTTCTTTGCAGCTGGAGACACATTAAGCAGCAAAGTGATGGTAATCCAAGTATTTCCAGCAAAGACATATATCTTCATCCTGTTTGGTTTGGTACTGAATGCCTAAATGATTTGTGATAACATAAAAACCCGAACAATCTGCTGATATAATTGCTGACACACAGTATAACCATTTAAGTCGTGTATAATGTATGTGTTATTAACTACTTGAGACCATAGTGGGATATGGCTTTGAGTCAATTATAAATACCTTCCTATTGGAATAAGAGAATAAATTTTCTAATTTTATTGCAAAATATAGATTTCTTGCAAAGAATTTACCTAGCTACCTACTTTAGCATTAAATATATACATATATAATTAATTTTGCAAGACCCTTTCATGTTTTTCTATATTTATAAATATACATACATATATATAACAATTGTTTGCTTAGAGCTGATTGACTTTTTGTAATAAAAAGGAAAGTATAAAGTTGTTATTTTGAAATTCTCATATGAAAACTCTAATAAGATCTCTCAAGCTTTTTGGTTACCATGGTAATGGTTATAGTCTGTCTCTAATATAGGTCATAGTAGTGTTGGAAGTGCGTAAATTCAGTCTGCACAGTAAACTTGATAACATAATGCTCTTCTTTTAGATATTCTGAATCACTCCAAAAAGCTGTATTCAAGACAGATTTCATTAACAAATGTATTTTTAATCTTTAGCAAATATCAAAGGTTGCTTGCAACTAATTAGCCGATTAAATTAATGTGATCTCCATGTAGTATATGGCAGCAAATTTGAAAGTAACAAGGAAATTATAATCAAGATATTTGCTATTGTCTCCATCACAACCTTTTGATGAGTGAATGTCAGTATAATGTTTCCTGGCTTTTTGATGAGGACATAAAGATCTGAAGAATGTCTCATCCATTTAAAAGTATTCAATCTCATTTGTGTTCTAAAAGTTTGA
This sequence comes from Origma solitaria, assembly GCA_013397895.1. Lineage (NCBI taxonomy): Eukaryota > Metazoa > Chordata > Aves > Passeriformes > Acanthizidae > Origma > Origma solitaria. The sequence continues at coordinate 233,201 of VZRL01004534.1, read as the reverse complement.
TGCTATGGGGCTGATTAAAAATTCATCTTCTATCTAAGACAGAAACTGACAATCCAACCTGGTCAGCAGGGCACTGGAGTGACACGTGGCCAGCGTCTTCAGGCAGATTTGCTGAAATCTGGAAAGGTGGCTGATGTTTTCACACACCTGAGTGCAGCCCCGGGGCAGAAAGGGCTGTGGGACTCAGGTCAAACACCAGGAAACAGCTCCTGCCTCCAGACATCTATTGCATCCTGTGCAGTTTGAATAGGGTGATCCTACAAAACTTGGAACAAGCTCCCTTAGCCCAGAGCATGTTTAATTCCTGTTTATAACAGGGAGACTGGGGTCAGTTTGTGGGGAGTAAACCCTGTAAGAGATTGCTGCTTTAGAGGCTTTACTCTCCTTTACTCTCCTTTGCTCTCCTCCCCTTGGGGGGAGTAAGGAGCACCTCAGTCTACTAACTAGTTCTCCATTGCAAATAACTCCCCACATTTAAATATTTAAGGGGTTCCTGTCAGATTTTTAAACCAGTGACATTCTCATAACAATTAGCTGTAGTTCAGGCAGTCGAGAAGAAAACCTTGTCATCAGCTTACCATAAGTTAAGCTGCAACTGGAGACATCAGGAACTCGGCAACTGAGATGCCATTTTAGGATAGATGCATTTTTAGGATTTAGCATAAAGCTACAGTGTGCTTTTAGCTGAGTGAAATAGTGGGTTGCTTAATATTTGAATGAGCTTTTTCAGATTTGTGGGGAAGTTCATTGTGATGAATCAGAACATATAATACTTTCAGCATTTATGATTTCAGGCTGTTAGAGGCGTGACTCCATTTGTTGCTCTGTTTACTTCTGATTCATTTCATATATTATTTCAGAATTACAAGAGGAAGTTCTTTCTTTTCTTCTAAAAGAACTCTTATGCTTTAGCAGCATATTTATTTCGTGTGCTGGTGACTCACAGAGGAAACTTTGTAAAAAAACATGTTGAAGCAACCTGTTATCCCAACCTTAATTCTGTAATCTTCTTTGGAAAGAAAAACTACATTTTAAAAATTTGCTTTGCGTCTTTCACAAGGTCGGGAGGTTGGAGTATCCCTTGTTTGGGGCTTAATCCAGAGCAGTTCCAGTGCTCCAAAATCTCTCTGGTCCTCAGTTCTGCAGAAAATGGATTATTTGAGTTGCAGAAAACTACTTTTGCAAATGTGGTTTTGAATATACATACATACACGTTTGTGTGTGTATATGCATGTCCATATATACTGTGCAGTGGAAAAATCCTTATAGATTCCTGCTAAGCCTTCTGACAGAGAGTTATTATATCTGCAGTGACTGCATTTCAAAATCTGTGGCCAATGATAGAAAATCACATATGTTTTAGATCTTGTATTTGACCATCTTTCAGAGCCTGCCAGTGACGCCTTTGTGATAACCCTTCCTTGAAATGTCTGATTAAAAGGTTGGTGTGTGTGCCTACATATCTCTTTATTATATTTTCTGGTCTTTGCTTCTCCGCCACTCCAGGGAAAGTGTGCCACCAGGACAGGCACTTAAAGTATTGGGCTTGGTTTGGTTTGTGAAGTATCATTCAAGCTCTAACCTCAATTAGGGTCTCTTTAAAACAAAACAGGCCTTGCGTTCAGGCAACAGATCTCCTGAAATCTACCTAGTATATTTTAGTTTTAAAATATGTAATTTTCTGGTTTTTTAATTAACCAATGTAAAATAAATGAAACACTGAAAATACCACTTCCCAAAACTCTCGCTGCACACCAGGTAGGGACAGTTGTCTGTGTTACTGATTCACAGGTCCTATCCCTTATATAATCACTTGGTTATTACTAAGCAGATGAAAATATCTATGGCTGTGTGCCCCAAGAACGTGTTTGTGGAGGTGCTGATGATATTTTCCATCAGTTCCATTGCTATGAATGTTGATGTTAATATGGAATTGGCTATTAAGTGGAACAGGAAGCACATTAGGATTTTGATCTCCTTTGTTTGTTGTTCTGTTGTTTACTTGTTCTGACTTACTTTTACATTTACATTTGACATTTCTATCCATAATACCTATGAAATTAAGTTCAAAGTTTTAATACTGATAAGCAGCACTCAGATAAGCTTTGGCATTTCAGTGAAAGAAATAACATTATTAGACAGGAGGTTTTTGCCTTTTTTTTTTTCTATTCCCCAAGAAGAAAAAACAAAAGTCACAAGTGGCAATTTTGTCTGTCTTCACTGAGCAATAGAAGAAAAGAAACCTCAAGTTCAAGATTGTAACCTGGCTACTTAGAAGGAGAGATTAATCTGATAATATTTGTTGCACCTAAAATTTGTTTGGAGAGGATTTCTTTGTGCTTAGATTAATTGCATCATAAAGATGGAGAAAGCACACCTTCAATTACTGCTTAACATGAAATAGTAAACAAACATGCAGACATGCAAATATGCAAGCACATTCTTGTGAAAATGGAGAGCAATAAAGTGTATATGACTAAGGAAAAGTTGCAAATACAGACAGACTGCAACTGGCTCTAATTCAAATAAATAAAGTTTTGACTAGTTCCCCTAGCAGTAATTCCAGATAAGACTAAATGTTTGGATATCATATGAAGAATTTGAATAAATAACTTACCTGACGGAGCTTCATTCTGATGTTCCTGTTTTGCTTACGAACTTGCTCTTGCTTACACAGCCCTATAATATTTGCCATACATATTTATGAATGAGAAGTGCATTGACACCAATCACTGTTTGTCCCAGGTGTCTAAGCAAGTAAAATAATTTCAAAATGCAAAGAAGGTTTTATAAGTCATACATGATCTGAATCTACTTTTTCTTGATTAAACATATAGATTTTCATGTAAAAAAGTATAGAAAAAGGTGATTTTTTTTTTTGTGGAGGTAATAATGCATTCAGATGTCATTGTTAATTATTTTTATAAGAATATTGAATAATTTTCCTGATATTAATTTTATTTGGGGGAAAGTATAGAGGGAGGAAAGTAGAAGGCTATTATTAATTGCGATGTGTCTGCCTGTGAATCAATACATAGTTCAATCATTAAAAAAAACTAGGTACTTAGTTTAATGGCAACTTGGTCCTGTTTCAAAAAGCATAAGTGTATACAAAACTCCAGTTTAATTTTGCTGCTGAAAAAGCTTTTTCCTTTCTGTGAAAATTCCTAGGGGACATATATGGCCAATAGCTGGGAAACTTTAAAATGTTGGAGGCTTAATATATTTTGCTGTTTGTCTGGTACACGGGAAAGAATTGTGTATATTAAATGTTAGGTAGATTTAGGTTTCAAGCTAGAGAGGTGTTTCAGATAGTAATGAATTGTTTTTCCAAAGGAAAATGAAGCATTTGTGTTTTCATAGAAACAAAGGATGCAGGAGCTCATAGGAAAGCAGGCGATGTTCAATATATTTGTTACATGTCTGGAAAGAAAGATGAAGTAGGAGGTGAAACAGATGAAACAATGACCCAGGTCACTGTGTGAGACAGGTTATTCAAGGTAATAGAATTACAATTCAGTGAATTGTGGATTTTTTAATTTGATTTGTAAATTCTCTAATTGTATTCTCTTTCTTCTCTTCTGCTTATTTGTTAAGGATACTTTGTCATTCCAAATATCCATACTGTGCTTTGGTACAGAATGCCTCGTTTAAAGACAGCATTGGATATTATATTTCACCTCTACATGTAGTCAGCAAGAGAGAAACAATACTTTTTCACTACACACATATATCACAGCATTTTTTTACTAGCAGCTTATAATGACATCTTTAAATTATGCATATTATTTGGTATTTTATTAATAAAAAACCCAAAAAATGTAACCATCTCCTAAGAAATTTGGTGTTTACTAGAGACTTGGAAAAATCTATTACAAATAGCCATTCTTTAGTAGGGATGCATTATTAATTTCATAATATTTCTGCATTATTTTTCCCCCCCACAGGTAGATTTTGTGTCATTAATGGGTTTGGTAGGTTTATTGTGGTTAATTGATTATGTCAACCAGGAACATTTTGCATTTTCATTTTTCACGTTTTTCAAACAAGAACCAGCTTAATCTTCATTGTCATTCCATTTCCTCCTTGAGACATAGGACCCTCAAAAAGTATTAATTTTCCTGAAAATCCACTCTGTGTCTTTATTTCTATACTATTTCCCTTCCTCTCCCCAAACACTGCTTGACAAGTTGCTAGCAGCTAATGTTAAAGTGACTAATTACATTACATCCTCTGCAGCTGCAGTGCGTTACAGCGCAGCGCTTCTGGGAAAGAGCGGTGGCTTCAGGGACCAGGTCACTGACACAGAGTGGCTGGACAGAGGAAGAGCACTGCTCCTTGATTGATGAGATGTGAACTTTACCAAGAACATCCTCCTCAGCCATCCAGCTGAAGGCAAAGTCTTTATGCATGTTGCCTCCAGCAAAGTGCAAGGGAATTAATCAGGAGACAGTGGGAAGAAACTTGAGGATTAATGTAATTTTGAAAGGTTCATTAAAAAAGTTCTCAGTGATTCACACAGCATGAAGGAATTAGCATGGTCAGAGAGTTGACGTTTCATAAAATTGGCGTACTTTATTCAGCAATATGCCTATAGGTAAATGTATAAACAGCTGAAATAAAAAAAATTAAAAGCAGTTTAAAGGTTTAATCCATAGCTTCTGTCAAGATGATATATTTTAAGGTTTCATTGTTAAAATATTCAGAAGAACATGGAATTAGTTCTAAAGTTAAATTACTAAATCATGGTTGTTAAAAATATGCTTTCACTGTTAGAATCTGTGGAGTGACAAGACTATTTCAGGCAAATGTAAGACATCAGATTGTGACCTTTTACCAAACAAGCACTTCTCGTAATTGTAATTGCCTTGGGCTACTGAATGCTAACATTACACTCATTTTCACCATAATTGTACACTTATTTGGAAAGATGTGTCATATATCTTGAATGCCCACCTTACAATAGTTTGGTACAATTACAGCTAATTAAATCAGAAGGGGAAACTGTACTTAATCATGTTAATTGCTTGAATGAAAAGATACAGAAATTTTTGGATAAGACCTATAAAGTGTTTCCCATGTTCTCAACTGTAAGTCCAAACTTGGAGCTTTTTTTTGTTTCCCTTTAAGTTTTATATCCTGTATTGTTGACAGTTTTGGGAAATGAGGATCCCAGAATGATTTTTCTTCACTCTAAAAAAGAATTAAGTATTTATTTTCATTTATTATGCAAGGATTTTTTCAAAATATCTAAGCCAATGATGCTTTACCAAACAAAATTTTTTAAAAAGACGAACTTCCATTCCTTGTGAAACAACCAGTTTAAGACAAGCTCCATGATGATGTTCAGTGGACCTGTTCCCCACAAATAAAAAAGAAGAAACCAGACTGCTGGTTTTGCACCAGCTGACACCTGGTGAGACTGGTCTCAGGCTGGACCAACCAGCCCAGAGGCAGGGCTTCTCTCTCTAAACCTGTGGGAAGTTGTAAGCAACTGCTCATGATTTTATTGCTAGTCATCTACATCTCTAAAGAGCTGTGGGTCCTGAATATGGATCTGATTTAAAAATCTGTGGAAATTATTTCTCCTGAGACGTTCAACGGTTGAATGTAAAATACAGACGAAAGTGCTGAGTGGCATGAAAATCTTTAAGAAAAATTAACATCTTAGGGAAGTTATCTTATTGATATAATTAGTTTAATACTTTATAACCAAATAATTCTCAACAGAGGAAGGACAATGGGGTTTTGCACGTTATAATTTTCACTTCTCAAAACCAGCAATTCTTTCTCTTTGTAGACAGAAGCTAATAGTCTATTATATTTCCATTAATATCCTACTTTAGAGGTCAATGCTATTTGTCTACTACTGTTCCAACTTTTAGCCATCCCAGAGTTACAGAAATGTGATGTTGTAGTTGTTAACCCCATCTGACCATCATATTTCCATTAATGTCCTACTTTAGAGGTCAGTGCTATTCGTCTACTGCTGTTCCAACTTTTAGCCATCCCAGAGTCACAGAAATGTGATGTAGTTGTTAACCCCATCTGACCATCAACAGTTTGTTCCTTATTTTAAAATAAGCATATAGGTATCATCTATCTTTTCCATGTTCAACTCTTTTTCCATTTACATATGTCCAAAACACAACAAGGAATGCACATTAAACCTACTTAAATATCTGGGAAGGATGGGAAATGGAGACTATCTGCAGACTATACAGGCAACGGTTTCTACAGAACAGTAAAAGAGTGGAAATGCTTATTAATGAGGTAAAATCATTTTACTGAGGGCATCTTAAGGTGCATTTACAATAATAAAAATGCTAGCATGCATATAAATGATCTCAGAATATCTGCTTGTTCTTAACTTCAAAGTAACATTTTCTGAAGCTGATTAATAAAATAAAGTCTATTGTATGAAATTATTCTTGAGATTAAAAACATATTTTAAATGCTCCTAAGTCAGCTGCCAATGCTCAGTTATTAATAACTTGGCTATCACTTGCAGGCAGCTTTTAGTAAGCCTGTTTTTATCAAAAAATGACAACACTTGGCAGAGAAATTGGCCCTCATTTTCTTTGCAAAAAGTTTAGCAGTGAAAAACCCATTTCAGAAAAGTTTGAAAGAATTTTATACTCTTGTGAGTTCCTATGTCCGAACTCCAGCATGAGGCTGTTCTCTCATGGGCAAAGCAGAAGTGGATGGGAGCAAGACGACTTCCTCTCTTTATCCAAAACATCTTTATCAAAGAAAACACTGCAAGAGGATAAAGAAGATTAAAATTTATTAATATAACAAAAATTATTTCTTGAAGGTTCCTAGAACAGGAGTTGATTATTTTGCCCTGTTTTGAGCACGGGTTTTGCACTAGATGCCCTCCAGGCTGCAGTTCTTCCCAGCCTCAACAGCTTTGATTCTGATATTTTGCATAAGTGCACTCTTAGAAACGCTCTTTAAAATAGCCACATGTTCATGAAGTATTCCGATTAATATATGAATAAGGCACCTGGTATTGCAAAATTTACAAGTTTTCAGTGACCCTTATCAAAAAGATTTATTGCAGCCTTCTTTTAATACCTTTACAATATTTGTTTATGAAATATGCTTTTTTAAATCTCTCCAACATTACACTTGGCAATTTTCTGGCATGATTTTCTATATACTCTTTTTTAAAAATCTCTGGTGAATACGGTTTGTTTTGATTTGAAGTATGTACCACAGGTAAATCTTGTCCTTTCCTGCCTTTCCCTTTAAAAAATAGGAAGGTAGGAGCAAAAAAGATGTGAATATATCAAGGAACACACATTCACTGAGATTCCCTTTGCCTTCCACATTTGCTTTTTAGTATGAGGTTTGCCTCTGGAAAATGACTGTGGCATGGCTGTAGAGTTCTTCCACACCAAAAATTCTTTCTATGTCCTGCTTTTTGATTTCTGATAGCTTGAATCCACCTGGTACTTTAAAGCCAATTGTGCTCTCAGAAAGAAATCCCAGAATAATGTATCTGGCTCTGCATAATTTTTATTATTTGTTTCTCTACTTATTTTTCAGTTGCTGTCATAAGTAACATGCATTAATTTCAAATTTATCAGAAGTGAGTTTGGCTGAACAATACTTAAACCACAGCATTTTGATGGATATTCTTTAAATATGCATGAAGGATAAATATATACATATGGAACTGGAAATTCACTACTTTCTATCAGAATAAGTTGCAGTGTATCAATAGGGCAAAAAGCTTCAAGTGCTGCAAGTTGCAATTATACATCTAGCAGCTAATTTCACTAGAAATGTATGATGTTGTCATGTTTTCTTCCACTCTTCCTTATGTAAAGTGAATTTGGGGGTGATTTGATTTCCTTTCTCATTCTTTTTATCCCTGAAGACATATGATGCATAGTCCTACAGAAATTAAGCACAGGTTTTCTTTTTTGGAGTGTTTTTTCATTCTCTTTTGAACCTCCATTTTGATGGGCTCTACATTAGCAATTTGTGATTAGTTCGCTCAATGGCTAATTTAAGTTAGTGCCCTAGAGCCTATTAAGCTTGACACCATACATCACCTTTTATTGTATGTTCCCCAGTGATCAGCTCTAAGCAATTACAATGATACTTTACCTGAATTTGTATTAGACAAATAGAGGGGAAGAAAGCAGAGAAGAACACCATAAACATAGCATTTCTCAAACTGTTTATAAAAAAAAAAGTATAGTAGTTGCTTTCTCTAGTTTATTTGAAAAATAGTGTCATTACTTACTTTTCAGCACTGATCTACTTTCAGTTTTTCTTCCCAGGATTATATATTACGAATTGATCATGGAAAGGGCCTGTGGTAGCTTTTGAAGTCTTAGCGAAACCCATTTGCAGTAGTAAAACTATGCTATCTTACCTGGAGGGTACAGTACCAGAGACATCATTTGTGCATGCCGCTAACAAATGTTACAGGCAAATTAAACTTGTAACAGAGGCAATAATTTCTGGATCCTCTCTGGAAGTTACATGGAAGAAGACAACAAATATTATAACTATACATAGCAGAGATATAACTCAGTCAGAAAGAAAATGTTAGAACTATCATTATGGTTTTGACAAGTATTTTGACTCAGTACAAAACACAAGTCTGCCTAGTTTTCCTAAATGCCAGATATCTGTGGGGTGCAACGGGAATGTGATAACCACAGACTTTACAAATGCATTTAATCATGAAAATCCGTCTTCACATCTTGGTAATTAAAATACAGACCTTTAAAAGTCTTGTTTCTCAAACCTTGTGGTTCCTCAAACCTTGTGGAATATACTGGTACAATTATTATGAATATAAGGCATCCATAAAACCACTATCTAAGTGAATACTTGTTTCTATTTCAACTATGAGAGAAAGTGCGGAAGCTAATCTTTTTGTGTTTGTTGGAGGTTCTGCTTCCTCCTGGGTTTATTTTACGTTTTCTTGGAATGTGGGCGCTCTCTGGAAGGAAACAGAATACCTGGTTACGTGGAATAGAAAAGGGTCACCAACTTTTTTGACTCAGTCTTCACTGGCAAATTCTCCAGCCACACTGCCCAAGGCAGAAAAGACAAAGGCAGGGACTGGGAGCATAAAGAACTGCCTGCTGCAGAAGAAGATTGGGTTAGAGAACATCTAAAGAAGCTCGAAGTGCACAAGTCCATGGGACCTGCTTAGGAAATGCATCCTTTTGTCCTGAGGGAACTGACAGATGAAATGGCTAATCCACTATCCACCATAGTGGAGAAGTCATGGCTGTTCAGGGAAGTTTCCATTGACAGGAAAAGGGGAAACATAACCCCTGTTTTTAAAAAGGTAAAAAAGGAAGAGCCAGAGAACTATCAACTAGTCAGTCTCCCCTCAGTGCCTGGTGACATGGACAGTGGGACTGAGTGCACCCCCGGGACTTTGCTGATGACGCCAAGCTGTGTCGAGCGGTCAAAATGCTGAAGGAATCTTGACGAGCTTGAGAGGTGTGCACAGGCAAAACTCATGGAGTTCAACAAGGTCAAGTGCAGTGTCCTGCACCTGGGTCAGGGCAATCCCAAGCACAAATACAGGAGGGGCAGAGAATGGATTGAGAGGGGCTCTGGGAAAAGGACTTGGGGGTTTTGGTTGAAAAGAAGCTCAGCATGACCCAGCAATATGCCCTGGCCAACTAGAAAGTAAAATGTGTCCTGGGCTGCATCAAAACAGGCATGACAATGAGGTCAAGAGAGGTGATTCTATCCCTCTTCTCCACTCTCATGAAATCTCACCTGGATTCTGCATCCAGCTCTGGGGTCTTCAGTGCAGGAAGGTCATCAACTTGCTGGAGTGAGGCCACCAAGATGGAGCACCTCTCCTATGGGCAAAAGGCTGAGAGAACTGGGGTTGTTCAGCCTGGAGAAGAGAAGGTTCCAAGGAGACTTTATTGGAGTCTTTCAGTACCTAAAAGGGGCGTGAAAAAAAGCTGGAGAGGGACTTTTTACAAGGTCATGTAGTGATAGAACAAGAGAGAATGGCTTTCGAATGAATGAGGGGACATTTGTATCAGATATAACCAAGAAATTCTTTAGTGTGAATATGGTGAGACACTGGAAAAGGTTACCCAGGGAAGTTGTGGATGCCCCATCCCTGGAAGTGTTCAAGGTCAGGTTGGATGGAGATCTGAGGAACTTGGTCTAGTGGAAGGTGTCAGGGAGTGTCTAGTGTCAGGGAGGTGTTGGAGCTAGATGATCTTTAAGATTTTTTCCAACCCAAAATGATTCTATGAAGCTAATGTAGGAGCAGAAGGTATCATCTGTTGCTCATTTGACTCAGAAGACCTTTTTTCTTCCTCTGATATAGTAGCTTGCTGTCCTGTCTGTGGAGGCACTGTGTACTAATGTTTACAGCCTAAATATTAGTAGTAACATAAGGCCTGCTTTTATTACTGAGAATTTAAAAGTATTAAACTGAGATGTCAGACTTTTGGACAGACTGTTCCAAGCCTGTGCACTACATAGCAAAGATATGGCTATTGCTGCTGGGTAATAACTTTTACTCACCTTCTTTTGCTCCTAAAAAACCCAGAGCCATGTAGCATAATAGCTACTACACACAGTTGTTTGTGGAAAGAAAATTTGTTCCTTGCTATCAAAATGGAACAGAAGGATGAAATATTTCTGAGGAAAAATCTCCCAATCACTGTAAGAACCAGTATTTTCTCATGAAAACAAAATTTTCCTATTTCCTCTGTAATTTTTGTCATTTGTAAAAATTGATACACTTCTGGTTTGATCTTTTTCTTTCCCTATTTCTTGTAAAAACAGCTTCATTTCTTATAAAAGTGTTACAGATCTATATTTTTAGTTTCCATACAGGTTTGGGGTTTTTTGTTATCTTGTATTTGAGGTGACAGCTAATTTTCTTATTTCCCTAGCATGGCATGTAATGCACTTTGAACATACAGAGAAAAGCCAGACATATAAACAGAAGCAAAGAGTATTTGTATGCAAAATGGGCTGTGCTACTACTTTCTATACAAAGTCTGCATTCCAGATTTCTTATCCATTAAGAAAGAGTTCAACTTGCTGGAAAATTGTGCCTTCAAAAAAAAACTTTACAGGCAATTCACTTGCTTTACAGGGATTTATATTCATGCTCCTAGATTTACACAAGGATTATGGCACGAAGTGGGATTTACAAAAGCATAGGAATTAAACAAAGGGGATCCATAACAAGTTTCTGAGAACTAGCATGACACTTGGACTCCTAAGTGTTTACACCATTTTTGAAAACTGGATGAAGGCTTCTCAGTCCCTAGTGATATGCAGTAAGTCCTGTGCAGTGGCATGGAGTTCAAACACTAGAAGCAGCATGGATTTGTTAGCAGTGCGCCCTTCCCCTGCTCATCAGCACACATTACTGAACTTTGAAAACAGAGAATTTTAGCCCAGACAATGTCCTTATATGTACTTTCTAATGGGAATCCTCTGTATGACACTGAACAGTGCCTTGTAGACAAACTCTGAAATAGATTAGAAAATTGTAACGTATTTAACTAGGTGCTTTGTTGAAAGAGTTTGGAGTTTGCTTCTCAGACAATTAGTATATACACAGCTAGGGTGGATTTTTTATGCAACAAGCATTAAATATGGTTGTGTAATCACCAGCTCTGGTAACATTTCTGCAGACCAAATGTTTATGATGTCTAATCTCTGTTTGTTGCCAAGTAACCATATGATACGTGCTAATATAACATCTGCCATACTGGGTTTGTAGAGAGAGATTTATTTAAAGCTTGGTACATTAAATGGACAATATGTGCCAGATATTATTGTTCTCAGGCATGTTCTCCTCCCTCCTGTTTACATGAAGTGTGTAACTTTTTTTAATGTCCTATGGTAGACCTTGATTTCCTACCACGTTATGAAACAGAAATGCTATGGAAACTAAAACTGGACAGCTGAGGCTTCAGACAAGATTTGTATAAAAATAATGCAAACCTGAAGTCTTGTGTGCCAGGGTGTCTGCTGTCATTATGGGAGGGTCTGTTCACACAGTATAGAACCAGGCACAACATCTGTATGATAAACTTTAGAGCTGTACAGAGCAATTTGCATGAAATGTCCTTCATCCCACCTGCTGCACCGACAGTAAATACTCAGGATACCTGGGGAAATCTCCAGGATTTCTAAACCTGACTGTACAGTGCAAATATTTGCTAAAAATTACACACCAAGTCAAGACCTGCTAGAGATAGATGGACCTGCTAGAGATCTTTTGGTCCAATCCTCTGCTCAGAATATCGTCAGTGAGGGCAGGTTGCTGAGGGTCATGTCCAGTTGGGTTTTGAATATCTCCAATGATGGAGACAATACAGTATCTCTGGGCAACCTATTCCTGTGGGTGACCACCTGTGTAGTGAGTAATATTTTTCCTAAGTGGAATTTCTTGTGTTTTGTGCCATTGCCTCTTATCTTGTCATTTATCCTAAGAAGAGTCTGGTTCTGTTGTCCTGACTTTCCCCATCACTTTTTTTTACACATGGATAAGATCCCTGTGAGGAGTCTCTTCTCCAGACTGCGCAGACTCAGCTCTCTTGATCTCTCCTTGTCTGAATGCTCCAATCCTTATTAATCCCTGTGGCCCTTCACTGCCCTTATCCCAGTACGTCTATATCTCTTTTGTGTTGGGGAGTCCAGCACTGGGCCCAGCACTCCAGATGTGTCTCATCACAGCTAAGTAAAGGGGGAAGATCATCTTCAACCTGCTGGCCATGCTCCAGTTTCTGCAGCCCGGGGTGCTGGTGGTCTACATGGCTGGGTCATGGCTAACTTTTTCTCTCTGAATCCAAGGTCTTTCCATGCCAATCTGATTTTCCGGTGCTCGGTTCAAGGCGTGTATTGAAGTTTGGGATTATTGCTCCCCAGGGACAGGGCTTGGCATTTCACCTTGTCGAACCTTATGAGGTTCCTGTCAGACCATTTCTCCAGCCTGTCAAGTTCCCCCTGAGTGCCAGCACCCCTGTCTGGTTCAGTCATCAACCATTGTTCCCAGTTTTGTGTCCCGTTATCCAGGTCACTAAAGAAGTGCTGAACCAGTGTTGATCCTTGGCGTACAGGCTGCCAGTCAGACACTGTGCTTCTGGTTGCAGCCCTCTTAGTCCAGCAGTTCTCTCCATTTTCCACCTATCTCCCCATCACCATACTAAGTCCATACTGTACCAGTTTGTCAGCAAGACAAAAGCCTTGCTTAAGTCAAGATAAACAGCATCAGTTGCTGTCTGCAGGTCCACTGAGGCAGTCATCTCATCACTGGAGTTTATCAGGTGGGTTAAGCACAATTTTACCTTTGTAAATCCATGCTGACTATTCTCAATCACCATCTTGTCATTAGTAATTTTGGTAATGGTTTTCAGGACTATTTGCTCCACCATCTTCCTAGGGATCAAGGAAAAGCTGGCCAGCCTACGCTCCCAAGATCCTCCTTCAAGCCTTTCTTGAAGATTAGGAGTGATATTTGCTTTCTTATAGTCCAAAATCTCTCAACTTAAAAGCAAAACCCCTTTCTCAATAGAGCAGATCCAAAAAAAACAGCCTGAGAGGACAGGAAAAAACATGTACACTCAGTGAGAAGTACAAAAAGAAAAAGAAAGCCTTCTCATTGTTCATGAAAGTAGATTTTTTTCAATTTTTTGCATCATAAGAAATGATGGGATGTTCAAATTCCTAGCAGAGCAAAGACAGACTCAGAATACTAAATCATTGGAATTACTTGGAGAACAAAGTAATTGTTCTAATCTTACAGGTCTAAGACAGAATCTGAATAGAAAGAATGAGAGCAGGTCACCTTTTAAATCAGATGATTTTTAAGTAGAGCAACAGAATGAAAAGGTTGAATCCAAATCTTGAAAGAGAAAACTCTATGAAATACGTAAAATCTTTAATTGCAAGGCCTTTAAATGTCAGCTCACTGGAAGAGTTGAAGTGGTCAGGGTGTCTAGGGCCCTATTCTCTTTACAAGGTCTCCTCAGAGGCTGAGAAATCTCTTTTGAAATGTCAGCATTATCAGCAGAAAGATTTAATTATTTAAAAAATCCATCCAAAACATAGAGCTATCTAGAATTTGTCTTCAAAGGTTATGAGCTAGTGTATATCCAAGAACTATCTGCCCTAAATCTCAAAAGAGGAAAGAATAATAAAATCAAGGCAGGAGAATTTCCCAATATTACTATTCATTTCCTAAAATCATTGTTCTACTGATGCTACCTTCAATGAGGTGCTTTAAATTGCTGCTGAAAAATTTTCCTGGTGGAAAAGGAGCTGGGGGTTCTGGTCAACAGCAGCTGAACATGAGCCAGGTGTGCCCAGGGGGCCAAGAAGGCCAATGGCACCTGGCCTGGAGCAGCAATAGTGTGGCAGCAGGAGCAGGGCAGGGATTGTCCCTCTGTACTCGGCCCTGCTGAGGCCACACCTCAAATCCTGTGTTTGATTTTGGGCCTCTCACTGCAAGAAAGGCATTGAGGGGCTGGAGTGTGTCCAGAGAACAGGCCCTGGAACAGGAGGTACGGAAAAGCCCTGTAGATGTGGCACTTGGGCACATGGTTTAGTGGATTGGATGGTGCTCAATTAACAGCTGGGCCGATGACCTTAGAGGTCTTTTCCCACTTCTGTGATTTAAATGATTCTAAAACACACTCTATTTCCTTGTGTTTAAAATCTAAATCTGAGACAGGGTATATGAATAATAGGCAAAAATTGGCAACTATTGCTGAATTTCGGGGGGAAATTTTAATGGTTGTGAAAAGTTTGAGGACAAGAAATAATAGTAAATACTTAAATACAATGGCAAGTGTGAAGGTGGGGCTGAACAAGAAAGTGTAGTTATCACTGAATAATCAGACTGTATAAATGAGATATTTTTGGGGTCATCTGGTAAGAATAATAGAGTAATTGTTAGGAAAATGTATATTTGGTCTAGCCACAGAGGATATTACCTTGTGCTACTTCCATCCCCATGTTTTCTGTGTTTTAACCTAGAGGCAAAAGGAAGGAGAACAGATTAGGTAGTGATATGAGAAGGAAATCTATGATGATATGCAGAGAATTTTAGTAGTGTGTTGCAGAATTCTTGCTTGACGATAATTTATAAGTCTGGCTTCTCTTACACGTTTGCCTAAATCATTATTATTTATATAACTGTGTTTTACTTCATGAACATGACATCTATTCAGGTAGCCCAGCTGTTAACATGCTGTGTGTTTCTGTTTGTTTCACAAGCCTTATACAAGAGATAGAAACACAGCACTTCCCCGAAGACTCTTCAAACAAAGGCACGACCTAACGTGTAGATTCAGGAGCAAATTCCCTGACAGGCTCTAACTGTATTGCTGCTGAATGCCATGCTGCTGAGCTGCATCACTGAGCTGAAATATCAGAGGGTCTGCTGGTGGAAATACTCCTTGATGCATCATTTAGTTATTTTGCTAACAAGAGCTTTTATTTTCATTAAATGCACTGATAATATATCACCTGCCTTTTTATAGCAACAATAGCAGCAACCATTCCTTTCTTTTTTTTTTTTTTTTTCCAGATGATCTGATACCTCTTAGATGCAAGTGCAGGGAAAAATTTAACAGATCATGCAGACGGACCAGGCTTTAGCATTATATCCTTTTCACAGATCTACATAGGAAATCTCATTTCCATTATCTTGCTTTAGGGATCAGTTTTGTACAGAAACAGTGGTGCAGTGCAGAGAAACTTTATGCAAGACAGAAAAAATATTTTGGATATTTTAGGTACTTTAATATTTTTATTTGGCTTTTTGTGTTATGGGTCTCTTGTTTGTTTGTTTGTGGGAGAGGGGGAACCCTGTCACTATAATTTAAAAAGAAACCTTTTAGAATCAAAACTTTGTTTTATTTGTTCCCTTTTTCTTTATAAGATCAATATATAAATCCTAAATCTGCCACACAGAAAGAGACCAAGAGCTTATCAAGATGTTAGGCTGATATTTCACTCAGTAGTTTAACTGCATATACTCTTTGGTTCTTTTGTGTTTCAAGACTGTGTTAACATCTGCCATGGCAGCATTTTGATTATTTGTACTTTTTCCATGGAGATGATCAGTGGGAAATGTCACTGTGTGTTCAAGAAAACTAACGTCTCCTCTGAAGTCGTAGGGACAGCACAAGTGTCACATCAGATTCAATTAGAGATGAGCAGCTAATGAAAACCCCAACATCTGGCTGCATTTGCTCTTCTCCAGAATTCAGCGTGGTGTTAATCAAAGGGGACTCACAGGCTTAAAACACCTTAAAAGGTTTCTTGGAAATATTCTTCCCTTCTTTTAGATTTCATTTTAGCAATGTCTCTTTTCAATATGCATCATGAAAACTTTTGCAAGCTCTTTATTGATTACAGGTTTAGCTGTTTCTGCACTTTCTTGTAGGAAGGACTAATATTCTATTCAAAGAATTTTAAAGGCTTTTACTTTTTATAAATCTTATTTAAAAAAGTAAGGATTATAGCCACTTTGGGAAAAACATCAGAAGAAATTATTAGGTAGGAGAAATAAAGACCATTTTCATTTGTATGTCCAAAGAAATAGGGGTGGGGAATTGTTGTTTTGTTGGTTTTTTTGGTTTTTAATATTTGGTAAGTAGAAGACAATGAGAAAGACATAAACTGAGAGACATTTTTGTCTCTCAATGCAAGATTTATGGGAACATTTCAGAAGACAAAAGCTGATCTTCAGTCAGTCATAGTAGAAACTAAGTCACATTAGACAGCTCATTTACTGTCATATGTCTGTGGCTTCGCACACATATCTTCAATATCCTTATATGTATCTGCCCTCAGTTTGAACTGCTCGATTCAGCATTCACACAGTGAGGCAGAATATTCTTGCAGGGCTGCTGTGCAATTCATGGCACATGTGACTTTATATGATGCTCTTGTGAATGAAAACTAATCTGAATGTAACTGAGAACTGGGATTTAAGGTTGTTACGAGTCTCAAGCAGGTATAAAGAATTCCCTTCTTATGAAAGACCTTGCAATATCTTTAGTTTTTAAAAGGCATTGATTTCTCTATAGATATATCTGAATATATAGGGCTATATCTATGTAAGGAGAAATAAAGAAAAAAATTGGCATCCTTGCACTGCATAACTTTTTTTGCTCAGCTCACATTTACTCTGAGGAATCTCAGAGTTCTCAGTATCAATATTCGTCTGAACAGTGACTGTGCAGATTAATGTTTCAAGACTGCAGCTTCAGGCTGCACATAATTAATTTTATTGCAATCTACTGTAGAGTACTGCCACTGCATTTTCTTTTACAGACATTTCTATTAAAACAAAGAAACCAAACATAAAAACATACATCAGTGTTTTTCAAGGCACTGCAATTATCAACTCAAATGCTATCATTTTTCCTCCTATTCTTATAATTAGTTATGATTCCTGAAAATGGCCACTCATGTCAACTTTCCATAACTGGTGGCTTTCCAATGACAGTACTTTATTTTCGGAGCCCTCTCATGAAGTAGATATTTTCACGTAGCAGTCTAAAACCCAAATCCATTGCTTTATTCTCCTTTCAAACCTTCTCCACTGCAGTTGGCATAAAGTTATCATGCTTGACAATGCTGAGCTGTGGTAGTTGGAAGGGTGAGTGCGCCACATGCACTCCACAGCCTGGCCCAGGACAACTCTGAGAGCACATGGAGCAGGCAGAAATGCCAGGCACTGCCCCAGAACCAGGGAATGGTTTGGATTGGAAGCTACTTTAGGTATTATCCAGTTTCAACCCCTCTGCCATGGACAGAGACACCTTCCACTGGACCAGGTTGCTCAGGGCCCCATCCAGCCTTGAACCCGGCCAGGGACGGAGCAGCCACGCCTTCCCTGGGCAACTTGTTCAGCTTCATAGTCAGTCAGACCTCCCCTGTATCCTCCTCAGATATCCCTCCTCTGACCTTGTCTTCACAATCATCTGCCTATGACAAAATTGGCACAACAAATATAGGAGAAAAAGAAACACAAGCTCAGAAAATTAGCGGGAAAGTACATGGGAATGAGGAGTTTTTCAAAGTTTCTGAACACAAACCAAAAGATGGAGAATCTTTTTGAACTGTGGGTTGAATTCAAAGAAACAGTGGAGTCTTCATGAAAAGAACTCCATGTCTCTGATGTCCTTTGATTTCAAAGTGCAAGAATATTTTCCCTTTGCATCATAATGAATTCTTACCCCTATTTAATCCTGTTACAATATCTTCCAGGGACATATCAGTCATTTTTTCTAAAAATGGTCTAAGTTCATAAACATAAGAGGTTTAATCTCATTGTGTTATCTCAAATCTCAGAAAGATCAGAAGGATTTTCATCCTCAAAAAGTAATTTTTACTTCAATAAATCATTTGAACCAGAAATGTTCTAAAATATGTATAACTCAGACTGGACAAGTAAGGCAGCTATTCCTGTGAATTTTTGTCCTGGAATGAAATGTCCAGACAATAAAATGGCTTTCTGATTTGAAGACTATTCCACACAACTCTGTCTTCCTCTAGGAAATTAAAACCTTTTGTAATTATTTTCAAGGGAAAATCTGAGAGCACTTTGCAAAACAGATGTAAACCTAGATCTTTGGAATTAGAATTTTTCTGTTATAAAGCTTGTGCGTTTTAAGGCCGCTCCATTTTGATGTCCAGATTGGTGCTATTTTGATGTACAGGTTGAATTAAAATTTCTTCATTATATGTGTTAAAATCTAACAGTTGGCTGGTCTCTGCAAATAACAGTGTTTTACACAGAGCAAATATTTGTACATATCATGTGACCATATTCATCTAAAGCTAAAGTAGCAGCGTAGGAAGAGGAGTTTGGAAGTCAGTGGCTGATGTAAAAATATTATCTCCTGGCCAGTCTCCAGCTGGGTGACTGATTGTGGTGGCTCTCACTTTCATTACCGCAAGACAAATTGTTCAATTTATTTTAAATGTACATCCAATCTGATAGACACGGAATGTGAGTGTAGCCACTTTTTCTCTGAATAAGATCAATACATCTGCAGCTTAATGGTATCTCTGAAGTTGTATATTAATTTTTAATAAATCTTCAGAATTGGTTACTTCACCTTTTTATTTTTCTAACTTTAGTTTTCTTCAAGTTTGACACATATTTGTTTTCAAACCATTCATCAATGATGGTTCAGAAGTCAAACATAAGATGAGCTGTAAACTTGATTTATGATCAAACAGCTTTCCTTTAAAAGGTACTGACCTATCAATCCACTTTTTTTTTTTTTTTGGGGAATATACCAATTTTGGTTAACTGTGTCTGGGATAACATTCTTGACTCTTAAGTGGGTGGGGAGAGGGTGGTAGTGTGAAAAACAAAAAGAAAAAAAAAAAGGAGAAGGGAAGAGAAAGAAAAAACCAAGAGAGGGGGAGGGAGAAGTGAATCCGTGCATCAGTAGATAATAATATCCAGGAACTGAGATTCTTGCCAAGAGACTTGAGAATTCCCTCATGCAAGAATAGGAATCCGAGCACTCTGTTCCTCTTGTGTGACAGCCATGTTGATAAGTACTACTTGGTGGGAAGAGGATCTTCTCTTTATATTTTTAAGCATATTCAAAGAAATTTTTGTTCTTTGCATGCAGTACAGAACAGGAAGTGCTTTGAAATCGTGGATATTTTTGTAGGACATGAAAATTATTGCCTTCCTGAATCTACTTATATAAAAAAGAATAAAAGGCATTTAACTTGTTTAAGAGACCAGAGGTAGTTGTGATTTTTATAAATTTTGTTTGGTTCTTGCTATTTATTAAAATTTTATAAAGAAAGGATTAAATTATGGTTTTGCTGTTTGATTTAGTAGATAACTGTGGCTCAATTTATCCATCTGAAAATAATATTGATTTTGAATAGCCTCTAACATGACCTAGTTAAGAAGTCATTACCCGTGGTTTTAAGGATATGAAAAAGCTTACAGGAGACACATAGATCTACTCTAGAGTTTCTAAACTAAATGGGGGTTGCAGGAACTCTATGTTGTCCATTAATGTTGATATCTGTAGAGAGTGTGAACTTGAGAGGTGGAGAGGCAGATAGAGAAATTCCCACCTCTGCATCAGACCACATGGAATAATATGCCAGAACATACTTACATACATGAGAAAGGGATCAAATAACGTACAGTAAAGGCCCTGGTTGACTGAGGAAAAGTCTCAGATCACCTTGGAAAATTTGGTGTTTTAAGCATATCAAGTTATTAAAATTCTTTCCCTTGCCTATATTGCTCATATTCACAGTATTTCCCTACAATCTAAAGCTCTGGAATGCAGAATATCCAGGAGCGCTTTCACTTTTCCAGGCAGGTGAAGGAGTGGGCCCTGGGAAATGTGATTTTTTATAATGTAGATATACAACAATGGGGGGTTGATAGACATCAAAAGGAATGCAATACTGGGATACTTTCCCCAGTTTAGAGTTTTTAGAGTTGCACTGTCTAGCTAAACATTAACTCTTACTTGGCCACAAATATTGGTAGCCATTCCTTTAAAACAAGAATATGACACAATTAACTCCTATTGTATCTTTGTTTTACTATTGATTAGGGGGTTTGTGTACTTCTGGAGGATGGGACACAGTGCACTCTCAGCAAAATGGGAGTAATGGGTGACAAAGTAGAGAACAGAGATGCTCCTTCAGGCAAGCCTTGAAAAGTTGGAGAAAATCATAGAGTCGTTGGAGAAAGGCAATATCTTGGTCTAGAAGTGGAATAATCCCACGCAGCAGAGCAGAATCTGGAAATGACTGAGTAGGAAAAATTTTGCCGTCAGCCCGTGTGGACAACAAGTTGAGCATGAGTTGGTAAAGTTTGCCTGCAGAAGTCTTGACAAGAATTTAGCCAGCATGTCCAGGAGGATGATCCTTCCATCTCTGTAGTGTCTGTGAGGCCACACGTGGGACTATGACAAATTTTGAGCTCTTTGCTGTTCAAAAAGGCAGATGTACTGGACCGAGTCCAGTGCAGGGCTACTGGGTGGTTGGTGGATGGAACACCTGAAGTGGTGAAATCTGCATCCACAGAGATGTTCAAAACGTGACTGGGTGAGGTCCTGACAGCCTGCTCTCTTGGACCTGCTTCCCACAGGAGGCTGGATCACTCAGCTTCCAAAGGATTCTTCCAGCCTACATGCTCCTGTGATTCTGATACATCAGCTATGTGTCTAATTTTATTATTTTCAGTAGCATCTTGTTTGTTTAATTATGTATTAAATCTCATAAATTACAGGAAATTTAAACCGGGCATAAATTTTATAATAACTTCATACTTCTGTTGATGGATAATTTATTTCCACACATCTTGGGCCTATTCATTTAAAAGAAGAAATCATCTTAGAGAGCTGAAATACAGGATCATGAAAGTAATGTTGATTAACATCATAAAAATGTTGCTTAAACTGATAAAAAATGCTGGTTTCTAATCTACTTATTTGTTGCATTCAGATTAACTCTACCAGTTACTATATCTTTACTTACAATGAGGGAACTTTGCTCACAGTTTCCAAACAGAACAACAGTGACTCAGAAGACATTATCTGATGAATAGTAATTGAGTTGAGAATGACAGAACTGCAAAATTAAATTTAAATTCATAGTGGATGTTTAAAAAATGGCAATGTGCTGATGAATTGTGAGGCTTTACAGAGACATTAAGAAATGGGAATGACTAATTTTACAGTTTAAGGGGAAAATATATTTTGAATCTTTTTCCTTTCCACCCACTTTAGCCTTCAAAGAAAAAAAAAAAAAAGAGAGACAAATAGAGGTAAAAGACTTAAAATCAGTGTAAAGAGAAGTAACAACCCACAGCTGCAGCTCTCCAAAGTCTGTAGTGCAGAATGATTTCTCATAAAGACTAGAAGCTGTTAGAAGAATGAACTGAGAGAAAGTCTGTGGACCAAGCACATGTCTTTTCCCATTCATTTCTAGGTCTGATGAGTTAACACTCCTGGTACCAACTGGGTGGGTTTATGCTCTTATCATATAAAGGACAATCTCTGCAAAGCAGAAACACGAGTTGATAATGGTTCCATTCTGTAATTGTTGCAAAGTTGAAATTAATACTGTATATTTTAAAGAACATTGATAATTTACTAAAAGACCAGAGGAAACACAGTGAAGAGAATGCAACTAAACTTCTCCTGCTATTCCACTGACAGGAGATGAGTGTGTTTGGTAGATTAAGCCCAGACACATATGGGTGTGTGTGTGTGTCAGTAAGAAAAGGAGCATTGATTCTGACAAGTTGAAAGGAACAAATATTCTAGAGCTATATCAAAATGTCAAATGTATTTTAAATCCGCGACAGCCCGTAATCTGTGTTAAAAACTGAAGTATGAATTGATGTTGAAACGCAGAATATCAAAATGTTGCAGGTGACTAGAAAAGTTGGAAATTTCCCATGAATATTTACTATCAGCATTAAAAGGGAAAAAAAATTATCATTATTTTTTTTCATATGGTATGCACTCATCTGTCAGACATAATAGAGTACACTTGCTAACAGCAACAAAAGTAGTAATAATCAATGTCATTTCTATGAATTGTGTACAGATGCTATATTTAGTAGATTCAAAGAGTTTATATAAATGCATAGTCTGAACACACTTCAACAATCTTCAGAACGTTTTGACCACAACAAAACTCTGTCTATTCCACTATTGCATAGAAATATGCAATAAAAATAAAAAACTAATATTATTTCAGGACAGACTTAAAGGGAGGAGGGAAGCCATCTTATTAGAAATCTTGATATTATTTTATTGTATCCTTTAAGTTTTGAAAACTTAGCCTATTTCTGGTACTCCAATTTACAAAGTTTCAGTGCTGGTAATATCTTTTTCAAATAAAATTTTCATCAAATATTTAAAATTGTTTTACACTAACATAGTTTATGTTCTTTATCTGTTCATGACTATGTTTTATAGGAAAGTAATTAAATATCACAGCAAAATATGAAATTTTGGATAATATAAATGAAAATAGAAAATTACAATGTCTGCATTTTTGAAGGGGTTTTTTTGTTAGTTGGTTGGTTTTGGGGTTTTTGTTGTTGTCTTTGTTTTGTTGTTTGGTTTGGGGTTTTTTTTGTGGGAGTTTAAAGAGGTTGCTTTTTTAAAAATAAGGGCCTTTAATTTTGGTGCTCTATTTACTGTCTAAGCAAAAACATTTACAGCTACCAAAGGCATGAACATTATTGAAACAAAAGAAAAACCAAAGCCTTCTGGAAACAATAGGTATAAAACCAAGTCTTAGTCTACCCAATAATAATCAGAACACTATATATGTGAATTTCTTTCTTTTCTAGCGCCACTAACAGATAAACCACCAAAGCTTTTACACCCCTTGGAGAGTAAGCTAACAATTCAGGAGACCCAGTTAGGTAAGTAGGAAACATAATCTCTGTTCAAATTGTATGAAGATATTTGATGTGTTAATGTGTTATGGTAATGTGGTGGCATGTTGGCATTAAAAGTTTAATTTAAAGGACATTAAACATATGTTGATTCCATGCAGAGATGTATGATATATCATCTAAAAGATTGTTGCTCACAAAAAGAAATCTTAATAATTAATACTGAATGTTAAGCTTTTGATTATTGGTCCTGGGTTTCACCTTTGCTGAAAGTTAATAGCTACAAGTGTATCTGAACTTTTCTTTCTAAATTTTCCCTGTATTTATACATACTTACTATGGGATTCATTGGGATTTTGTGATTTTAAGTTCTGCTTGGAAGACTTCTGTGTTTTGGTGGCTGCTTACGGAATTGCAAAGGTATTCTGTAATTACAAAGGTTGTACTGGTCAAATAATCCAGGAAACAGTAATGTTTCCATAATAGCATCTGATTATTCTGAATGCATGGATATTAATGTACAGATGAACGAAGAGAAATTGATTCATGAAGGAAGCATTTTGTTTCACTTTTTCGGGTCTAGTAGGGTGTGGGTATGACTGGTCACTTTAGGGTCCAACTGCTACAAAGTCCTACTTTAGGACTTTAGTGTCCTACTGCAGAGGTAATGAAGGCAACCAAAACTGAGTGCATGAGTTACTAGCGTTTGCCAGATATAGCAATTTATCTCTTTTGTGGGTTGGCAATGAGGGCAACTTGTAAGAAACAAACAGTAGGCTACACTGGAATTATGCTTTGGTGTCAGAACAGTAACCTATTGATAGATTTTCAAGCATGTTGGCTACAGGAGAAAATGGAAACCAATCTGGTGGAAACAAATCTCGTAGAAAAAAATATATAGAAACCTCACAGAAAAAAAATACTGCGAGTAAAGCTCAGTATGTTCTGCAACACAACATCAGAAAAAGCAGAAGGCTTGCAAATTAATTCTGACAATCATTGGCAGAGAATTTTATGGTGATTACCAGCTTATGGCTAATAGTGGCCAAAGACTAACTCATCTTTTCTTTGACATTTGTAAACTATTACTTTGAAGGATTCATGCTATCCAGGTAAGATTCTGATATGCTGGTATACGTTTTTTTTCAGAAACTATTCTATAGAAAAGGAGAGATGTAGCATGTTTCTTTCTAGAGCTACTTTCTGTTGTTCTGAATGTATTGTTTCTGATTTATTGACTCAGAAAACACTTTCTGTATGACACAAGACTGGGGAACAGAGAACAAAGTGGCTCTACACATTTGTTTTTTAACTAATGTTTCTTACTGAGATATTTTTGATGAAAAAACCCATAAAACCAAAAGGCAGAACCTTTCTGTGCTTTGATGTTGTCTTGCTAAATGTACTGTATGGTGAAACTATTTCAAGAAGAGTATAGTTATTAATGACTAGCTAGAGGCTTTTTGTCTATGAGTTTTAGAATTAATCTCAGTTTTGATTTCTCATAGTTTTAAGAAACAGATTAAGTAATTTGAAAAGGGATGGGTTTGAAAAAGACACTTTTTATAAAACTAAATAGCTCTTGATGAATATAAAAGAGTTAACTTGAAAATGTCACTTTGAGGCACAGACGGGAAAGTCTGACCATAAATTAATGTGACGATTGAGTACTTAGCCTTATATCAAGAAGCTACAAGAATATATTAATTTGTTGTTTAAAGGTCTTTGGAAAAAGCTCGTGAGAACTGGAACAAGTTTAAAAAAAGATTGATAGTTCCCTAACATGAAAACTGTGTTGCTCCACTCTTAGATTTAATGCCTTGGTCCTTATGGATAACCTTCAAGAGGTCTATATTTCCCTGAGGAAAGCCAATGCTAATTTCCGGGGGTCATTTCATACCTTGCAAAAGATGCAGAATATTTTAATGCTGGAATAATGCCGAGATTCACTTAGATAGTCGTTGAAGCCAGAAGAATCCTACTTAGCTGAGTCTAGGGGTGATCACCCATGTTGCAGAGTGGTCTAGACACTGCCAGAAAAATGTTAGTCCTCCAGAATATGTTTGGGATGGTGTGTTCGGGATGGTGTGTTTGGGATGGTGTCTTTGGGATGGTGTGTTTGTCCCTTACTTGGAAAATAAATGTGTTGGTGGATGCTGGAGGAATGGAATGGGTGGCATTCCCATTCCAAATGAATAGACACAGCAAGGAGCTAGGAGCTTGGGGTAGTCCAGGATTTTTTAGCCAGGTCACCAGCTGGCAGGGTGCTGGGGCAATCCCTGCTCTCCTCCCACATTTCTGTCCTTCTCACCTTGCAGACCTCCAGCTCGAGTTGGAAATTGCACAGGTTAAATGTTCTGGGAATGTTCTGGGGGGTACATACCTACTTTACAGGGATGTGTGTCACTCCAGGTGCATGTGGTGTACTGAAAGGTCAACAGTGATGGTTCACCTCCAAATTTCCCCTTGCTGGCAGGCCCCTGTGGATTGGTGCTGGGCACACTACTGAGGAGCACCTCAGTGATCCCAGGGTGTTTTCTGTTGAAAGAGCTACTAGAGTTCAGTTCTTAATCAGAATGCCTCCATTCAGTGTCTAAATCAAGGTGTATCTAACTGCTAAGACATATCTAAGGCATATCTTATTCATTTGGCTCCAGCTCTGCTGGGTGACAGAGATATCTGACATTTGTCATTGAGACAAAGTGTTTTCTTCTACACAACAGCAATTAAAATTAATGTCCTGGGACCACAGACCTGTTGTGTTATTGTCTTGCTTGGCTTCCATAAAACAGCACCAGACCGAGAGGTAACTGCAGGAAGGAGTTTCTCCAAGGGGTGACTGATGTGGCACAAGCCAGCTCCAGTCTGACTTGCTAAGGCAAAAAGTGAGAAACCAGAGCTGGAGAATTGGCACATCGCATTCATATGAATCCACAGGATCCCATCACACTCAAGTTATCCACAGCTGGTTGTGGAAAAGGTGTCATGCTATTCAATTGGTATTTGGGAGTGTGTTAAGCAGGGGCTGCACTGCAATCAGCAACTTTTGAGAGTCACAGGTATGTGGAGACCTCATCAGAAATATATTTCTGTTACACTGAATAGTAACCAGAAATGCACAAGATAGAAGAACAGGATAAAAATTGAAGGAGAAGTTAATTTTTCAAAGGCTTTTCATAAACAAACAGCACAGGAGAGCCAAGGAATGAGGTAGAGAAACCTAGATGAGGAAAGAAAGATTGGTTTCTGCACTTTATGTTTTTTGCTTGTTACTTCGCTTCCAATTTTGCCATCAATTACTTACTCCTCTTGCAAGGGTAAAAAATGCTATTTTCTTTTAAGGTTTCCTCCTATTGAAAAGGCTTTTAGGTAGATATGTGACCCCAGTATAAACTACTTCTCTGAAAACAACATCTCCAGATAAAATATTATGTTAAACAGCCTTCAAAAGATCATGTCCTGCAAAGCTTGGAGCTGAAAGAAGAGTAAGAGTGTTTTCCATGTAGCTCTGAGCCACTCTGTGGTCTGGCATCAGTATAGGCCAGGGAGAGGAAAAAAGCTGACAATGAACAGGAGGCCAGGGGAGGCAAGGCATGGGAATGAGGAACAAAATGAGCAAGGAACTACACTCCACAATATTCTTCTTACCTTTAACATGCTAACCAAATCAAATGTACAAATCCCTGCTAACGTAAAACCCCCTTGTAATGATAATGAAAACACAAACCTGAGAACGCAAACACAGACCTGCTCAGGAAGGAATTAATTAATGTTGTTTCTTATATATGAGAATACCTAAAACTTTGGGTAACTGTATTTTTAATTCTAGAGTCATGCAGATGTTATGTATTTATGATGGAAGTATATAATATCCATGGTATGTAAACTTATTAAAAATTATATTCTGGGGTATTTTATTGTTAAGTTCTGAGTCTTTTCATTTTCACCTTTCAGTTACAGTGTTTTTCCCACCAACCCTGTCCAGTATCTGCCTTCCTCAATGAAAAATAGAATACTTCTAGCCTGACTCAAGAAAATCTGATTTTAGTATCCAAATGGTCCATCTCATGTTACTAAAGACAGATATGATTCCACAACAGACAGTAATGGATCTGGACTAAAAAAATTACAAAACATGATATAATTATTTTAAACATCTCACAAGCTAGTTAGCCTCTGTCCTCCCCACTTCTTCAATGTGTCTCCTGGTTCTGCACAAGGCTGTAATTTGACATGCCAAAATTCACCCAGAAAAAAAAGCTATTGTTGAATTATTTTTAGCTAAATAGGCTTCATGGTGGAGATGAGAAACAAAAAAACAAAAAGCAAAGCAAAACCAAAAAAACCCCTAAACCCCCCCCCCAAAAAAAGGAATAAAGTATTTTGAGTACTGTATGAATGGACTTAAAAGGTAAGTTTGTACAGGAACCAAAACACTTTCCATCTCATTTGAATAAAGTGAATTTTCCTGAATTGTATCCAACCCAAAAAGTTACTCGTGACCAAATAGGCAGTGAATACTTGTCCTGGTTTTATCTAGAGCTTTATTTTGATTGAATTGACTATTACATAGTGAATTGGGGATTTCTTCTTTCTCCCCCTTCCCTGAATAGATTCAAGAAAAAATTTCATTGAACTACTTTTAGTATATTATTTCTAAAGTAGTAATAGAAAGAAGGTCCCCATCAGGGACAGGAGAATGCTGCTTCTTTTAAAGCACTGTGTTGTCATAAAAATCTTCCACACAAATTGATCTTGTTAATGATAAAAGCCCTCCTTAACCAGATTAATCTGTAGATTTATAAATAAATTAACTAAACTGATATGAAATAACTAGCAATCAGTGACTTTTTTCAGGTTTGAAATTGAATTGAAAGAATATTGAGAATTTTAAGTTTTATTTCTCCAGACATCATGTAAATGCTCTATTCACTCTGCAACAGGAACTCTTTTTTTTCATTATATGAAGAATTTTAAATTGAACCTTTTTTTGATCATGTGATTCAATTGTACAATTGTTCTTTGATATACTCTATGATTAGATTAACAAAATATGGGTAACAGTTTCACATGGGAATAATCAAAATTGTAGATTCAAAATTTACTTCACACATATAATCTAATTTTTTTTCTATTTGCCTAAAAGCTGGGATTTTCATTTCAGAAAACAACTCAGAGTGTTTTGAAAAAAAATTACAAATTTAAAAGTCTTCTTTCGGTTTGAACTATTTATTGCAAAAAGTAAGATTTAAACAAACTAATGTTTTAAGAGACTGTTTTCATTGAGAAATTTATAACCTCACTGTTCGGAATTGTTTTGGTTTGATATTACATCATCATTTCTGGGCTAAATTTTATTTCATATACTCACCTAGTGAAACATTAGGACTTCCAATGGAAAAAGCTTTGCTGAAAAACTGACGTGGTTAATGACTTGACTGCAGACTAGTTCACTGAAAGTGAAATATTTGAAACCTAGTGTAAATGGATAAAGAATATGTGTACTATCAGCATATGGAAAAAAACAATAAAACCACAACAAAACTTCAAGCAAACAAACAAAAACAAACAGACCAACCAAAAACTGTCTGACCATTTTTCCTAGCAAGATATAAATGAAAACGTAAATCAACCATTCAGTAAAATCATACACCGGGCAATATTTATCTGATTAGGGCAGAAGTTTGCGTATTGCTGTCAGTTTTGCTGTCTTTTTGTGAAAGATAATAGCTAGATACGCCAACCAGTCCAAGCCCTGTTGTTGGAAGCTCTGAGGACCATTATGGGAGAGACACAGGTAGAAATGGAGAGCCCATGAAGTGTCAGAAACAGTAATAATAACAACAGTGAAGGGGTTTTAGTAAATTTCAGTAAATTTAGTAAATAAAAATATTGTCTTCTGGTTTTTATAGATGTACGCAAGGAGGACCAATCAGTTGGAAGGGAACAAAACATTAAAAAAAGAGTTCTCTTTATTTCTGTGAAGCAGTGCTACTAGGAAGCTCAAAATATCAAAATACCTACTTTAGCATGGACATGCATGTTTTCAGTCAAACCAGATACAACCTGACCAAAACTGAGTACAGGCTCTTTTGCATGTTCTACTTTAAAGAGAGAAAATAACTTTCAATTTTTTTATTGGCATTTTCAGCTCAACTTTCAAATTCCAAAAGGAGAAGTATAGCATAATGGAGATGTATAGCATAAAAGTGTGCTCCCAATAAAGGTCTTGACTCAGGAAAAATAAAAATTCTAGTGAAGAGGGAAACCACACGGTGATAAGGGAGGTTTTAGTCTCTAAGATCTGATTTTTTTTTTAAAAAAAGTGTTTGCAAGGTACCCTAGACTCTCTTCTGTAAACTTTTGACATTCAGATTGCATTGATCCCACTTTTCTGTAGCTGAGGCTGTCCATGAAGGGCAAACTATAGTTTATTAAAGAGACAATAAGTGAGTCAGAAACATTCAACTACACTAAGGAGAAGTTTGTGGTTACAGCTCAATGGCAATGTCAACTGATTTTCCTTCCACTCTTTTTGTTAATTTATTCAAATCCTGAAAGGTCATGGCTAAGATATTAAAAGTAGCATATGTACTGTAAATGCTTCTTTTTCTCTCTTTATACACTTGTGTGTATGTGTCAGAGAATAAATAGGTATATGTTTACCTAATCTCTCCCTAAATATATATGTGTGTGTATATATATATATATATATATATATATAAAACATACTTATTTATATGTGGACAAAACTTGACGATACATTTGTTCAAATTTTATCCCACTTTATCAATGCTTTCTCTTGGAGACATTTATCTGATTTAATGGTGGAATAATAAAACTTTTTCCTTTGTGCTAGGTCATAGTCCATTGATAAATGTCTGCTCTAGAGTATACTATATACCACACTTATCTGTGTTAAACATCTAAGTAGGATTTAATGAAATCAACAGTGTCTGTTCAGTATCCCTGCAAATATGTACATTTGATTCTTTATGTACAGATTAGCTATATGAGAATATTCTATTTCAGGTTGTTTGTGCAATGCAACCAGTTTATTTTGATAACATGAGAGAAGACTATGGAACCTGAAAAGACTTTCTCTATTGGTTGGATAATCATCCAGAAGATTAGGTTCCTATTTAAGACTTAAACAATCAAAAATCATATGCTCCTTACTAGTGGAGTGAAATATAATCAGATACAGCAATACCTTTATAGGAATACGCTGTGGAAGACAGCAGGATATAATTTATTGTAACCAAGGTCATAAGTACAGAATACCACATGCCAAGAAATGCAATTTAGGCTCATACTGCATGTGATTTCATGCAAAATTATAGTCCTAAAAAGGATATAATTTAATAAATTTTAAAAATACAGGACTCACATCTTTCTGTGATCATTTCTTGCCAGATTTTTGCTTGAAGCTATACTTTATGTTTCTGAATTATATGTAGGAACTTCATCCTGTCTGATGCCGAAAACCACAAACGTTTCTTTGCATTGAAAAAATCCCGAAAAATGGAATTAATGGTGCTATGCAAAAGTATTAAAATGTTAAAAAAGAAATGTTAAACTCAAAATTTAATAGTGTGTGCCATCATTAATATCTATATATAAATTAATTAGTTCCTCCATAATATCTTACTCTAGAGATACTGATCTCTTGTGAGCAGCAAAGGTAATCATATATAAAGCTGATCTCAAGAATAATTCATTGGTGAAATGGCAAAGAGTAGCACAGTTGTTACTCAGGAATTTACAGATTTACTTGGGAACTTACAGTTTTTACAGGAGTTAGTCTATTTTCCAGTTCTAGAATTAATGCTTTCCAGCCTTATTGGTAAAGTCAGCATGTGCTCATGCAGTTCAAACAAGAGTAGACTTACATGAAGTTGCATTAAACATTGTTTTTAGACATACTGTGGATTTGTATTAATATTTAGTGCTGCACACAGGTTTCATCCTGAAAAATTAATCTAAATCTGCATGCATCCTTAATAGCATTAATTATCGGAATTTTGACAGCTTGTCATGTCAGTAGGAAATGGAAAATTGTTTGAAGAAATGCTAAGGGTCTGGAGGGCTTCAATGCTCTGTATAAATTCTCATAGTTTATAACATAGTAGTATGAATATTTTGAAACAATCAGCTGAACAGAATCTTTTTTATATTTGTTAACAGACGTGTAACACTGAGACTTCGGACTGTGCCTTCTGAAGTGCTATTCTTATCTGTTTTCATAGGATATTATGAATGAATACACAGGATATATCATCTCAAGATATAATCAACACATTTTTCATAAACATCCAGGTTTTTAGCTATTTAATTGTACATATTTAATATCTGAGGAACTTGAAAATAAAAAAATACTCATTGAAATTCAATTTGATGATACATAGCATAATTGACATTAAAAAATAAAAATAATTCCAATAACAACAGTTTACATATGGCATGTATTATAAGGCTTTATATAGCACTTTGTTAGTAATGAATGCGTGATGATGAACTCTATGTCAGTGTACTCCTTTGTTTTAGGATAGGCTGGAGAATATTAGGATGTGCATGGTTATTAGTCTAAATGTCATATTAGCAAAAAATGAGCAGCAATGTATTCACATTGTATTCACAATATATTCACACGCCAGCCATAACTGGTGTCCTGTGTCTGTCTTAGAATGCTCTAAAGAGTTGGAAACAAAAGATAACACAGCAGTATTTTTCACAATCTGTCCTCTTTTAATTTTTTATTCTTCTGCCTGAGGTATAATTCTGACAACGTACTACTTAGGTACTTTTGTTCTTTTCCACACAGGAAAGTAAAATATCACCTGAAACAAGAGATTTATCCAGCACTTAATTTTCATGCTGGTCTGAAAGTATACACAAATAAAAGACCAAATGCAAAAAAATCCCCAGGTATTAAACACATGTTTCACTGAACTCAGACGTAACTCTTGAGAACCATGGAGCTAGGAAGTTAAAGGAGAGAGAAGGCATTCAGTTCAGGATTTATAGGGTGTTGTTATTTGCAAGGTCTATCTTGAGCATCTACCTGGAGCTCTGCAGCAAATGTCACCTTCTAGTGTATCACTCATTTCAGCTGCTTAAAGAATCCTTCACACGGTTATGTGCTGTATCACCAATATGCTGCTGTCATGCCAACAGCTAGTTCACAACAACTGAAAATATTTGTAGGAAAAGAAATATTAGAAAAATGTTATACTCGCCCTGAAATAAAACATATCAAGTGACTATTCATGTTCACTGCAGAAATAAATGATGCACACGCTTCAATTAACCCCATTAGGCTTATTTGGAAAAAATTATAACAAGCATTGCAAAATTACTTCCCTGTACATTAATGTAATGAACAGATTGGAGATGTGAGGCTGTAGGGTCATATGTTTTGTTTCTTTCATAGCTTTCAAAGCAATTAATTTGAAGTAATAAATGCTTGTAATTTTTAATCATTCATTCATGGTCAGATTTTCATGAGATATCTAAGGCCATGCTTGGTACATTTCTCCTCATTAAAAATCAAAGGAAGACTAGTTTCTTGGTGATGATTTTTAATACATTCAGAGATTGATACAAAGATACCTATACGTTTGTAGTAGAGAATTTTTGTGAGTTTCGGTGTATGGTTTTAATCTCCCACTAGTTTCTATTAAACAGAACATCCATCCCACTTAAATCAAAATTAGAGGATTTCTGTTTGGAAGATTTTTCAGCTTTTAATAAAAAACATTCAATACTCATATAAAGCAAGACAACTTAAAAATATCACAGACAATATTGTACTTTTTTTTTGCCTTTGTCAAGTGGCAATTAATCTCACAACTGATATTTTATCATAGCTACAATATCCAAAGTGCCATTTACAGTCTTCTAATGCTTTGGAAAGGTCAGGCACTTAAAAAAAGCTTATAAATGCAAATACTTTCCATCATGTTAGCACTCAAATCACTGAGATTATTCTTCTTTGCAAAAACAAACAAACAAACAAAAGTTATATTTAGAAGGGCATAATCCAAGACAAAATATTTTGGAATTGCTGTTAGGGAATGAATGATCTTTAGCCTTTTTTAGGTTGTTATTCGGAATAATTTACTTACTATAAGTGTACACACTATGTGCACACACATGCAATTGTATTATCAACAATAATAGTTCGACCTAGTTTAAATCAAAAACTAAAATGAGCACTAAAATGTTACTGTAGTAGTTACTGGAGGGACATGTGCAAAGCATAACTCAGTGTATTTGAAAGATTTCTCTAAGAGTGTTGATACCTGCTACAATTCACTGC
Source organism: Origma solitaria (assembly GCA_013397895.1). Lineage (NCBI taxonomy): Eukaryota > Metazoa > Chordata > Aves > Passeriformes > Acanthizidae > Origma > Origma solitaria. The sequence continues at coordinate 199,476 of VZRL01004534.1, read as the reverse complement.
CTGGGTTTTAGTTTTATGAATACTTGCATCTTTTTTCAGAGTTGTTTTATTTGGGGAACTCCTTATGTCAGTCTCTCCTTGAGGTAAGGAGGAAAATGGCGGTAGAAAATGGAGGTAGAAAATGGAGTTTGATATCCAGGGCAGACTGAGCCAGTGGTTCAAGAGGGAAGTGACTGTACAGGCTCCTACTTTTGTAGAAGACACAGGCCTGGAGAGGAGGAAAATTTTGCTATTATTTCCTGCAGTTTCTGGATGTGCAAACCACGTCCTTGGTCTTGTTGTATTCTGTTTAAAATTATTTTGACACAGTCACCATGAAAGAGAAAATTACCAAAAAACCCCAGCGTGAAACCCCTTTTAGAGTAAGTTGCACAAAACCCATTAAGAGGCCTAATTTCTGTTACTGTCAATACCTTTGTGTTCCTTCTATTTATATGTTATGAACAGTGTTAACTTTTTTCAATTTGAGACCTCTCAATTGCTCAAATAGGCTCTTGAGTTAGTCAATAGAGCCTCTTGAGAGGACACACAATTTCACCTGGCAGCTAGGTTAGCCATTAATGGTGTGATGTTTCATGATTGCCTTAAAGAGGTGTAAATCTGTGCTGCTCTGACACCTGCCTCCTGTCACACTCCTCTTATTTCATCCAGCTTCAGCACTCTTCCTCACAGGGTTGAAAAGCAATTCAAAGGAAAGAGAACCAATTTAAGATGGATTGCTTGCTATGCTGATGGTGGCATGAGTGGAACAAACCTTTGTGCCAGTGCATGGTGAGAGTGGGAGGTATAGCCAGGCAGAAAGGGTGGGAGAGGTGTTTTGGCTCAAACTGGTTATGAAACATCACTCTGAGTCAACACTAGGTCACAGCTGGTTCCCAAAATGTCAATATAGATCAAGAGGCACTTGTGTGACATAAATCATATCACACCAGATGGAACTGCCTTGCAGCTACCTGCATCTTCCCATCAAGGTGGCTTTGCCTGGATTTTGGCAAACTCACAGCTTGCTCCATTCACTGTACAGGATTTTAGAAATTATTTAGGCATCTGGGATGACATACCTGAACTTGGAGTGTATGAATGTCTACTTCCATTATACCTCTACAAAGCACGTGAATGAACAACAGGCTTTCAAAAATATTTAAAATATAGCTTCCAGAAACATTTTACATTGAGCCACTTAACAACCAAAATTATATAAAAGGAAATGCAAAATTATGGTATATCATAGAAATTTATAGCCCAAGTCTTCTAATCTGTTTGCAGTTTTGACTGCTAAATTTGTTGAAATATAGCTCCATTAATTGAGAGGTGCTAATGATTTACCATGACCATGACAAGGAATTATTCCATTATTATTTTGATATTATTTTAAGCTACATGTGAATCACACTGCTACTTAATTGACTATCTGTTATCCAGTTACAGAAACTTGAAAGCAAGGCAGACATTTAATTGTGATAAAAGAAAAAAGAATATTACTCATATCAACTCTTTAATTAAATGTTAAGTTAATTTTGTTTATGCATTGTTCTTACTCCATCTCCTTTGCTCACATCAATATGAGTAAAAAACATACTGGATGATGGTTCTTGTTTTTCAGCAGAAGAGCACATGATAAATTAGTGGTACTGAGAACAACATAACAAACAATTTTTGATGGTCATACTTACGCAGCTCAACAAAATTTAAAGACACTTTTCATTTAGGAAGGTGTTATTTTCTTTGGTACTTTTTCAGTCTTTTAATACAGTCATGTCAGAAGACTTCCATACATTTTTTAGTTGTTCCTCTTACTGGCATAAAACCCATAAAATTGTTTCTGCATTTGAAACATCACCTTGTTATGAAAAATGCACTGATTTTATTACAACCTGCACAGTAACGTTGTTGACTCAAACTTATCTGTGCAGTACATTGGAAAAGTATTGTATGGCTAATGCTAAGGGTTGAGGGAGATCTTATTTTTACTTTTTACTGACTTTATGTTACAATGTTACAGTTGCAATTATCAGTGAAAATGGATCCAAATGAATAATTTTAAGAGTAAATCACATTTGTTTTGAAATTCTTCCCTTTTTCTTTTACACTGGATGGAAGCTATAGTTTTCTGTAGAAAAAGTGAGCTGCTGTGTCCTCACTGCACATGTCAAACTACCAAAGCCCCACCCTCACCTCATTCCGTGAGCGATTGCAGCATCCTTTTTCTTAACTCCATTTTTCCCAAGCTTTTTACGTAATTAGGAGTTCCATCCTGAAGTGGATCAAAACAGAAGGCTGTACCAAGATCAGTCGGTATCTCTCCAAGCTTGAGCATCCCCTCCATTGAACTTTGCCTGTCATTTAGAAGTGTTATCTCTATTGTGGAGAGATGGTGTCGCTGCCTGATCCATCGCCCACTGCTCGGCAGTGTCCCTGCCCTTCTCTCCGCTTTTGCGTTGTGGCAATCTGTTAACAAGTGTGGGTGTGGACCAGCTCCTCTGAGCTGTCATAATATCCCAAGGCACGAAATGTAATTCATGAGGTTTTGTGTCCTGAATTCAGTACAATTCATTCCAAATTAACCTAATGGATGAGGGGATACAACGTGTTGAACTGCCAGGAACAATTTACAAGCAACCCACAGATGGAAATAAGGACTTCAGTAGTTAGAGATGTCTGAAGAGGGAAACTGGTGCATGTAGAATTGCTGGTGACTTCGAAGTCACTTAATTGGGGTCTCAAGTGTGACTGACTTGTAGATGAGCTGAGCCTCAGTACTTGACCCCAGCAGCATTTCCTGCGACATGTATTCAGTGCATGCTAAATGGAAGGTAAATCACTGCTGAAGTTTAAGACAGCAGGGTTTTCTTTGCTTTTCAAAAGGCTCACAGTACGTGTAACCTCTTGCTGTGGCACAGATGATGTTTTGCAATTCCTTGAACTGTGATACCATGTTTGTGATTTACAGAACAATACTGAATCCTTACTAAATCATCTGTCTTATATCACTTTTTGTCTATTCAATATGCAACAGCTCCTTCACAGTTAGTAATGATTAGTTAATTTATTTATGATTAGTAATTTACCTACCCCCAAATGCATTATCTATCATACAGGTAAATGTGTAGTACAAATTTACCCCGTTTATAAAAATACAATATGTTATTATATCTGAATTAAAATTTTGTGGTTATTTTGAAGTTAATTAGGAAACCAAACACAGACAATAATCTAAAAATTATTACCAGCTGTTTCTGCAGTTCATGTTTTGCAACACAGAAATATATGCAGCTAAGTTAGAAAACAAAAATTTTAAAATCTGAGCAAAAGTAAAAGTATTTTTTAATTATATTTTACAATCTAAACTAGAGTAGATATGAGAATAGACTGTCCAAATAATGGAAAGGCAACATGATATGTATCATCAATGTTATTCCCTAGTAAATTCTATATGTAAAATAATATTTTTATTTTATGAAGGGTATAGAAGGATAAATTATTTTAAAAACAAAAGTCTACCTTTAAAAGTAGCTTTTTAAAGGGAAAATGTTTGGTTATGGCATCTACACATAGCCAATGTATATTACAGTCATGAGTAGGACCAGATTACTGTAGCTGTATGGGACAACAATTTTACAGGATGTATCGAATAACAATAAATTAAAAAAAAAAATAGATTTTCTTATGCAGAGATGAAAACCCATGTCCTGTATCATTGTCCTTGTGGTAGTAAGCTATAAATGTGTTCTAAAAGACAAGGAGAAGTTGGGTTTTATCTGTTGACTGTTTTCTAATAGATAAGAAAAAAATATTTAAAAAAAAAATTGTTAAATTTGGTTTTTAAACTTAAACTGGGGAAACACAATAAAAGGGCAGTTTTTTAAATAGGTTTCACTCTTCCTTATGCATCTGTGCTACTCAGCTTTTTCTACTTAAAACATTGATCTAAAGGATATTTATTTTGCTCTTAGCAATATTGGAGAAGGAAAAAATAAAAAGAATCAGTCAATCATTAGTAAAGGTCAAGACTTGTAAAGGTCTGTGCTGCCTCCTTAAAAACATAAGATGATAATGACAGAAATAGGTGCCTTGAGGGAGAATCTCTAATGTGTAGCTAAAGGAAATAATTTCTGTTGCATTAATGTTAGGATGTTTTTCCCTTAATGACTAATGCTGAGGAAAAGTGAATCTGTCAGAATCTATATATTAATTCTGATTTAAGTAGAAAATACTGTTAAGAATGTTTAAATTATATATGTTTTTCTTAAAATTTCACTTTTAAAAACAAACTGCTTGAAGTAATAAGTTAAAAATATCATGAGGTAGAAGTCTGGCATATGTAAGTAATGATAAAACTTATTTCAGAAACACGGTATTGAAAGGCAGTGTAAGATGTTCTCCAGTCTGAAACTTTTTCTGATTCTCTTTAGCCAATCATCTTCAGTTTTCTTTGCAATTCAAACCCTTGCCAGTATATAAGATGAGATTCAAGATGTTCCATCTCTTTGTGGATGTAAATGATTCAGAAGCCTGAGGACAATTGAAAAAATTCTGTATTGGAAAAACAATATGATTGATTCTTTAAAAAGTCATAAAACATAACCTCGATATTTCATGCTAACTACATGTAAAATGTACCTTCTCTCCTTCCCAGGCTTCAACTGTCTAGAGGGTTGTACACATTTCTCTTTAGTAATCTTCCCTGCCTGCTGGAGATAAAGACTTTTACATGGAATACTGCTGCCATAGATATCCTCTGATAAAGGCCATAGCCATCAAATTTTGCCTTGATTCCGATTCTGTTTCTTACATTGCTCTCTACAGAAATATCTAGCTTTCTCTATTTAGACATTCCCTAGCACCTTTATTGGAAATATTTGTCTCTTGTGATGAATAATGATGATTTTCTAGTCTGGGTTCTACTTTCTTTTACTGTTATTATTCTCGAGAGTTATTCTTATGTAACTGCAAAGGATTATCTGGAATTCAAACACTGTGCCTTTTGCAGAGCTATAATACCTGCCAGCAATGGACTGCTCTCCATTTTTCTATCCGAGAGGCATTTAAAAGAATTCAGTTTCCAATTAATCTTTGGTTTTACTGCTAGCAGAGTGGGACAGACACTTCTGTATCAGCAAAGCAAGAAAGGTTTCTGTGAAAGGGCATTTTCTGGAACAACAAAGTCTTCACAAGTGGTAGTTCTTGCAATGAAAGGGACTTCTTCTCCTGCTGAAGTTTCACCCAAATGCCCTGAGAATAGAAGAGACTTTCTCCTTCTCCAATATCCTCCATGAAAGTGACAGTCATTGAGCAAGAGAAAGTCATTATCTCAGAAACATCTTTATCCTCCTACATCCTTACCTTAACTCATCAGAAATTCAAGGACTCTGAACCTCAAGAAGCCTCTAACACTCACTTGTGCGTTCCATTCATGGCAGATATAGCTAAGCCATCCTCTTTCAGACTACTTGCTGCAGAAATACATGTATTGATGGTGGCCAGAAAAGCTGAACTGTGACTGAAATTATTAAAAGTTGCTTGATTCACAGTCTCCACATGGTTTCCTGTATGTTTGTCACAAAACCTTCAATATTTTTGCGGAAATAATTCTGTTCTACTATGCATGGACTCTCTAGAGCCATGCCAAACTAGTGATACCTGGTCATAGTTGTTGCTGCCACAACAGCAATAATTGTTTTGCCCCTTCCTTGGAAAGAGCTTTAGATTACAGTTATTGCTCCTTAGTCCTTCCTTCTTCAAGGCACTCCACAAACTCTGTAAAAGTCTCAACCCTGTAAAGGACATTTCCTTCTTCCTCATTCTCTCACCATTCATCTTCCCATCCAGGAAGAGAAAGGAAGGCAAAGAAGACCAAATTTATTCCATACAGTAAAAGTGTCCCTAAAAATTAAACTGGATAAATAAAAAATTCTACACAACCTGTTCGATGCCGTTCTTATTAGAAGACATTTTACAACTGCCAGGCATCCCACAGGACTCTACAAACATGGAAGCTACCAGTGAGCCTTTGTAGTTTTCATTTGATTGGCATCTCGGGATGCTGAAAACTCTCTCAGGTTACGGTGTCATGTCAGAAGGAGTCCTTTCACTAAGATCCAAAAATATGTTGCTTAGCAAAGCTTTCATTTGGTATTTCAGCAGCTTTGCAAGGAATCAGACCATGTGTTTGGGTGCATCCACCATCTACCCACACTGCCAATTTTAATGGGAAATAAAATGTAGAGAAAATCTTTTGCATGCAAATGTGCAGTAAACACTATGTGTAGGGATTACAGATTTCAAAGTAGTACTTATTAGTACACTTCTCCACACTGTTCTCAAACAATCATTTGTGAGCAGAAGCCTCCTGTTGTTTCAGCAGCACAGAGAGCACTACCTTATTCTGGAAAGGATTAGATGATAAGAAATCGGTCTGATATGCCTAAAATGCTACTAAATGGTACTAAAATGCTACTAAATGGTACTAAAATGTATAGTACTAAGTTTAGCCCACCTGATTTTTAATGAAAATTGTGACATTTAGAAATCTTCCAATATGTCGTGTCTGGTGTTCTGGTCAAATGTTTCAGTGAACAACCTAAACTTTAGAAATAACTTCAGAGGTGTTTGAAGTGTCCTTCCGAGACCTCTAGCCAGACAACTGTCTCTGAGAAAACAGAAAAATATGCGTGGCAATTAGTGCAAGAAATAAGATTATGTGTAAGTGTAATGGGCATAAACTGAGAGCCTCCAGCAAAATGAAAAATCGACCCTGTTCAAAACCAGAAGTTCAGGCATCAGGCTGTTGGAATGAAGAAAGCCCACAAAGTCTCTGCAGGGGTTGAGGAAAAACAACTAAATATTGGCAAACAGCAGAAAAAGAGGAGGGAATCATGGGGTGCAACATAGCCACATCCCATTACAGAGAATATCATTAGGACAACACATGGTCCCTGTGGTGTGGCCAAGGGAAATCCACAGACTCCCTCTTTGGGGTACTGGACTGTGCCACAAGCAGCAGCTAAATGCAGAAAAGAAGGAGGGTGTGTGTTGTGTGACTGGGCTATGTCTGTAATGAAGGTACAGAAAGAATCTGTCTTGAATCATCTTCATAATGCCAGGATTACAATATATATAAGTGAGAGATTCCTTAATAACGTTCTAATTGGGTTAATGTCAGCCTGCAAGGCTAATACTGTTTTCTTCTGTTTCTTAAATGAAAACTGAAATAAATAAATAAATTCTGAAGTAAATAAATTTTGTTGCAGGAAATTATTAGTATGAATCACATATATAAGTATGTGATTTATAGTAGACCATGATGGGTATATTGTTATCCAGTTGTATTTCTGTTGAATACTTATACATAAAAGCAGATTTCAATAAGTGTAAATATCAGAAAACTGGATGCATGTATAAGAAAATAGGAGAAAAAAGAAGAAAAAGTAGATAAAATGAAGAAAAAAGGTGGTCAGCAAGTGCTCTGTCTTTTGAGAATGATTGATAAGGCACTCTTCACTTGGCCTTTGAGGCTCTAACATTTCTATATCCATTTATCTCAACTATTGTTTTTCAGTTTTAAGCTTATTACTATCAAATAAGATTTGTTAGAGTGGCTGCTCATGACTCAAATCAATCATGGAGGATGATGATGTAGGTCTTACCCAGGACAACTCTGTGCTAGCTTTGACAAGGGTGTGCTTGCCTTCTTGTTTCTCTGTACCCCTCTGGATTGTGTTGGCCATGGGAAATTGCATTTGGTTCTGTATTGATCTCTTCTAGTCTGTGCTCGATTCACTCTGCTGCTCACATTTTTTTTTTTCTGTGGTTGCTAGCAAAACCTGTGCAATCATCAAATCCAAGCAGAACAGGAATGCCTTTAGAGGCCAGAAGTAATTTTGAAATTATCATCAGGTAGAGAGTCTGTTCCTGTCATTTCAGTTTCCACCCCTGCCCCTTTACATATATTCATTCACACACTAACACGCACAAACAGTTCTTAGATAAAGAGAGATTTTGTCAGCCAATTTATCATGTTGACAAAGCTTTGATAACCTGAGTCATGGAATTTCCAGGAGCTAATTCTTCATTAAAGTTTTAGTTCAGTTGATTGGAACAGCTGAGAAATATATAATTTTTTTTTTCCCAGGAGTCATTTTTGTGAATCCAACTCACTAACTCACCAGACAAGGCTTTTACATGGGGTCTAACTGTAGGCCACCAACTTTCATTTTGCAGTACTCACAGAGAGGCAAAGGCTTGGGTTAGTTGGGGAAGAGGAATTACTGTCACCTCCCAAGATGGGCCAGGGTCAGGAGCTGTGGACACTTCCACTGTGAGCCTGTGGTCTATTGCAGACAAGTGACATTTCCTTCCCTGCCACACTTCCATTTGCATTGCACACGTTCGGGGGCCATCCCTTGTCAGAAAAGAGCAAAAAGAGACATTGCAGAGTTGCTAATAACTAATCAGTTCACTGCACAGAGCTGTCTCTTTTAGGTTAGTGGTGTCATTATTTGGGAGGAGCTTCTTTAGTGTCCCTGTAACAACTTACTTTGAAAAATGCTGATGAAAAAGGGCCCCACAGTCTGAGGTTTGGTCGCAGCAATGCACCTGTGAGGCACAACAGCAGAGACATGTCAGAACGACAAACACTGATGCTGCTTGTGTCTAAGTGTCTAAATAGAATGGGACAAGCATGATAAAGTCATATTTTAAAAATCAAAATGCATATTTTAAGAGAGGAGGAAACAAGAAAATCATGGTTATGTAGTTGTTTCCTCTTATGCCTGCAGGGTTTGAAAAATGGGAAATATTTTTCCACTAAAAGCTATGGGAGATAATGTTGAGAATATTATATTAACTGGTAACACTCTTCCTGATTTAAACAAAAATGAATACATAATAATGAGTTCTTAACTTTGCTGACATTTTCACAGTATATAAAACTGCTGGAGTGTTTTTTCCATTTTTAATTTTTAGAAAATAATTTCATAAGTGCAATATTTCAAAGACTTTTTGCATATGTGTGGCTCTTACAGATCTCTGTCAAGAGAATGTAAGACATGAAAGCTAAATATTTAACAACTCACCTCTTTTCCATTAATCACTGAGTTGTCATGAAAGCACCTTTACAGGGATAAAGGGCTAACATCAGAGCAGTATAATGCAAAAGCACAATGAGAGTCCTCAGTTATTTCAGTGTGGCTGCTTATTGTGGAATGTCCTCCAACAGTAAAATGTTATTTAAAAAGCACAGTTATAAAATAAGCTTTAATTAAATATTTATATATTCTTGTAATTTTAACACATAGGTTTTATGGTTTCCTGTGCATGTCTGTAGGTAGAACATATAATTTGTCCATATTCTACACTTTCTGTGATATTTCATGATTTTCATAGGGTGAGGAGTGAGTTCTTAAAATATGATCTAAAGACAAAAAAAAGGTGGGGAGGACAAGAAGTTGCTATTGACTCACAGTATGTGAAAGATGTGTTCTTCTTTAGGCAGAATAAAAATCTGAGTCAAAGGAAGATAGGAAGCTCACTTTTCATGCTGGTGCTGGGAAAACCTGGGACATGAAGCTCTATTGTTCATGCATTAGAGATGCTTGTGGGCATGCTGCTTCCCCATGGAAAATAAATTACTATTCATTTTTGTCCCCAGCATTTGTAATAGTGCTTCCCTGAATGCATTGACAAGATTCCTTCCCTTATATAAGAAAAGCTTAGGGATTTTCTAATTCCTATGTCCTGAGTCATGGGGATATAAATTACTTCTTTGCACCTACTTGTGTAGCAAAGGTAACTCTTTTATATGAAGTTCTGGGTTTAGTGTTAAATAAACCCTAAAGTCTTCCATCTTTTAACAAAAATTTCTCTACATAGCCTGAAAAACCAGTTTGATTTGAAACACCAGTTCCACGTGTTATATGCACAAGGATTTTCTTCAAACCCATAGATACTTTTAGGCTGTGTAATGGAAATATATTCTTGAGAACTACATCTAATTCCCTATGTAAAAGAAACTACCTGGAAAACACAGGGGAAAGAATTCCTTGTAGGCTTACCTTAATCTGCTTGTTTCTCTTGCTTGGCTCAGGTTGCCATCCCTGTGGGTAAATGGGGCTGACAGTCTTTAGTATCTCCTCAGCTCAGTCACCATGCACAGAATGCTAACACCTCCATCTGTCCACGTGGGGATAATGGAGGGATTTGGTTAAAACATTCCAACTCTACCAAAGCTTCTCTTTTACTAGCAAATACACCTACCTGCTTTGTAAAGGGCCAGACTATCTGTCTGTAGTGTTATCTCTTAGAGTGTCCTGGGAAAGAGAAGTCCAACAAAGCTATTCATGAATAACAGCTATGGGAACTGCCTGATATTCCAAAAGGGTCAACAAATCATAATTCAGTAGTTAACACTGTAATACTGTATTTCTATTTTTGTAGAAGAGCTATGCTTTCGAAGTATTCAACAGTTTCATATCATAAATTAGCAGAATCAGCATTCAAGCATTGCGGCCCATTTTTCCTTCAAAAGTATTTAATGTTTTTGCCCTACCTCCTTTTCATCTCTTATTATTTGTGTCAGATGGGGAGCTCCTGCCTCCCATGAACAGTTTGCTGTGTATACGATCTGCTCAGTAGCAGCGAGGGGTGGATGCTTGCACGGTATTGTTCACAGTGTGTTTTGTCATCATCCTGAAGAGCCTTCTTTTCTTATCCTATTTCCACTCATATTGCTTTCTTTGACTATATGGCTGTTTCTGAAGCTGTTCTTTTATTATTTGTTTTATAGTTTGTCTTAGAAAGCTGTTATACTACTGACAAGCAATCCATCAACAGAGGGGTAGCGCAGTGATTTTAAATTTGCATTAGCTGAAAGATACCAGACTTGCTCATTCGTCATTTCTGAAGCAATTTTGTGACCCAGCTAGCTTGCATCTCATGCTCTACCATGCAGGCTGGCCTTGTCCTGAGCCTCTTTGCTTTCCCTCTATCTAGGGCAATAACCCTTTCTTTCCATCCTGACAGGAGCTGGGATATCAAAAGTTATATTTGTTCTTTCTCTATTGCTGGAATAAAGCTGCTCCTCAGCAACACAAATGGTGAGATTCTGGGTCCTTAGATGGTTTGGGTGGAGCGCAATAATCAGAAAAAAGAGCAGGGAAGGAGGGAAACCCACCACCGTCATAGATCATGAGAGAATTTGATCTCTGGAGCATATTCTGCTCTTAATGACATTAAGGATGAAATAGCCATGGCTTTGATCACACATTCATTTTCTGACCTACCTTAGTCCTTTGTGCAGAAAGTTCAACAATAAATAATATTGAAGCACCAGTGTTAGTGGTGGTGGGTGTCTGGGAGGGCATGCAAGTCATGAAAGATCTCTTTGGTAACATTCTATCACTACCCTGAGCACCCCCAAATTGTAGACATGTGCTTGTGCCTTAGTGACAATACATGTGTACTCTCAGACTGTCCAGAAACAAGTTAAAAAGGGCTTAAAAAGGGCTCTGTCAGGACGCTAGAACTTTGTGATTTAGAGCCAACTCACCAAAATCCCAAAAAGCAGATCTCACATTTCTAGGTTATACTTTGGCTTTTTTTTTTTTTCTCTCTTTCCCAGCATCTTGGATTCCATCCCAAGAAAAGCTGCTTTTAAGATGTCTCTCTTGGGAAACTTGTCTAAAAGCGACACATTTTTCAGGGCCAGGAGGCAAAATCAAACCTCCTCAGCTAGCCCAGTGGAGAGGCATGGTGCTCAACCTTATCTCGCGAAAGATTCACAAAGGTGTTTCTGAGGAATGTATCCTTAGTAATCCATAGTCTCTGGTCACTGAAAAAAGACATTTTAGTTTCTGGCCTGTGCATTCACAGGGTGAGGCAGGGAACAGAAGATGCCAAGTGATGCCACTGTGATGTTGTCGAAGGTCAAATGGAACGAGAGTCAGCACCAAGCATGGGTAGGACACACCTTCATCTTCCTGTTGGCAGTGATTGTTATGAACTTTACTTCTTTGGAACAACTCAAAGAAAATAAAAATCTAAATCAAAAGTATTAGCAGGTTGACAAAACAGAGAGCTGTGTATTTNGTACACACTTGAAAATTCATTTCTGCAAGGGAACAGTCAAGTTTCAGGTTTCTCACTGAGCTAATGAAGATTTGGGCTTTTTCCTATGCTTTCTCTTATCAAGAGGTAAAATACACCCCCAACAACTCCACTGTCAAGTAAAAAAGAAAATAATTATAATTATTAATTTCCTGCTGCAAGACTTACTTCCAGGGGCTTCAAATTAAACTCAGGCGGGATTTTTGTTTTCAAAAGTTCTGTCACATCCTTGAAACCAGTCCTGAGTTGTATTGTTAAAGGAGTCCCATTTGTGAGAGTGTGGTTAACTGTCTTCTAGTTATTTACCTTTTTTTTGTTTATCTGTCTACTGAGATACACCAAGGCAATCCATTTTCATAATTTTTAGGCTAAGAGATGCCCCTTTTACTTTTTTATTTTAAGTAACACATTTCTTAAAAATAGGTAGATATTTAAGTTATATCTTTATATTGCTGCTTGCTGACATGCATTATGTTTACTAGATATGTCCTATTTTTGCAGTTGTTATTCAGAACAGTTGAAAAAAAGAAATACTTATTTCAAAACATGTTCTCTGTGTTCCCGTTTGCATGACTTTCTTGTGTGTCTCTTGGCTATGCTGTAATAGCTTGTCTTTGAACACCTTTGGACATTGCTCCTGTGGTATGTGTTAGCTCACAATTCACTCACAATTTACTCACAATTCACTCACAATTCACTTAGAATTCACTACATTTGCAGTACTGGCTGATGCTGCACAGGTGCTACCAAGTTGTTATCTGAACATTCACAGAGGTAAAATTATTGTATTTATAAGTAAGAAACAAAGTGGTGACTGGAAGAAAATCCCATAGTACTTTTAAGGAGTTATTAAATTATTGACTTTAAATTATGAACAGCTGTTCTCCACATTCTTTCATTGCAGTTAAGTATTTGGAAATTCACTATAGACCCAAATCAAGGTTCAAATATCAGATAGAAATACCTTGTAGCTACATACCATTACTTTATAAAAGGGTCATTTCATGTTTCATTTCATTCTATAAAATATGAAATTTAAAATGTAAACAAAAATAAAACACCCAAAATTTCCACAATTTAACCAATATCAAGTACTTTGTACTTCTCAAAATCCATTTAATTTTAAACCTGGTTAAAATAAAAAAAGAATGGTGAGATAATAAGTTTTACTTCAAATAAAAGTTGTCACCAAACACATTACTTAAATGAATAATAAGAAAATACAGATTATTTTGGGTAACTGCTTGTTTCCTATTTCTGTGTGTTGAAGAGCCTTTTACAGCAGCAGAGAAGGCTCCTGTGTGCACACAGTACTTATGTATTTGCTAGCAACACCAGTGAACTAAAAGTCAGAGGCAAGAAAAGAAACTGTCAAAACTATTGATGCGTCAGTGAGATTATTTTTCAACAGGAAGAACAGAACAACAGATTAAATAAACAACAACAAACCCATTAAAAACAGACATACCTAAAGCTGATAGAAGGCCACCATTGGCCAAACAGTTTAAATTTCTAGTTTCTCTGATAATTAAAGCTTAGTTAGAGACTTTAACTGCCACCTGAGCAGATGTAATAACACCTATCACAAGCATGAATTCAAAGTGTAGCTCTCAGATACATTTGCTAAGTAGTAAGGTTTATTTTCCTGAGGGGTCTTCTTTTCTTGTAAGCCCTTCCCATGCTCTTAATGTATGGAGATAACTGAAAAATTAGTATAAAATCTATGAAGTTAGAAGACATTATTAATGAATCTTTCCCTGCTTAAGTCAGTACATTTGAAAACTAAGATAACAATACCTGTTTTGCAGAATAATTGAAAGTGGTTTCTTTGCACTTTTTGAAAGATCATATTTCTTTGATTTACTGCTATTTGCTTAGACATGTAACCATGGGATAGGTACAGTTATATTACCTGACTAGCATTAATAGAAAGGATAAGTTTCAGTTTTCCAAGGTTTAGACATAGGCAAAATGCTTTTGTGTAAACACTTTTTGTGGCCAATTGCTTTCATAGACAGACTTATTTTCCCCTGGTTTTGAGACTGAAGTACTATCTCTTGGCTAATAAGAACAGGATTTTCAAAGTTCAGGAGTGCTCTTGTTGAGTGAAAGGTAATACTATTATTTCAGTATTAATATAGTAATTTTATGTATGAAACTCGCATAAAATGTAGTAATTACAAATGTAGTTCAAGTGCAGACAGAAATGTGAAAATCTGAGCACATTATGTGAGCTAATAATTGCATTTAAGTCATTCAGTAAAATCAGTAATAGACAGGGTAATCTTTGAAACACACCTGTACATGTGTTCACATTGTAGCTATAGCCTTCCTAGTATTTGTGATTCTGTCTTCACTGATAAAAGCAAACCTTTTACCATGTACCCAAACAAATACCTCAGGACAATTGATGTATTCCACCTCGGTAGCAGTGGACACAGTCAGCAGCTGACAATCTCCTTAAGCAGAAAACCTTAAAGACAATTTATAGGTCCAAATCCGCTGCTCTGCACACAGTGCTGTGGATTTCAGTGCTTAGACTCTGGCCTCATATGAATACCTTACTGCTGAACTTATGGAGGTGGAAGATATAAATGAAAGTGCCTGTTCAAGTCACCCTTGTGTTTATGCTGGCCCGGAGTTATTGGAGCTGGGCAGCAATGAAACAAGAACAATGTCTACTTGAATCTTTGTGTTGCACTGCCTGTGCATTTCAGAAAACACGAGATCAATGACTAGGTCTACCAGAACATTGGGAATGCTTAAGATTTTTTTCTCTTAAAAGAACAAAAAGGACAGTAGAAATGTTTGGATCATGCTTTCTCTGTTTCATGCAAGGGGATTGGAAAGAGTTGATTAACTGTAGTATTAAAATGTGGCGAGAAGGCCAGCAAAACTGAAACAGATTTTACGAGAGTATATTTGTTATATTAACAAGAAATTAGATGTTAACTCTCAGAGAGGAAGGATAAGATTTGTACTGGAGAAACCAGTGATTAAACTAGAAGAGCCATACAGAGAACAAGTTTGAAACAAAGCACAGTTCCTTGCTTGTTCTTTTCTCAGCTCTAGGCTAGATGATGCTGTAGAACCATAGAAGCATTTAGGATGGAAAAAAACCCTTTGGGATCAGTGAGTTCAGCTGTTACCCCAGCACTGTCAAGTCCACCATTAAAACATGTCCCCGAGTGCCACATCTACACATCATCTGGTCCTGCATGTGCCATGTGATGGCACTCAGGATAAGCTGCTCCATGGCCTTCCTGGCACTTGTGTGTGTCTACGTGGTGTTGCCCTGCAGCACAACAGAGAATGAGAAAAGAAAAATCCCTGCTGGTTACTCTGATAACACAGTTTACCTTTCATATTTCATTAAGTCAATTAGGGCCTGAAATTTTCTTTTCATGGGATCTTGGTTTATAAATTTCTGTAATCAATAGAAGTATTTACTCTTCACTTACATTGACTAGATAATAACATAGTTCTATCACTGAGAATGTGCAGTGTCTTGACATATCATAAATACTGTACTTTAAAGCATTTTGGTTTTTTTTAATTTGAGGTCAAACTCAATTGCTGTTCAGCATTTAAATGGTCATTCATGGTTAATGCTCAAGAATATAATCTTTTTGTAATGAGTTTTATGGGACATTCTGTCACTGCAAGGAGGATTGTCTCTTTTTCCACAGTTCAGAAAAAAAGCCAGAAACATTAGCACAGCAGAAAACCTCTGGCTATCTATCTACATTCTTTTCATGATGTACAGGTTAATGTCATAGATTCATGGCTGGCCCTCAGGGAAGACAATAAAGCACTGTTTATTCTTGGTCAGTAATGCACTGCATTATTGTAAGAAAAACTCAAAACTCTTTCACCCAGTACTTTGCACTTGACATTTTCACCCATCCCTCTTACCAATGGATGTGCTGTGGGCTGTTTGTTCAAAGCTCAGAAGGATTTTGTATACCTCTTCATCCCTCCTCTGTGCAGCTGTCAAGGTTCCTCCTCTCCCTTATGAGTCAAAAACTTTCCAAAGGCAGCAACAGAGCATTTTGAATAATTTCTTACTCTCCATCCATCTCTGAAAATACCTGGTTCTCTCCACTGCTTATTTAAATTGTATGCCCTTAAATTGCAGATCTATCTCATGTTGATAATCTGAAGAAGTAGTCCTTTCCAGGATACCTTTCCACTCTGGACAAGCCCCATGGTGATGTGGATTGGAGTATAACCTGAGTTTATAATTTGCTGCGCAGAACTCACAGATACGAGCTACGTTTTCCAAAAAGGCTGTGCAGACACCATGCCTCCTCCTTCAGCTGGCCTCCTGAAGGAGCAGTTAAGGAAGGTGCCAATGGGAAAGCAAATCTAGGAAACCTTGCACTAGGAAACCACGGACTGAAATTTGGCCCTGGACGTCAGAGTCTGGAAATCTGTGTGTGTAAAAACCCAGTGTTGCAGTCAGTGTAAAAAGAGCAGCATTTTCTAACAGTGGAGTGTAGCTGCCCATGAGAAAGCCTTCGAGTCAGGTTTACCATCCCTTTATAGCAGAAGGGACTCACTCGAGGTAAATTCACTTCCTTTAAAAGAGCCCACCCCAGTGTCATTCTGTGAAAGGAAGATAAGGAGCACAGGGTGGAAAAGGGTGGAAAATGGGGAGTGTGTAAGAATCCTGTAGAGCATCTTCACTAAGAAGTGTTGATGTCAGCTTTGAAATGCTAGAAAATGAAATGGAAGAAGTCCAGTGTGTAGGAATAGAGATAAAGCTTAAATTGATCCCCCTTCTTAGAAGGAGTCCATTGGAGTGTTTGACAAACTCTCATTTTAGTATCAAAAACAAGCTGTTCACATAAATTGCACCTTTGAGCTCATTTGATTTCTGTGGCTTCACTTGCAAACTTCAATTTATACCTTTAATACATTTTTCCTATTAATATTGATGCAAGACGGTGTATGCAATTTGCTTAACCACTCCAAATAAAAGAAGAATCTGTTCTCACCATGAAACATGCACAACCTAAGCTCATGTTAACAGCACCTTCATCTGCAGAGCAAGGCAGTAATAGACTCCTTCAGGCTCTTAAATATTCAAATTTGCCACTTTAAAGAAGAATTCAGGGATTCCAGATTTATTGTCCAAAGAAAAATACTGTAACAAAGCATGGGCTTTTCCTTTCAGAAGAGAATTTTTTGTAACTAAATTTGTAAAGTCTTCAATTCTGTAAAAGTTTTCTAACTAAAAGTTTCAATAAAGACAAAAACAAGAAAGTGTTTCTTAGCAGTCGTGACACTCTGGAGTATGGGAGCAATTCCATTATTTTAAGATACAAGTGGAACTAGATGCAAAAAGCACAGACAATTTTTATGTTCTTTGAATTAGAGTACCATAGAGTGAGTTAATGGATTATGCTTTTATATTCAATAACATCTAATAGAGTTTCCAAGAAAAACAAGGAAAATTGGAAGTTAGTTGAACATTTGGGTTGGTGAGGCCTTTTAACTATTAACAGTATCATGAATGCTTAGGATTAACCATATATATCCCTTGCTTTATATTAGAATGCATTTAAATAAAATGAAAAATGCCAATGTAAATAAGGATTTCAGTGGCAGTGATGATCATAAATTGAACATTTCTTTAAACTACACTTCATGTTTTCTGCTGCAAGTCAATCCTATTGATATTTCTGCCAAATATGTACTTAGTAATTAAATTATGTACTCAATATTTGAAAAACAACACATATAAACTTTGTGCTGCTGACCAGGCATCTTTATTCTCACACATATGAATAAATTAAATAGTCAGCCAACAAATATTGTGAAAACTGTACCCTTATTAACTCTGCACCCTCACTTTCGTATTTATGTGTTTCTGTGTGCAATTATGTTTCAAACTGAAAGTTGTGTTTCTCCATAGCATTTGCTTTGTTTTTTTTTTAGAGAGCAGAACTGAGTAAACTTTCAAAGACCTATAATTACTTGTGGGCCATCTTTATGGGTTAATGTTGTTGCTTCCTTTGCAACTCTCCACGTTTTCATCTCATCCTCTCTCCACAAGCCTCTACAGCTTCATCTGACCTGGTATTCACTTGTGAGTGCTTCATGGCAACACCTGCTCTTGTAGCCTAATGCTTAGGACTCAAAGCCTCTTCTGCTCTGCTTCCAACACAAGGGTGGTCTTTCACTTGGTAATATTCTCAGGTTGCCCAAATGTTCTTCCATTCCCCTCACAGTGACCTCAGAGATCTCCAAATAACATTTTCCAGTCTGTCAAACTAAGTAGCATGAGGAAATCAGTGAAAAAGAATAAAAGAAAGAAACAGGTAAAAAGTATATTTATTAGTGTGAAAAGGAAACTAAATTATTTTTCAGCTGTCAAGTAGGGCATATGCTATATTCTATGGAAACCACTAATTATGTTTTGGCAGATAGTTTCTTTCCTACATTTATACCAAACTAGTAAGTCCATAGGGAGTCAAGGAAACACCTTGTTACTTACTAAAAAGTAGAAATGATTCACCTGCAGTGATCCATCTTTCTAAGTCAAGTCAAACCCTTCATCTCTGAGAAGTGGTGACAATTGCATTTTTATTACCTGCCATTGGAGAGGGGGGGAAAGAATATACATGCTTTTGATTGAGTGCTGACATTAGGTACTAGTCAACTATTCTGTGAGCAAAACCAAATACCTACCACAATGCGACCTGGACCTTAGGGAGTCAGGACTTTTATGACATGTATAGAAAGCCTGTTCAGAAGAAGCATAATACCACCCCCTCCACCCTCTAAAAATGGATGCCAAAATTGTTTTCTTGAATGTTAGCTTAGCTAGGAATGCAGCCACACCTGGCAGAGTGAGTGAGAAGCTCCTAGATATTGCCTTTCAAATCAGAGGAGATTTTCATCTGGCTGGTGAAAGCTATGAGCAAAGCAAGTCTGCATCTGCCTGGAAATGTAAAACTTTTAAAATATGGGAAATGGTGAGACTGATATGAGATGGAGTCGTGATTTTTAGACTGGAGTTGGATGGAATCCACTGGGCACAAGATCATCTATTTTCTCATTTGGAATCTGATCCTTTTGTGTTGTCCTTTAAATCCATATTATTACTTGTTTCCTTTGATTTCTTTTGCAGTTCTTATTACCATGCTCATCTATGGATAGCTAGCCCCATCCAGACTTGTAGGCTAATCCATATTTGGCCTATTTCAGATCTTTTCTTCTGTCAAATGAATGCTTACTTACATGGTGCAAGTTATCAAGAAAGAATTTTCAGCTTTCTTCTGTGGTGTCCTTTCTGCTAAAAAGAACTTCCACAAAGCTATGTTAACATTCTCCTTCAAAATCCACCTTAATACTCTCCTTGGCTGTGATGCTGTGATGAAATTTGGAAAATAGATAACTAATATGAGAATACTGCTGTTCTTAATGCCATTATGTCATTTTCCCTTACATTTTCCCTTGCATTCCCATCTCATTTCCTTTGCATATCTGCCTAAAGCAATCTGTTGCCTCTCATCTTAAGTGTATATTATAGATTTAAGAACATCAAGATAAGGATCAATTGTGAGTGTTGTAGTCTGCAATGATAATGGTCTGCTACGTGGCTGAAGTTCTTAGACATTATAATAATGTCAGTTAACACCATTTGTCAGAGCCTAGAGATTATGATTGCTTTCCCCTGCACTTACAGCTAAAAGCTAGAAATTATAAAATTAGAGTTCTGTTTTATAGAATGTTTTAAGGTTTCATCAATTAAGGAGGAAACAATCTTCATAACATTGTTGAAAAGACAGCAATAAGGAAAGTTCATATCTCATCACAGTTGTTTCCTTCTGAAAAGTCTTGTGTGATGTGGGGGGTGGTTTCCTATTTCTGCTTAAAAAAACCACCCCAACAATATGTGTATTTTTATTCATAGATAGTAAAATGTCTTTAAAAGAGATATGGGAAAGGAGATAGAATCAAACAATCTATTTATGCTATTTCAACATGTAAATCTAGAGTACCAGAAGTGGCCAAAATGACAGCCTCCAGGTGAAGAGGGAAAAAAATTTAAAAAGCTTCTGTTCTAGTGAAGAAATCTTTCATTACAAAGTAATGCATTAGTTCTGTGTTTTAATAGAAGGTAAAAAGTATTTTCAGAGCCTCAGGTAGAATACACCAAAATCTCATGCACATAACCTTTTTAAAATACATATCCTTAGCAATAAATTATTTTAATAATTGCAAAATAATTGGGGTTTTATTACTTTATTATAATTTTCATAGCTATGCAAATTTAGTATAAGTGCATATAGTATATGAATGAATGAATGAATGAATGAATGAATGAATGAATTTTGCAAGACACCCATAAAGAAATGTTTCAGTGTGTTTTGAAAAGTTCACAACTTAAAATGATCTACAGAAAACCCTGCAGCTACCTGCTTTTACACTCTGCACAGAAATCTGTGATGTATACAAAATCTTGGGAGGTGTGAATTGCTTTGAGGAGTTGGGTTTGTTTCTGCTTACATTTCTTTAAGGTTTTCTAAAGCTTGCCAGCAGAGTTCAAGGAATATTGAGGGGAAAAAAAAAGCATGAACTCAAGTTAAAATACATTAAATACTTAAACATATATTTTTCTTGTTATCTGTAAACTTTCCTTCATAAAATTTGCTGGTTTTCTTTCAAGTAATTATTGCATATTGGATTCTCTAATGGCTATGCACAGGTAAATAATGTGAATTTTTAAGTTAAAATCTTCTTAAAATCTATTAAATCATGTATATTTTGCTATCAGTTCATGTTAATAAAAGTTTGGAAGCAAATCAGTAATTTTGATTTTTCACTATTAATTCTTAACCAGATAGATGTTGCAAGCTGGTAAAAGACAATATCTACAAGAGAAATGATAGTTTAGAAGGTCCTAAAGGTGTTGGTGGTGTTTTCCCTGTGCCTAGGAGGTGCTTGGCCCTCCAAGGAGCAAAGGCTGGGATCTCTAAGTGTCCTGAAGGACACCAGGGAATGTGCCCTCTCCAACCTCAGGATCCCTCTTACAGTCATACTCATTCTCCACACGAGTTACTTGACACATTTCCCACTGTGAGGAAACCTTCACTTTCAGATAAATATAATCACCAGTTTTATTTATTCCTTAAACCCTTACCTTTTTTTGGAGGCAAGAGTTGAGCATCAATAGCTGAATATCAGTTGTGTATCAACTAGCAGCTCTGATCAGGGAGAGGAATATAAACATATTGATTCAGATAATCAGCAAGATCTCAAGCAAGTGAAATAAGCAGTGGGAGAATCAGATGTTTGAGAAAACTCACAAAGTAAAATCCAGTTTAATAATATGTGTGGGTTAGAATAATGGCCCTATCTGCAAAAGTTAATGCTGTATAACTGAAAAGAAATGGGAAATGTTTATGAAATAAAATATCCACAGTTGTAGTTAAATGATACTTGAAATTTTAGAGAAGTTGAATTTTAGAAAATGTTTTATGCTTTATTCATCAAACGACTCAAAGGAAAGAGAGAAAATAGATATGTGACAGATGATCTCTGATATAACTAACATTTTGGGGTAGTCTGTGAAGCACTTGGAACAGATTAATGTTTACTGGTCGATAATGAAATTTTTATATTTTTGTTTCAGAAAAACAATTGTACATTTCTGAAATATGTCAAAAAGGTTAAAAAAACACCTCCAAAGTTTCATTCTTTTTGAAAGATAGGTCGGTCTCATAATAACGATAGTATCCATGTTTGCATTCTTGTTGTAACTATCATCCAGGAAGCAAGGCTTCCTTGCATTGCTGCTGCACGAGAAAACGTATTAAGGGTACATCACAACACTATAGCACCCTCTGAAAAAAATAGTTAGTGTTAGGATTAGACAAGAAAACAAGTTATATCTCTTCTAAGTCATAAATTCCTCTAATTTCCCTACTCTTGCTTCCCAGAGAAATAAGAAAGTTTCTTTTCACCGTTGTCATGGAGTATCCTCTGAGATACTCCGGATTCTCTAGGATTCAGAATGTATTTATTGGTGTTCAGGATTATTCTCAGAGCCCAAATCATAGCCTTAAGGAAATTAAGGTTGAAGCCTTTAAAACCTCCACCTCCAGGTCAAATGCTCACCTGTATAAAGTGAATTTTAGGCTTCTTCCTGAGGTAAAGTAAGGAATATTTGTATATGGTTTGAACCTCAGGCACCTAATCTCTCCAGAAGTGACTATTATTGTATGTGAAGGAAAATTTTATTTATTAACTTCAGCTCAGTACTCTTCTCAAATGAAAATAACTAACTGAAGTAGAGGACTACTTGTTACAACTCTTTCTCCCTCAATTTATAAACTCAGTGCTTCTTTAGAGAACAAAAATACTCTTTTAAAACTAAAAGCCATTACTTAAAGTTTGTCAGACTGGAAGAAAATGGCTCATAAATTATGCAAGACCAGGAGGTTTGCCTGAGCCAAAAACACCTCTCAGGTAACTTTCTTTGCAGTGACTGACAATGCCCTTTCCATTTCCCCTTTGTCACGCAATCCCTGATGTGCAATTGCAGATTGCAGCTCTACAGTGTCTAACAGAGTGTTCTGGTAGCAACATTAAACATTTTCAGTTCTAGAAATGACTCTTATCAGACACTGATAACATATTTTCCACCTTGCTGACAGGTAGAACTGGTCCTCAGTTCCCCAGAGATGGTTGGAATCCAAGGTTAGCTCTTTGCTCAGGTGTCCTATTTTTCAAGACATCAAGTGGAACTCCTTTAGCAGCAGTTGCCCACAAAGGAAATCTTGGTTTTTTGGAGGAAAACACTGGAAAATTGAGGAAGCCTCAGGACAGATATTAAATTTAGGAGTGTTTCCTGTACAGCATCATGTGGAATAACCACAGTAACAACCAAGCTTTCTTTGCATCCCCAACGATCAGAGAGTGTTCTTTATTCCATAAAGTTCAGCTGTTAAGGATGTGCACTGGGATGCTCCCTTTGCCATCAATGGAAACAGAGTTGGTGCCATTGATTGTCTTCTTTGGGCCAAACAAGTCCTGTTACAACATGAACAGGCCACGAGAGCAATTAACCTATTTACTGCCCGTGTTACATGGCAGTTTTCCGTCCTTACTAGAGTTTATGAAGTGGTGGAAAAAGACATGTCCTTTGGAATTGAATGTCAGGAAACTATGATTGCAGATGTATCTTTGTTTCTTTCTTTTTTCTTTCTCTGTAGCACAGTTTCAATCTTCTTGGATATGAAAGTCAATTTATAATGGAAAAGTATGGAGTAACTAATATATTCTTGTTCTTCAAGGAACATTTAAAATAAAGATTTATATAATATTTTCATTCAACTGTTTTTTATTATGGATTTTTATCTGCTTTTTAAATATTTTAATTAATTGGAAAATACTACTATTATAGTATGGAATGTCAATAGTATATATACATACATATGTAGAATATCTAATAGCATAAAAAAGATAATTAATAAGTTAGAAAATACTTTTTAAATTAAATTCTCAGATAAACACATATGTACAAGTGATAGAGACAGAACATTTACTCAAACCAGTGTTTATTATCATACATTTATTCTTAGTTAATAATATCTTTTTATTTCTGTAAAAAATTGTTTTTCATCGATCACATTAAAATGCAATGTAAAATTGCTCACATATCAAATTGAAAGTCTCTCTGATGGCAAATTTTATCTAAAATATGTATTTTCTCCAACAGAGTTTACATAGCATGTTAGTATTATGATTATTTTGAAATTTACTATTATTTTATGGTATTAGTTATTTATAAATAAAAATTGAAGAAAATGAAACATTTTAGTGTTAGAAATAACTTTCTTCTGTAAAAATCAGCAGGTTCTTCTATCTTCCAATGTTAACACGTTTTTTGAGAAATTCTATATACTTACACTTAAATACCAGGAAATGCACACAATAAAAAGGCTGGTATTTTTCTTTCAGAGTCTCAGAAGGCTGTGATTTGTCACATCACAGATGTATATAATATCAACTCTCTCATCACGCACTGGGTATAATTTAGGCTGCCACAGGAAGCCTAAGGAATTATATGTCTGCTTTTACACGCTTTCTGAGATTAAGCAGTTTGAGGGCCGTAATATCTGTCAGTATATTCATGGTTATATGTATAGCTTTTTCTATAGGTATAAATATAAGTGCACATACATATAAACACACACTGTATATACAAACACGCATGCACACATATGTTTACATACACATATATGTATATTTACGTATAAGTTTGTGTATATATAAAGATACAAATATTCTAAAATATGCATTAATAGTGATATAAATCAATATAAATAATAATAATAGTGATAATGATACTACTACTAGTAGTGGTGCTGCTACTACTACTACTCCTACTGCTAATGTTATATAATGTATTACTAAATATAAATAGAAAAAGAAATAACCTGTTGGGAAGAATTCATGCAATGTTTCACCCATTCAAAAGTTTTTAAAAGATCCTATATAAGAGAAAAATCAGTTTAGAAGCAGATTAAGGAAATATTTTTAAGGCCCATGTCCAAGCCTAAAAGAGACATACTGAAAACTAATACTGTAAGCCTGAAAAAGCTGGTAGAAATTCCCATCTGGTATAAGTCTGTGCACCACTTCAGCATACTTTATCTGCAGCCTGGTTTCTAGTGGGGAGCAAAATTGTTTGACTCCAGTGTACAAAACTGATTATTGATATCCTAGTTAGATTTTACTGTGTCCCTACTGGCATGAGGTTTGCAACAGAAAAATCCAAACCTCCTCTCTAAAATTATGTCTCTCTCTGCTATGTTCATTCCAAAGCTTATATATGAGAGATTAATAGAGGCAGATTCTTTCAATATGTTTCTTTTTCATGAGGAATAATATACTGTGTGTTTTTTAAATGTAGATAAAGCAAAACTACTCAGAAAAGCTGTTATAGCTGTTGAAATGTCCAGAATATTTATTTATTTCTAAATAAAATCTTATGCAGAATGACTTCTGGGATCACATTAAAAAGATATTTCTTCTAGTTCTTACTCTTTCAATCTATCAGCAGAGAAGATTAACTGCAATGTAACCTGTGTACTAAAGATTGAAGAGAAGGAAAGCTAGGCTCATTACAAAGCAAAAACATACATTAGAAAAACTCTTAAACAGTATTATTGTTGTTTTTCTCTAAGTTTGGGGTGAATACTTCATCTGTTGGCTACAGCAGAAGATTAATAAGGTAATTGTCTTGAACTGACATGCCTTAGTTGAAATCAGCATGCAGTTCCTGAAATTGGAGGGCGCAATTTGTGCTTTTGCCAATTCGAACACTAAGCCATCGAAACTTTCAGCTCTTCTTTGTCATTTCTTGGGCAAGATATATAGCATATTCCAACCATAAGCTTACTTTTTGGCAATTATGTATATTTTAAGTTTAGAAGTTTTTATACTTAGTGGCCCAAAGGTCACTGCTGAACATAACATGGTACCATAAAATCAGTGCAAAGCAGCCAAGAACCAAGTTTTTGAAATCAGTGTTAGAATATTTATTCTTAGACACATTCTGCAGCAAACTGAAACTCTTCTTTCTTCTGCAATGAGTAGGCTTCACTGGGAAAAGAGCTGATCAGGAAACTTAGGAAACAGAGATATTTTGACATTTTGAGGTTAAACTGAAAAGACAGTTCCTGGCAGGGAGCACATTTCATGTTCTACAAAGTGTTGCATAAGTACTGACAATTGTTGCCTTTTCCCATCCTTTACCAAGTCAGAATGAGTAAAGCTGCTATCAGACACACTGAAGGAACTGTGCTCTCTGTTCTGTAATTCAGCCAGGCTCAGGCTTGTTTACTTTTTTGTGCCTATTTAGGAATACATCAATGATATAAAATACTCATGTATTTTCTGGCTCCCTATTACCTCCTTGTGTAACAATCGAAGAAATTATCTGTCCTTTTTCATACTCATCCTGGGGTAAATCTATGCTTTTAGAAAATGTAATCTGGTGTTGTTGCTTTAACAATTTTTAGAACATTCTGATTTCTTGCATCAAGAGTTTGATATCCAGCATGATTAATTCTACATTTATCTCTCATTTATCATGTCAAATATAGAGTATATTACATTATAAAATATGGACCATATTTTGAATTATAATGGAAATGCCCTACCAATCCTCTTCATACTATTTTTCATTCAAATAAAGAGAAAAAAGTCCAACATTATGGGCAAAATACTAGAAGTCTAGCACAGTTTAAATTATTTAATTAGAACATGTAGATTTTTTAACTTTGGGCATGAAAATGTTTAGCGTGCTCACCATTTTTAATTCAAAACCACTTGGGGGTCATACAATTTCTTATATTTTGATACCTACTGTCCTGATTTTCTGTTGAAGCATGACTATCAAAATTTACTGCCAAATTCACTGGGGCAGCAATGGAAGTGCATTCATAGATGCAGCCCATATGGTTTTCTAAATGCAATTGTGACAACTATTGTAAAATAAAAGTGCTAAACTTCATATCTCATTATAGATAATTATATTTTATCACATTCATAAGTTGCTGACATAAAAAAAAGCACTGCATAAAAGCATGGAGGCATACAGAGGGATTGGCAAATATGTTTGCCAAAATGGTGATATCTATTTAGCACACAGCCAAGTCGCTGGTACCATATAATATAGATTTCCTCTAACCATAACTTATGAAGTCAGCTCCATGGCAGACCTTGGCTTCAGGAAATATGCTGAAATCATTTTAAAGGGCAGGGAGGGCACAGGAAAAACTTTTTTATGTGCACTGTTAACCAAGTGCAGCATGTCTGCTCCCAGTGATCTCTCACAGAGAATCTTTACATAAGCAAAATGAATTAATTTGGCCATGCTGTGGTGAGAAATTTTGAACTGCACTTAATGCAAAATAGTCTGTAACATGGTGAAAAACAAGAGCACTGAATACAAATCATCTTACTGCTAACTTCAACAAGGAAAAAAACATAAGAAGCAGCACAGAACATTCTGTACTTGTCATGATCCCTGATTTGTAAATGTCTTGTAGCAGAGTTCTGGCAGATGCTTTGTGTAAGAGTGATTGACTCCAGTGAAGTAGTTAGCCCAGCCCAGCCCTCCCTAGTGATCTGAAACTGCTTCTCCTTTGCTGCAGGCTCGGTTCAAGCTCTTGTAATAAATCATGCTGATGCCTATCCCTGAGATATACAGGTTGGACAATGGGGTGTCTCTTCACCTCCTGTTGCAGTTCACAAAAGCTGTTAAAATACTCTAAAGAGCAGCTCATTTGTCACATTGCCCTGGTTAGGAAAAGTGCTTTACACAGCTGTCTTACTACTTACCCAAGAAACTCAATGTTTTCTTAGCACTGGAGGCTTCTAGGACTCACGTAAATTAAAAAAGTTACTATCCATATTCCAAAAATAGGTAATTTGTAGAGCAAGGATGATGACATCCTTCCAATCAGCTTTTAAAGGGGAGTCTCATTTTTAATAACTAAATAGATCTTTCCCAGAAATTCCTCAACTAACTGAAACATTCCATATCTCTATTTCTCTAAGTTATCTTGGTACATTTTTGTATCCTAATCTGTGAGCACTGTTCCAGATGTCTGAGATGTAGACTCACAGAATCACAAAGTTGTTTGGGTTGGAAGAGAATTTAATGATCATCTTTTTCCAGCTCTCCTGCCATGGGCAGGAGCACTTTCAACTACACCAGGTGCTCAAAGACCAGTCCAGCCTGCCCTTCAACACTTCCAGAGATGGGGATAATATTGCTTTATCACAAGCTGTGTGAACATCCTTAAATTCTGGTGAATTATGAGATTTTATATCAATTAGTGTGTTTCACAAAGGAGGAAATAACTGGTGAAATATAGTGAAATCCAGAAAATCATGCAATAAAACCTATTTTAGAAATTCATATGAATATAAATATACAAAGAAAAAATGAAAAGAAAAATGTATACAAGCATATAAATAATAGTGACAAATGCTGAAGTTTTAAGAAGTTCCATGCAGGTGATACTATTCTTACGTGAACTGGTAGTGGTTTGTTAATTTGAAGTCTTACTGGTTTCATCCTGACTGACTTAAAATAAATGTATTTGTTCATGTGCCATCCACTTCATATTTCAGCTAGACTGGCTGTGGTTGAGCTGTATCTTTCAGCAGAAGAGAATTCATAGTCCCTGAAATATGAATTGCTGTTCTCTTTTAGGGGTCTGGATGCAATATTGTGCATTAAATCTCATGAGTTGAGGTGAGGGCCCAACAATTTAAAGATGTCTAACTATAATTTTTTTTTGTTTAGCTATAAACTTTTTTTGTCTACAAAAAGAAAGAATATCCATAATATCTTTTGGAAGTCCACCACTGAAAATAGAGTTTATTGGCAAAACATATCTATTTTGTCAAGTATAATTATCAAACGGCCATTAAAATCCTAAATTTTATTCAGGTTTTCCAGGTAGTGAAAAGTGAAGAGCATAAGAAAGATTGGAGCTCACATGGGATGGGTGACTCTTTTAGGAATTGCAGTACAGACGATTCTCGGATGAGTGCTGATATTGGGAATGTGTTGACCCTTGAGGATGGTATCTTCAAAGACAGCAGAAGCAGTGGGCCATAAATTTCAGGATGGAGAGAATTGATTTTGTTTTAATAGTTTCCAAACAGCTTCTCTGGGAGTCTGAAGAGCCTTGAGTATTTTCTCAGACACATAATTTTTAAGTGTTTTGTTATCTTCCACACTCATTATAAAAACGTCATTTGTGTATTTGCATAGAAGAGAACTGCTAATTTTAGATATAATACTAACCACTTTATGAAGAATTAGAAAGAGGCTGCATGATTGAAAAAGCTTTGAGTTTTTACACAAGTTACCCAAAGGAAAAAACAAGGATATAAATAAAATGTCACCTTTAAAAGAAAAAAAAAAAACCCACAACCAAAACAAGCACACCAAAAAACCCTCTGCAATGGAATTCTTTCTTTGTAGAGCTTATATTTCAGCCTGGGCATTTGAGAACTGATAGTCTGTGAAATAAAAGGTTTGGGATTTACTAGACCATTTACACTTTGTCTGTAACTTTTGCAGGTTCTCACAGACCATGTAACACTTCTTGAACAAGTGTGTAAAATATTACAGAAATAGTAAAGGTTGCATTTTTTCTACTTTCCCCATTGTATCTTACTTTAGAAATTGAAGACTATTTTCCAACTTTAGGTATTGACAATAATAAATATAAATGAAACCATAATTTGTTCATTTCTCCAGTGCATCTTTTACTGAATATACCCCCCAAAAGCCAAAAATTAAAATGTTGAGGCTATAACTAAAAGCATAATATTATGAATTATGTCTCACTTCAGGAAAAAATCTCTAAGTTTTACGTTATGATGTATTTTTCTGTTTTACAAGCAGTAAAGCATCTCTGTGGTGTCACTATTGTCTGATAAAAAATTCAGCTAATTTGTAAAAATGTTGCCATCTCCTTTTTAATGCTGTTTTTTTTTTAGCTATAATTGCAGAGATGAATTATTCATTTTCTTCAACACCAAAAAAATACCAGAAAAGCAATCCAGGTTAATTATCAAGAAGTATTTTAATGTTGGTATAAAAATCAGAAGAAAGCTCCTCCATAGCTGTTATTTCTATTGGCACACACAGTTCAGGTTAGCAAGACACAGACTAAAAGTTAGAGGAGGGCAGGATAGAAAAGAAGCCTGCATGGCTCCTGCCTCACAGCTCAAAGATTGATGCTCTCCACTGAGGAGGGTTGTAAAGGCTGATGGCTTTGATATGAGGGCCAGAATCGTCTCAGTGTTTATTTCTGTGACCATTTTCATACTATCCCAACTTAAGAAATTAGTTTAGAGTCATGTTAGAGTTGTCGACAGTAAAGGAGTGGTCACTGAAGTAATATTTATAAACTTCTAGTAGTTGCTCCTTATCCGCTCCACATGCTCGATCTTCTAGAGTAATTAAAGTTATTTTTACAACCACGTGACACTACTGTGGTATTTAACATAGTTTCAAACAGAACAAGGGTTTAATGTAGTGAGAAGAAAAAATCTCCTAAACCTGAGGAAAGAACAGTATGTCCTCAGGTATGTGCTTAAATGGTGCTCTTCACCAGACTTGTGTGAGTAGATGCTACTTATGTGGATGAAAATGCCATAACTTTGTCTGCCTTCTTGCCTTTAATTAGTAATGACTATAGCCTATATGACTGTCAGAGTGAGTGATTTTATTTACCAGACTTGATTGTATTCTGTGTAAGTTAATTATTATTCTGACAATATTGCATCATACTAATTAGTGGCAATAAATGCACTGGAGAGTTTGGAGTGAAGATATCTGATAAGAACCCTCAAAGTACTTATTTGTCGTCTATTTATGTATTCAACCTGAGTAAAATGAGTTAATTATTTTCTAGAAGTACTAACTGGATATTTAGAAATATTATGTCTTGTGTAATAAACCTAAATAACTTTCCCCCTTGGTTTTTATAACAATTCGTTTTGTACAATTTCTCAATTCAGCTTGTTTGAAGTAAATTCACTTTATATGAAAGACTGCTCTCCATTTTGCTAATGTTGGAGAACCACAATCTAGAGGCAGAAAATAGTGCCCAAAATTTATTTTACAGTTTAAAAAGTCCAACAGTCGTCTGGCTTTGTATTTATATAATTTTTTTGGCTCATGGTTTTGGTTCCATTTTGTTGGTGGTGTTTTGGTTTTAGTTCCTCTTTGGAGAAGAAACATTGCAGTCAGTTACAGCAAATAAACCCTAATCAATGATGAACTCATAATCAGTTATGGACCTCATTGCTTTATAAATATCTGAAGGGAGTTCATAGTGAGGTGGAGGCAGATATCTTGTACTGTGCCTGCAGTGAGGGGACGAGGGGAAATGGCCTTAAGCTGAGACAGGTTAGATCCAGATTAGATATTAGAAAAAAATTTTCGCTGTTAGGGTGGTGAGACAATGGAATAGGTTGCCTGGGGAGGTGCTGGAATTACCATCCCTGGAGGTGTTCAAGAAGTGTCTGGATCTGGCGCTGGGTGATGTGGCTTAGTGTTTCAAAGGTACAGTGGGTAGTTTTGGGCTGATGGTGGGACTGGATAATCCTAAAGGTCCCTTCCAACCTTGATGGTTCTATTATTCCGTGATTCTGTGAACTGTGACTACATTGGTCAGATTTGAGCTTTGTTTGAGCATTTTTGAGCTTTGTTTCAAGATAGTTCTTCAATTAGTGATATTGAGTTTTTCTTTCTGATACTGAATTTTGGCACTTAGAAAAGCATATCAATACCTGGAGAGCAGTAAGTACCTAAAGTGGATGATTTATCCCTTCCTGACACCACTGTAAAGTAATTGGCTGAATTCCTTAAGGAGCTATGTTATATCCTTCAGTGACTGCTGAGGGGTCCTAGACTGGCCAGCTTTAAGATGGCACCTAAAAATCAGGTGATGTTAGCAGTGCATTTCCCATCTAAACAGACTAGTGTAATTTCTTCAAATTATAGCAAGCCCAGAATCCAGATTCGATATCGAGTCAGACATTTATGCAGCAGAATATGAGTGAAATCTACTCAACCAATGCTGTATTCATCCAAACATGTCCCATGGGGAGAAGAATTTGCTTCAAATGAATTCCTCTGGGAGCAGTAGGGCCTTCAGGGCTTGTCCAAAAAACTCCTCAGACCTGCCCAGACACTAGGCAGGGCTTGGTTTGGCACTCTTACAAATTGTATTCCATTAAGGACCTAAGTAACAGTTGCTTAGGCTAATTGCTAATCTTTTTGCTAATTTTGCAGAATAAGTGATTAAATATCTTCTGTAGCAAGCTGGACTTGCTCTGGCTGGGATGGAGTTAAGTTTCTTCATAGCAACCCATATGTTGTTGTGTTTCGGATTTGTGTCTAAAACAGTGTTGGTAACTAATGTTTTGTCTTTCACAGAACTGTGCTTGAACAGCACTGAGGCTTCCTCTTTTTCCTGCTCTGTCTCCTTCCCCCCAGGCAAGTAGGCAGGCTGGGAGTAGGTAAGAAGCTGGGAAGAGACACAGCCTGAACAGCTGATCCAGACTGGTTAAAGGGTTATCCAATGCCTTACTAACATCATGCTCAACAATAAACACTGAAGTAAAGGAAAAGAAAGGGATTTTCATTTTGGCTCCTAAGGTGGCCTTTGCTCAGAACTGGTTGGGCATTACTTTGCTTATAGGAGATGGTGAAGGAACTTTTTTGCATTGCTTATTTTTTTTCCCCCTTTTTTCACTTGAAAAATTGCCTTTACTTGACCCACAACTTTTCTTAGTGTTTTTTCTTCCTATTCTCCCCCTGTCCCGCTGGAGCAGGGAGTGAGTAAGCACTGGCATAAGCTTGAGTAAGCTTGGCTGCTGGGAGTGTCAACCCAACACAGATCTATCTGGCTCAAGGGATTCAAGATAATGACAGATCTGACCAAAGTGTGCTAGACTGAATTTAAAGCTGTTTTATCAGTTTAGCTGTGACTTGGAGGGCTGTTATTTTCTGTTGCTGGTCACAATGTTGACTTATTTGCTCCTTCACTTGACCTGTTGCTGTTATGATCCAATTTATTGAAAGATGCCTCTGCCTGAATAAGGGTGAAAATGAGATCATATGTCAAAGTACAGGTTTTATTTAAGGATAAATGTGAGGTAGACAGATAGAAAGAGGGGGGAAGAGGGTGAGAGAGAGAGAGACAGAGATCAAGAAGAAGATAGTCACCACCTCGTGAATCCTGCAGCGTTGCTTCCTTTCCCACAGTCTGCCGCAGTGGGAATTTTCATCTGGATGCATTAATGGGGGGTGCTCACCTCTCCTAGGCCTGGAGTTTGGGCCTTCCTGTCACAAGTTGCTCTCTTCTCTGCTTGTCTCAAGTTGCTGCTGTGGTGGTTTATGGCAAGTTCCTTCTGTGGCCTTGACAATGTTTAGAGCAATTGTGATGTTTGTCTCTTGGGCTTGCTCACTGCCTTTCTTGCTCTCCATTCAGTTCCAGGATTGTTTGTGACTGCTTTCTGCTTTTGCAGTGTGCACTGCTTTTGGCTTTTTCTCTTCACTTGTTAAACTGTCTGTCTTGACTCACAGCTTTTTTTCTTTTTGCCTTCCCATTCTCTCTC
Source organism: Origma solitaria (assembly GCA_013397895.1). NCBI lineage: Eukaryota > Metazoa > Chordata > Aves > Passeriformes > Acanthizidae > Origma > Origma solitaria. Next base: position 166,194 of record VZRL01004534.1, on the reverse strand, counting down.
CCATCCCACCACAGAAAAGGATCGAGTGAGCAGTTATATGAGTGATGATTAGCTGCTGGCTAGCATCAACCCACTGCACAAGCCAGTCCTTCAAATTCAGCTCTTATCAAACAAATAGAATTACAAATCACCGGCCTATTCCTTATTTTACACCATATTTATATCAATGAAACCAATAGAACATCACCGTTTAATATCAAAATGATTTTTAATTGAGTTTCTTCCGATACCTGTGTCAATGAGGGGGACACAAACATTTATGCCAGCGAGACCACGAGCTGGACCCACATCACATGGAGCAGGTACTATGGCACTGCTTAAGGGCAGCCTGCAATGTCCAATTCTCAGCAGAGCTCAGAAGAGAAATACATTTTTTCTACTAGTCTTGCTGGTTTATACTTTCTCTGCTTTCACTGCACACTGCACTACAGTATCATAAGCAGTTTAAGCCTATAATAAAGGGGAAATCTGGTTGTAAATGGGCTTCAGTCTCCTTACTATATTTGTTTCTGAAAAGCTAAAAATATACATTTGCTTCTGCTTTTGCAGATGTTTTGAAATTCAAGCAAATATGTTTATCTGTATATTTATATTTAGTCTAGAGACATTTTAATTTATTCTGCAATCTTCTAAAAAAATCCTTCTTAATATTTTCCCAAGTATTTAAAATTATTTAATTTTAAATTAATAAATTATTATTTATAAATTATAATTTTTATTAATTTAATTAATAAATTAAAATTATTTGATCAGTTTAAGTTCCTGTTGGAAATAACAGAGAGAGAAACTGATGATTTCATCGAAAAGAATTGTTAAGAGTGGATTTATTTGGTTGTTGGTTTTGTTGGGTTTTTTTCCCTGGTTAATTAAAATTAGGCCATAGTTTAAATTGCTTTGGAACTATGCTACAGCCATTTGACATATACTATATTAGAAAAAGTAAAAGTGTCATGCAAGGTCAGCATGTGCTGTCAGAAACATTTGATGTTTGTGCCAAATTTCAGTGGAGGATGACACTAACTGGCTTTTCAGTTTAAAAAATCTTTGAAGTAAGAGCAAGTGTCATAGTTTAACCATAGAAAAGGTGCATGGACATGAAATGTACACAGACTGAGCTTTCCCTTCTTCTTTATGTTAGATAATTAAGCACACTGAACTGCAACACTCTTGTCAGTCCTGACCTGGAGAGGCTCTTGATGTGAAATACGTTTTCCAAATTGCAAAGAAGTTCAGACATTTGTAAAACAAGTTGGAAAAAAACCAAAAACGATTCCTTTATTAGATTGGTACGTGGCTGTGTTTAATTTCTTCTCAAGTAGAAGTGTCTTTTTCTCAAAGTGTAGCTTGAAATCATATTTTTAAATAACACAATTGCAAATACTATTTTTATTTTATAAATTAGACCTTAGAAAATGCTGCCAATGAATACATCTACCATCATAAAGTATTCTATGGCATCTGGCTGCCATATAGATTGATATGGCAATTATACAGATTATCACAATTACATAGATATAATTGTGATTTTAATTACAAATGGGAATAACTACAGGAACAATTGTCCAGGATCTAAGCAAATCTAAGCCGGTAATAAATGTCTGCTTTGGACAGACCAAGAATGCTATTGATATCTGTAGGTTTGGGATTTGCAGGTAGAATAAAGTGCCAGAGTAAACAGGAATCCCTGTTCCTTCTGCTGCTCTCCTATCATATTCCCTCCAAGGCATTTCCACCATCCCATGTCTGCTTCATTTCCTCACACCCACATTCATAGATTATTGACGTCAAGTCTGTACAGGCTTTTCCATCACGGGCACACTAATGAATTATTTTGCACAGCTGTGACATTGTGTTTCCTATATTCCAGGGGTAGGAAAAGGAGTGAAAGAATGCACAGCCTTGTTCTGATTACACACTAGGAAAAGAGCAGTCTCAGGAAGCAGGGAATGAATGCTGTTCTAGGTGCCTGATGCCTGCAGCCTTCACAGAGCCTTCTGTCTAAACAAGGAAACACATACAAATGTGGATTAATTATCTTCCCTAGAAAGAAACACCTTTTCTGTTCTAAATAGATATGGAATGATGTTTTTATAAGTAATCAGGACATTATAATCAGGTAAAAAAATATAATCCATAAACACATCAGTCATCAGTAAAAATCCCATGGAAATTGATTAAACCATAATTTTCTGTGTGATTCTTGTCCTAAATATTTTGTAAGAAATTATTCCACTGGGCTGTGCTGAGAAATGCTGAGCACCTTAAAGTCAGAGCTAGAGAGAAGAGCAGCACCTTGCCATGTGTAGAAAACTGAAAGTGAAACTCTGGCATGACAAATACGATGATTAACATTTTATGACTAGTTCATCTCCCTTCGCCTAATTATTCCTATTAACAAAACAGCAATAATAACTGACCTTAACCTAAACCTTAACTAAACCTTGAAAGTTTAAAGATCCATGTTTAAAGACTAAAAATATAATAAAAACAAAATTAAAATATGGATGATATTCTGAAAAGCATGATGAGCACAATGATAGACTGAGGAGAGTATCAAAGGAACTGAAACAGCTCAAGAATTATTTTTAGGTTCTTGTCTTCATAATTTCAGGTATTTCTGTATAGGCACATATGCATACACACAAAATAGGCAATTTTCTGAGTAGTTTTATTTAATTCGAGGTAATATTTTATAGCAACAAGAAAACAAAAGCAGCAACCCCAACAAAAATAATAATAGCATTTTGCTGTAAAGATTTGTTTTCTGCAACTGTGTATATACATCATGAATATAGCAAATTTTCCATGGCTGTTTGTACCATATAAATAATAGTTTTGTTTATTAAGTATGTATTGGAACACATATATTTATATGATACAAACACAGTATGGATTTAGTATGAGCTTGTAGTTTTCTAAAGTCAGATATTTGTAGAGGACATGATTTCCTGACAGCTCCAGCTTGTCACCACGTTTTCAGTGAGCAATGCAGTGAAGAAGTTGGCAGTAGTAAGATCAGCAAGTGTTCTTACACGATAAGAAGTGGCAGTTGCTCACACTGATCCTTTGAAAAAGAAATGAACTGAAAGGATACTGTCAAAATTGGTAGGCTTGAAGTGTGACCTACCTTGATAGCATTTCCCCATGGCAAATCTCACTGTAAAGATTGTAAACACTTAAGGCAATGGGATTTGAGAGAAGCAATAGCGGGTTGCAATTCAGGAAACTTTGATTTCTGGTCACTGTGCCCCTGAGAGTGTGTGCCCTGACACTGCGAAAGTCACTTGGGGTAAGTCGTGCCTCTATGACATCTCTTTATTTTGGTGGACGTCCACTTTACTCAGGGCAAGCATCTGCTGGATTTCCGTAGCATGTTCTCCTGCGGCAGCAGGGCAGGTGCCACTCCCAGGAAATGGTGTCTTTTTCAGCTCCGTAAGCCACCCAAGACATCCAGATAGTTCTTATCCAGACTCCAGAAGTTACACTTTTCCCCCGCTTTTCTCAGGAGCCTGGGTTGTGCAAGTGTACTGATCAGATTTTATGCTTTCATCTTCCTTACTCTGCAAAATGTGTGCAGTAAAACAGGGCATGCATTAATGTCAGAACTGATGTAGATGTTTACACAGAACAACATATATTTACACTTTTGAATTCCCATTTCTCTGAAAAACTTGATTTCTTGCAGATTTAATATGGCTTTTCTTTTTAACTGGAGAAGAATTTTCTCTTTTACTCATCCTTAAACCTGATATTTCTGAGATTAAATAATTCAAGGTCAATAATACCCTACTGTCCTCAAATCTGTATAAATTACATGTATTTTTTGAATAGATAAATGATATTGCCCCTACTTAGATCAAAATTTCTGACTGAACTTCTGAGAATCTTTGAATAAAATATGATAACTCTGGGAACAACAGAGCTTTTATAACTTTAGCTGCTTAGGTAGACATAGCTTTATACCCACTCAGAACATCTTTCCTAGAATATTATGTGTCTGTAACTTTACAACAAAGATACATCAGAAATATGAACCATGACACAAGAATTTCTCACCAATTATCATCTTCAAAAATGAATAGATAAAAAAGAAAGTGCAGTATTTTTGAATGGTGTCTTAAATTATATGCCCACAGATACCCGTTTTTACAGTGAAAGTAATTGCACTAATTCTTTTCTCCAGCACACTTCCAAATTAATTGTACATATAATTACTAGGGTAGGATAGCCTCAAGTTTTATAACAAAATTTATAAATTAAAATGTATTTTGAAAAATATCTTTACATAAAAATGTCAGAGCAGTTATTAGGGAGCTGCAGATTTCAGCTTCCCTTGTTGAAATCTTCCTGCTTTAAAATTTCTGAATCATTTCAATGATTTAATATGTCTATAAGATTGCAGACTTCTTATGGGAGGGGTGTATCCCAGAGAACTGATAATCTTACCCCAGAAACAGTTAATCATGGATAATTTGCACATACTGTTATTATTTATGTTTATTGCAGTGATGATGCATGGAAACAAACAAGAATAGCGCCTGATTGTACCAGACAAAAACAAAGCAAAAAGAAAAAAAAACCCCAAATACCAAGAAGGATATGTGTTTTGCATCCAGCAAATTTCAGTCTCGTTGAAATACATGCATGGGAAATGAATATTTCACAGAATGTTGTGTAAGCAGAGCTGGAAGCAAATTGACATTTAATTCCGTGGCTGTAAGTGGGGAAGGAGGAAAGGGGAGAAGGTAAGAGCAGGATGGGAAGGAAAGGACTCAGAGAGGAGAGTGGAGCTGCGGCTGTGGGGAGTACCCTGGCCCCTGACTGGTGCAGTCAAGCAGGTTTTCTCCCCCAGGGTCCCTGCCAGCAGGTGAGAACAACAAAGGTGTTTCTTGGGTGCAGGCATCACCCCAGAAAACTGCCTTCAAAGCTCGTGGTGCTGCCAGCACTGTATTCTTCTTCCTTTCTTGCAGGAGATGAAGACTGGGCAGGAAAGGATGCAAAAATAAAATATTGTGTGTTGCTTTCTCAGCAATCACCTGAACAAATGTGGATTTCTCAGACTGATTCTCACCTTAGTCATTGCATGGCGTTCTGTTCCCTTGCCTTGCTTAAGGGATTCACGTCAAATAAATCCATTTCTTCAGTGGTATTTACTGTTTCCTGGCAACCACCCACCTTGGAAAAATAAAACCTTATGCAATGAGAAAGAATGGAAGGCCTTTTCCTATCCCCCCTACCCACCTCTGGCAAGGCTTCCCATGCTTAATTCCACATGCAGTCAGACAATCTAACTTACTTTCCTGAGATAATGGTTACGCAAGTTAGGGGCATGTCAAGTCAGCTTGTTATTTAAACTCTACATAGCTTAATCATATGAATAATTCTGATTTATAAAATTAAAGATGTGTTGTTTTCCTTTCATTTTCTCAGCGTGTTCATGCAGATGGTTTGTTTCAGAAAGGAAATTGGAATGAATTTTAAAAAGATGACTTCATACAAATAGCTTTCTCACATAATATGAGAAAATATGGCAGAAAATTAATTGAAGCATAAAATTAGTGATGACAGAATATTAAACAATAAACAGCTTTTGTGAGTTGCTTAAATTCACACAATGGGGTTTTTTTGTTATATTCCGACAAAGAGCATGGGGAAAATATATGCAGACATTCATCCAGGAAGACGTCCCAGAGAGTTCATGGCGAGTTCACTTGTAAGGGGAAACCAAGTTTTTCAGTGCAGTTTGTGTGTGTTTGTGCTCAGGTGTGTGAAGGGCTGGATTGCTCCATCTGCTGTTTCTTTTCCTTTTATTGTATTCAAATGTTGTGTCTTTCTTGCCCTTTATTATACAGTGAACTTATTCTTGGGCATAGCTAACAAGCACATTTGAAAAAAGTTTCAAGAAGGTAAACAAAAGGATGTCAGTGATGCCGGTGGTTTTTGTACTTTCTTTTTATACCCTTTTTATATATTTTTATACCCTTTCCCTTCCCTGTTACCCTCTATACACACTCCTTGTACCCTGCACAAACACTCCTTGTACTTTAGTCCTTCATGTTTACAACCCTTGCAGTCTGATATTTAGCTTAGTTTGGGGTCCTGCAAAGCGAGGAAGACCAAACATTCATATTATCTCAGAACTAGAGGCTCCATCCTGTTCTCTCTTGGAACACGTTTTTGTAAACTAGGCTGTAATCTCATTTGAGGGGGCTTCATTAAGATAGGGGGCAATTATTCATTTATTAAGTTTCCTATTGGGGGATTTTAAGTAGATATACTAATTTTGTGAAGTCCTTACAAATCCGGTACACGTTGTATGGGGCCCCTGCTCGTCGTTCGCTCCATGGCGTGTTTTCCACCTTTGATGAGTCTGGGAACCTAGGATCCTATTGAACTGAGATAAATTCCCTTTTCCCTGTACTGCTGTGTCTGCTTCGTACTTTTACCAGCCTCTTTAAGGCATCATCAGCAGTGAACCACACCAAACCAAAGATCTTTAGTTCTTTGCTCTCATTTCAAAACAGACTGTAACAAAAGCATAGAGGAGAGCAAATATATATTCCTTTCCTAGTATATTCTTCTAAACTTAATTAATTTGCCCATCAGGGACTTGAATCCCCAAGTTTAACTTTTTCTAGGGAAAGAAAGAGAGTAATGCAACTACACACAACTAGTACAAATTACAGTAGTAAGCTGTGAAGAATAAGAGTCAGATAACTTTCTGAAATTAAGCAAGGTTCACAAAAAGCTTAATGGCCCACCTGGAAGAAGAAAATAAATGAAATAAAAATCATAGGATCCCCCCCCCCCCCAACTTATTTTTCTTTCCATTTCTGAAACAAAGACTACAGATTTCCATTTAAAATTTACTTTAAAACTTTTTAAATTCTAATTAACTCCTGGGTTTTTTTGTGCGTGCCTGTGTCAAAAAATCCCACCAGAAGTAACACGGAATTCTCATTTTCTTAGTACAATAGAAGTAACACAGAATTCTCATTTTCTTAGTACAATAGAAGAAAGATGTGTGTTTATGGTAAAATGGAGAATCACATAAAGGGAGGAATCTTATAGATGAAGATGATATTTCCTAGTGATTAAAGAAATACATGATTTGTAGTAAGAAGGAACTTGACATTCTCAAGCAGCTGCCAGATGAAGAGCGCAGCAAAGCACAAAGTGTCTGACACTGCTTGAAGTTGTTTTTTTTATTGCAAAAGGGAGGGACAAAAAGACCTTTTCAGTTTGACTTTGATCACTGAAATGAATTAGTTGATTCTGACTCATGAGGCCCCATGATTCTCAAGAAAAAAAAAAGGGAGAAAGAACATCACAACAGAGACAAGAAACCTAAGGAAAGAAAATTTAAAACTCCAAGGACTGGTATGTTAGACTATAAGAGGAAAATTTAAATTTTGAAAAAAAGGGAGGCTTGGGAGAGTTCTGAATTCCTTAATGATGTTATATTGAGGACACATAAATATTTTTTAGTGCAGAATGTTGGATCAGAAGTTTAAAAAGGAACCATCATGACTGATTCACAAACTGTTCAACTACATGAAGCTCAAGCATAAAGTATAAACAAGTTTAGTTCATTAGAGAGGAGTACAGAGGGATGCTCACATATGTGGACAGAAAATCAGAAAAACACAAAGCTTTCCATAGCTATCAAGAGACATAACTTATATTATGAAACATTTTTAAATTCTACAAGGACCAAAGCTCTGTTTCTATCATAAATGTGTTTTATTGTTGCAATAGACAACCTTCTGTTGCCTGTGAAATAATACATACTTTTTCCCCTTAAGTGCTGGATGATCTTGGACTTCCATCTTTGAGCCAGGCTAGGACTAAAACTGATGCATTTTTCTGTTGAAAGAAAATTCAAATTATACTTCTAGTAATTGTCTGAAAGCCTTGAAATCTCTATCTTGTGCTGTATAGAAAATGTATTCCTCTAGAACAAAGATATCAAGGCCTGGATTAAGGAGATCAAATTTTAATGGAGTCAAAATTAATTCTTTTTCCAACACACAGCAGTAGTGTAATTGACAGATGATTATATATCAGCCTTTGCCAAGAATATTGCTAAGCACTTTAAGTCTGGCAAACTCTGTGTTACTTTGTGATTGGTAGAAAAATCTATAATTTTCTCTTGGGATAAGGCCAATCTTATATCAAATCAAATGTTGTACCATGCTCTTTCCATCACAAAATTCCAGCTGCACACACTGGATGTGCTCCTAAAAAGATGGATTTTATTTAATTTTAAATAGAATTGAAAATTTATTTAAGGAAATGAGCTGACCAAACTTGACTTTCCAACTCTTAACATCTTTGAAGATGTTAAGACGCTCTTGGCTTCACCTCTGGATTTCAGCTCACAACTGAATTATTAAATTAATGATAGCAATTCATTATCAACTATTATAACAAGTCATTGAGCCTCTGGAGCCCTTTCCCCTCACCGTCTCTGAGTCTGAGTAAGTTTCCACTTGTGCAGCCCAAATACTTATACTCTGAAAAGCTTTTGGTCATACACTCTTGTGATTATTTTGTTTGGTCTAATGGGATATTTGGGATTATGAAAGCTTTTTAAGAAGTGTGAACCCTTGTAGATGGCTGTTGCTTGAACAGTATCACATATTGCCACACCATGTTTGCAATGTAAAATTATGAATATACATTGACGCACAAAAGAATCTGCTGAAATAAATTTTATAGGTTATGAGAAGTGTTTTTAAATAATCAGTTTTACAGTGTTATTAAAATAATAGGTTAGCACCCTCCTTTCCACAAGAAGGCATTGACCATCTCGAGCCATAAGGCAGGAATAGTTTATCGGTGGCTTCCTTCAGTGAGCAAATAATTTTGCAGAAATTTTTATTTGAGAAAGAATCAATATCAAATCTCATAAATTTGTTATTTAATGCAAATTTAAATAAGTACTCATACTTTACTGAATACTCATAGCTTTTTTTTGTCAGTGATCTTTTCTCATTTCCCTCTCATTAGCTTGGGTATGGTTTCAGGGTTTTCTAAGAGGTAAACATTGTTCACTCTCATGTATGCAGGTAGGCTGATGAAGCTTTGATATTTTTAATTCAAACCATAAAAAGATATCATTTAGGTCAAGTAATAATTGTGGGCCTTGACCAATTTGGCACTGCATGCCTGGATGGAGTTGCATCTAATCTGCTACTGAGTAGCTGGGTGCCATGTCATCCTCTGATATCTGAGCTGGAAATAGCAGATAGAGCACTGCAGATAGATGGACCGATTGCTTCTACTTGAATGGCAAACCAATGCAAAGTGCAAGGGTATTTTGGGGTTGTAGGAACAAGACGAGAGAACCATAGGAGGGTAGAGTTAATGACAAAACCAAATTAACTGACTGATTCTGGCCTACATTTCTTGCTAACCTGAGTTAGTTTTCACTGATCAAAATAATTACATTGCAGTTATGCATATATTCAAACACAAGTCATTCGCTGTTTCAATAAAAAGAGAGAGCAGCTGAGATTTGTTAATCCTTTTCTTTAAAGTAAATGAAACAGTGTCTCTTTACTGTCAGTTGCTGTCCTTTAGGACAAATAATCCATGTACTTCATGCAGAAAAATAATCAAAAATGCCTGCAAGATGAAATATGCTTCTTTGAAAAAGTACTTCTGGAATACTAGTGAAAAAACTCTTCTGAGAAAAAATTGGTAAAGCAGTTCATTTTTAACCAAAGGATAGCTTTTCCCAAAGTGCATCCACATTCTGATTATGATCAGAAGTTGTATTTGACTGCATAGAGTCCAGATCCATATGTCATTAAAAGAACAAGCATAAGTAACCTTTTATTTTCCAGAAATACTGCAAATGCTTAATTAGGATTAAAGTTATCTCTGGGGTGAGAGTATCTTTACGTATACCTAAATGACATTTATTACCAGAACCTCATGTATTCAAATACAAGAAAAACTGGGGAGCAGCCTTAGCTGTGAGCACTGCAGAGGAAGCTCAGTAATGAATCCTGGCAATGAGGCTCTAATCATTACTTTCATGGCAATTATGCAGTGTACTGAGCAGGACTTCAACTCACAGAGAAAGATGGACAATGAATACTGAATTTTAACCTGCCTTTTAAGACATTCTAAACTAATTTAATTGGGATGACATAATTACTCAAAAGGCAATCTCAAGTGCATTATCATCCTCCTGTGTCAGCCTTGCATGCCTTGTTATCCTGTTAGAGTGTGTCAAAAAATTGTCACAGGAGACTGAATCTTACAGAGGATAATAACCCTACTGCTGCTTCTTCAAGCCTTAAACCTGAGATTTGAAATAATGAGAGGACTCTGCTGCTGGGAAGAACCTTTTTTATTTTGGGGGATTTTTTTTTAAGCTAGACCACCCATTTACATCTGTCATAGGGCCCTAGAAACAGTATTTTGAACAGCAGAATCTTCATGGGTTTTCTTCACTGATTTATTATACACTATTTAAAGAGGTGTCTAACAGTCCCTTGCTTGCTGGGTTATATATATTCCTAATGATCCCTTTCCATCTCTGTAGAAAAGAAAGAACATGGAAATTATAGTTCTTAGGATGGCATCTCATCTGTTTTTTACAGAAAGTTTACAAGTAGAATATATTCTGATTTTCTTTTCCCTTTCATTTGAATCCACAAGAAGGTTTGATAGCATACTGCTTCAATATATGTCTTGGTGTTATTGTTTTTACCATTTGCTACCAAAGAAAGAAAAAGGAAAATGAGCATTACCAACTAAAATCCTTATTTACTTGTTATTCATGCTCACACCCAAAAGCTTTGAATTCTCCAAATATGAAGGAATCTGATGGAACAGATAAGATAAATAATTTTCAGACAAAGTCTTCCATCAAGCTTGGCTTTTATGTGTCAAAAAACAAGATAAAATTCTTCTGCCACTGCCATCAGTATTTGGATTGTGAGCTTAATGATGCACAGGGACATTGTCATTGCCACTCTGTCCTCAAAAGTGAATGTTAGACTATTTCCTGCATTTCTTTTTACTTGGTAATCATTCATTTCACCAGCAGCAACTGTAGTCCTTCCGGAACTACTGTCTCTCCCATTTCCAGGGGCCAGAGGTAACCATGTTTTATCTCCACAGACACTGTAAATTCTAACACTGCTCCCCAGCTGGAATTCATTGTGGATTCTTAAATTTTACCTTCAAGTTCATTGCTTTGCATTCTTTTGCCAGACCATACAAAGTTCTGCAGAATGCATGGTGCGGGAGATTCAGAAAGGAGAAGCATCCCTTTTCATTTTGCTAATTTTCTGGGTGATGCTTTTAAAAAGAGCGGAAAAAGAGGCAAGCTACTGCTGACAGCAGGCTTTGCTCGAACAAAAGAGATCAATCTATAACCAGATCAGCCACTGCTGCAAGTGCTCCCAGCAGCATTCATATCTTTCTACTTGAAGTGCTTCCATTTGGAGCTGCTACGCACAGATTTTCTTCCTCTCCACTTTTATCAGCGGTGGCGATTTGATGTCAGATTTTAAGGACAAGTAAATCAGCATAGAGCAATTTGAAAATGACTGTATTACTCTGTTTCTAAAAAATTTTTGGACAGAATACCATGAGTAATCAGGAATAGTTACAGACCAGGTTTAATGTGGTGGCTGGGCATAGCTTTATGACCCATAACTGTGAGTGGAAGCATACTACCAAAGCTAGTGCAGCATATTATATGCTCAGAGACGAGTGAAGGGCATTATTGGCGCACAGTGCTCCATGTACAGCCCAGCTGAGCCTAATCCTTGCTGCACATCGAGGGGAATATCTCAGTGTATTTTTGTGACTTTTTGTGACAGTGAAAATTGGCAGAATTTAGGGGCAGAAGCATTGGAGTAGAAATAACATGTGAGTCATGATGGTGTTGCTGGTGTGGTTAGGAGCAGTTAGAACCTCCCTAATGCAGAATGGCTTAGAGCTCTTTGGAAAGAACCATGGCTTCATCCTATTTTGACTCCTTAGGGGAGGGAAAGGAGAGGAAAATTAGTAGATAATGTGCGTCTTACATGGACACACTACAGAACTAACCAGAGAATGCCACTGTAGACAGAACTTGATACCACTGTATATATTTTTTTTTACACTTCTGAGCACATAGGGTTAATTCATCCCATTATCTAGAAAAAATTACTATGTCAATTACATGATCAATGGAAATTAAAAATCTTACAATACAATTGAAAAAAAAAACCAAAACACCAAACCAAAACTGGTTGACACTATGACTGGTTATCTTTTTCCTGGACAATACATGAAAAAAATGTTTTTATTTATTTATTTTTTATTTAATTATTTAATTGTTTAATATTTTATAACTTAGTCAGTATATCACCAGCACATGTGATGAATTTTTAATAGATATCTGTTGCGTGGCAGAGACACAGGCAATCCCAAGTGTTTAGTTAAACAGCAGTAAATGTTTGGAGTTCTTAATATATCAATATGTATAACATCCTTCAATTTGCTGACAACTAAAAACTAGTAGTTTTGGATAAAACTAACCATAAGACAAGATAATTGTATGACAAATACACTATTTTAATAAATTCTGTTTACATTTATTAAATAAGATTTGAAGAAACTGCAAACCAAACCAAATTATACTCATTTAAAATGTGTTTAAGTATTTTTACTTTATAAGCACATATGTTTTTAAATCTAAGCAGCTCTTCATTTCAAAATGAATTAAAACATTATTTCATATTTACTGAAGTTTGGTCCATATCTACTCACAAACACCTACAATTACCAAATAAAATATGTCAACAGGAAAGCAAAACTTAAATAAAAAGCTGTTGCCTCTCATCATCATCTTGCTTCAAACAGAGACTAATTAAAATGTGTATTACCATAAGTTAGAATTCATTTCATGTAATCATCAGAAAAATGAATATATTTTCCTTTGCTTCTTATTGCTTTGTTTTCAGTACTGGTTTGTGTTGTGCATTCATTAAACATATAATAAATTGGATTGATATGAGCCTGTAAAAAAATATTTTGTGGTTTCTCTTCAAAGGAGCTTTCTATTTTAACAGGTATAACTCAGCCCTCAATTGTCTTTTAGGTATAATGGTAATAGCAGTAATTATATACTCCTTTATCAACATATTCTTAATTGTCACTCAAAGTTATTTACATGTGAATTCAGAAATGGCATTTTACTTACTGCTGGCAGCGGAGCAGTGTCACTTGTATAATTTATAACAGGACTAATTAAAATGAATGAGTTTTCCATAAAGTTCTTTTCGGTGTTTACTGCATGAAATTTATTAAAATATTCAATGCAATAACAATAAAATCCTTATTCAAAGTAATAATAGGCATATATATTTAATTCAATGTTAACTTGCTTTCTGTTAAATTGAAAGTAGATTGAAAACTCTTTAATGGCACTATGGTGTTTTTGTTTATCTTCTTAATGTTTTCTAATACTTCTCTGGAGGAGTGTCCTTGTAGAATCATAGAATGGTTTGGGTTGGAATGAGGTCTTGAAGGTCATCCAGTTCCAACCCCCCCAGAAGGGAAGAATTCAACTACACCAGGTTGCTCAGGGCCTCATCCAACCTGGCCTTGAATTTACCGACCCTGTTTCACCCTTCTGGTTATTCATCCCTGGAACTAAAGCTTTGAAAGCACTTTTTGTGTAATCCAAATTATTATGTTTCTTAATTTTTTCATAGTTGCCAGGGCAAAACAAGGATGCTATTGTTACGAATTTCCACACCCTGTAACTGCCATTGTTTTTAATATTTGTTGCTGTATAGTTATCTTCTCCTAACTGCATAAATGGCTCTTGTCCCCTCTTTACATCAGTCTCTAAGGACAATGCATTGTCCTTTTATCACAGTCATGAAAGGGCAATAAGAGCATTCAGTGTTCCACAAGGTTACCAGGTCTTCCACCATGACCAAATGTAGAAGTCTTATGCTTTAACAAATCACTTATTACAAATACTCTAAATATACATTCTGGCTGTGGGACCATTCTGTTAGCACGAAGCACCAAACTAATTAGCAATAGCACACATGCAAATGAAGTTGTTCGTCTTAAAGAACTTTGCATAATGACCCTATAATTAGTAAAGCAATTAAAATAGCAATTCCATGTCATTATTAATCTTTTTAATAAATTCTGTATACTAGATTAATTCACTTTTGGAGTCCTAAATTGAAATATTTCTTTGCATTATATTCAAGACATCGTATTGTTTCTTGGTTGTATTATTAGTTTGTATATTTTTAATTCACAACTCCAGCCACATAATTTAAAAAGTTTTCCATTGCTTCCCAGACTTAGAAACAAACATTTATAAGAATTCTGTCCTACTATGAAAAAGTGTCTATATAATGGCTGTATCTTTATGACTCATTTATTCTAGCAGGAAAGACCATTTGCATTATGAATTTCTATTTAGTGCCTTTTTGTGAGAAACAGAAATAAACAGTTCTGAGTTTAAATACAAAGGAATGAAAATACTTTTTTAATGCCCATTCTCTCACCTATTCACAGTTTCACACACAGGAAGCAGTGCAGTGAATTCAAACCCTCATTTACTGTTCACTGACCCCAGGGATAAAAATTTTGCGTCTATGGCTATGGAGGCGAGTACAGCTCTGTACTGCACCTGTAAGAATATGTTTTTCAGGACAAAACATTTTCACAGTCATGTAGAAAGATACAAGGTGAGAAGTACCAGCAGCCAGCCTTTCACCTGTTTGCCAAATCCGCTCTCTGCTCTGTGTATTAATGCGGCCATATGCCTAACATGCTCATATCTTTAATTTATTGGTTTATAAAAAGTAAAATCAATTCTGTCTTTAGAAAGGAGCTGGTGTAACACTCCTTCCCACTTTTTCTCATATCCTCTCTTCATGTGACCTGTGAGCCCTTCTCAAGATAAAAAGGGCAACTGAAGGTGTTGCACTGAAACCTGCTCTGCGTGGGCAGAGGGTGAATCCTTTTGCTTTGGAATGGCATGAAGCAGCACAAGGTGGGAGACAACTGCTGGGAAAAGGCTTTGCAGGAAAAGTGCAGGGAGCCCAGTTTAACACGAGTCAGACTCCGAGATACTTCTTCCTTTGCTGATCGAGTTGTAAATTCATATCATACCATAGTTCCTAGCACAGTATATCTTTACATTGAATCATTGTGGTTGTGTTGGATACCGAAGTGTGTTTTGATGTTATTTTCTTTCCCCCAAAGATAATTTATACAGAATATGATATATATGTAGATCTTTTCCCACTTGTTCTTTCTTTAGATTACATGGTATATGATGAGGAATGCTGCTCAAGAAATGTGGGAAGAAAAAAAAACAGAAAAGAAAAGAAGGCAGCTAAAATTAAGGTGTTGGGGCTTCCAGTTCTGTTTTCTTTCTTTATTTTGAAATTGCTTCTTGGAAGGTAAACAAAACCCCTAAACATTAGAATTATGCTGGCTGAGCATTTTGGGTGAGAATGTAGGTATCTTTATGCCTGTACTTTCAATTCTCTCTCTATCTCTCTTCACACACTTTAAAAAATTTTGTCTTTGTCTAAACTGACATATCTCTGAGCAGCTTTTCATCTCTGCAAAAAACATTTTGATATTTACCTAACTCTGCTTCAAATCAACTTATTCTCCTTTTGCCAATGATCTGCTCTGTGTAAACCTCCCGAGAATCCATTAAATAATCCATGGCACGTTAAAGATTACAGAAGTGTAGAAGGTATTTTGGGTGTGGTGGAGAGCACAGAGAAGGTAAGGGGTGGGAGGAAAGGAAGACAGTGCCTGTCCCAGTGTGTCTCTGCTGCTCATGTGGGAAGGTGAACAGGGGAGCTTTGCTTGCTGAGGAGCTGGAGGACAGCGCTGCTTGAGCCCAAGCAGGAGATGAAAGGAGCTGTGAGTAGCATGACCCTTTTCCTTTCACAGCAAGGTCGGTCATTATAACATTTGTTTGCAAAGAGAAAGTTTTAGATTTTTCCTTCTGCTGTTTTCACTGGGGAATCCATGCCTAAGGTATTTCTGAGTTCAGACCAAATGTTTCTGTTTCATCTAGAAACCTTTCAGTGTTTTCATCCATATTCAACTTTCCATCACATCTTCCAAATCCTAAATTGCTTTGAGAAGAAAAAAGAAGTTTTACAATGTCAGTTATTTCCAAAGTCAAAGGTCTTGGCATAGCAATAAGAACTGGAAGTTTGCAATGATTTCTCACATTTTTCAATAAGGAGGAAGGAGTCACACTTCCATTTACAGAAATTTGTTGCCAGCATAGTTTTTGTTTTCTCCAATCTCTCACCAGATGAGCTACATAAGTAAAGGTAAACACTTCAGATTACCTATTCTTTTTCACTATCTCAGACTTTAAAAGCAGAAAACTGCTGGAAAACATTTACCCTTCACAGAGATGTCATTACTCCTTCCCAGATTGGTTCCTATTGCAAAATCAACAGAAATGCAAGAAGTGCTACAATTCGAGCTTTTCAGAGGGTGGTAAAACACCACTGGAGAAATGAAACTGTAGACGATGTCAGCCATCTGTTGTTTAACCCAACCAAAATGTATTTATTGCAATTCTTTCATAAGGACTGTGTCTTTAGAAACCAACATAAGTACATTTGTTGGCAGCAGAAGGCCTTCCTTAATTGTAATAGGAAGAGAAAACATTCCTCTTTCCCTGATGATACAGTATTTGGAAAAATAGTAATTTTATCAACAAACCCAGAAACATCCTAAACGAAGAATCCAGCTAACAAACACATTGTACTCTCTTGCGTGGCTGACAAGATGTTCTAATATGAATCAGTCAGATGTTGGGTTATAAACAGAAGACTGCAACACATTCTTTCTTACTGACTCACTCCATTTCATCCGACATGATGCTGTCAGAAATAGAGAAAGATGGCAGGAAAACGAAAATCAAATGCGAAAAAGACCTGAAAGAGACGCTAAAAAATGCATCTATCTTTATTAAATTTCAAGTCTTCAAAGTACTTTATGTAAGTGTCAGTTTTACTTTGGAAAAAAAACTGATATTAAGTGATTTATTTATTAAGGTAATAACAACACTTCCAAAGCAAGTTAATCACAAAAATGATAGACATATTTTTCAAGCATGAATTTGACTGATGACAACAATTAGCAGCATAATAACATATTTGATTTCAGTCCAGATTAAAATTAGAGATTCAAGAAGCTGTTGTTCTTTGGAAATCTGTCCAAGTACATCACAAGGATTTTATGATACTTCTAAAGTGAGAAAATTCAGCCGTTCTCATTGTACTGAAAAAGAAGTTAATATATTAAAATATGGAAAAGCAGGACAAATAGAATTATGTCATAGATTAAAATATTCTTCAAAAATATCCTTACAGAACAGCATTCTTCTGAAATGGCATTACAAAATAATCAGGTGGATTAGTGTGTTATAGTATTTATGGTACACAGTTGTACTTTATTTATTTATCTTTTTTTCATCTTTTATTTACATCACCATAGGAAATTATTTTTTTCTTTTTCATTGTCCCATTTTTTCTTTTTCTAGACAAGGAAAGTTTACTTATAGGAAAGTGTGGAAAATTATGCATTCTTATGTCATTAAAGTCATTGGGAAACAAGTCAAATTCTGCCTCTGGAAGCTGCATTTCCTAAAGTAATAATTTTAAAATTAATTTGAGCTTGTGTTATGAAATTCTGGCTCCAATGAAGGGAAAGAAATACTGCTATTGATGTAAATTGAACCAGGATGTCATCCATAAAGCAATTTCCTTCTTAACAAAAAAGCTGATTTAAAAATGGAACTTACAACGAGCCCAGTAGAGGAACTAGAATCAAGAGCTGGGTGAAGAGAAAGCAATCTGAGTTTTCATGTTTTTATCACCATGAGGGGAGGCAAGGGAAACAGGACACTCTCCAAAGTGGTATCAATAAAAGACAATTATCCCATACCACAGTAATGTGTGCACTGTATACGCTGTCAAAACATTTTTAAAACTTTGATTGCAATCTTAGTCGCTGTGAGTCCCTTGTAATTAGAAAAGTTAGGTGCTGCCATCATTGTAATTCTCTTTACACGTGAACAGTGGGCCTTTGAACTCGCAATTAATTGAAAAATAGCACAGGTTGCAGTCAGAATCTTTCTGGTTATGAGAGCAAGTTGGACTCTCGTAATCAAGAGATTTTGTTTCTTCTTGCCATAAAGCTACCATTCCTATTACAATTTGTGGCCTCTGTGTGTGGTGGCATCAGTTTTCAGCCATAGTTTGGTCTTTCCGTTAGAGTGTTTTATTCCTGTGAGCTTTTGGGGAAGGAGCATTGCAGCAGTGGGGCGGCAGCAGCCTCGGGGTTCTGTCAGTGGTGTGAAGATGAAGCCCATCCTACTCCAAAGAAAGGGAGTAAAGATAAAGTCAGAAGATTCTGGAGATCATAGAATGAGTCTCAGGAAAGCAGGCTGGTGGATAGCTTGAGTCTGAGACAGCAAACTGTTGCTGGATGCTCATGAGCAGTAGCAACTGTCAGTAGTAAATCCATGGGACACATCTGAATCTGTGCAAAATGTCAGGGACTTGTGTCCTGTATCTGCCTGGACATGAATTGCAGTAAGCTGATTGTAATGTATTTTTTTGTATTTGAATACCCTTACATTGAGATGGTTTCCAAATTAATTATTTTGAATTAGTTGCATCTAATGACTGTGTAAAACACTGCAAGTACTTTCATAAATAATAAATTGTCCTCTACATTTTTATAATGTTTCATAAATGTCATTAAGTACCTCTTCCCTTTAATCTTCTTCTTGGTTCATCTTTGGTGATTTGATAGGACTGGGTACGTCAGTTCTACGTATAAAACCATATTTTCACCTGTACCGTAACATATAATGTTAAAGCATGAAGTTTGGTGGGTTTTTGCAGCAAAGAACAACTGGCAACGAGCAGTAACCTTTTCTGCTCTGCAATCTACTTTGAAAATTGTTCTTTTAGACAAGCAAAACTTCCTACATAGCACATTGCTTATGTTTATAGGTTAGTAGAATTTAAGCCTCCCGATGCCTCCTCTTATTATCATCAAATAGGGCACACCAGAATGTGAAGTCCATAACACCAAATTTTATTAGTATTTGAAAGAAAATGCTATTAAAAGCAGGTGTGTGGTTCAATAGACTGTCAAATGAACAAAAGTATAATCACACAAGGTCTGATGCTTATTTGATTCTGCTTTGTTTCCATAGTAACTATAAGTAGCTAATTGTGATACTCTTAACAAATATTTTTGCCTTTTTCTTTCCTAACAACGGATGATGGTTTTATGGAGGGCAAGAGTCTGTGCAGGAAACATCAACAAATTGCTTTATGTTGTTCAGAAGACCAAGCTGATTTATTTATATAATTAACCTTTATTATAGCTTAATTTATCCTAAATTAATAATCAGAATAAATAGCATTTTGTTGACTAGAAGTGTCTAGTGGCTTTCCACAGGACAAGATTTTATTATCGATCTAGATTAATAACTTAATTTTTGCTGTGGATGCTGGAATTATTCTCACATGAATGGTTTTTACTGACGATACATAAAAACAGGAGAGAGAATTAATATGTGGTAATATTGCTATAAGGAAATAATAAAATTTATAATGAGATATAGTATTTATGAGAATATTAAAAATTTAGCCTAAAAATATCAGCTCAAAAAAAAGTGAACAAATCCACTTCTGCTGAAATCATGCATTTTCAGTTCAAGACATGAAGCAAGGTCTAGCAAGATTCTAGAATTCATTACAGGGACCATAATGATGGACAGCAGATGAAGTCAATCTTCCATGTAATGCAGGTGCTCAGAAGGCTTACCAAACTTTATTCTGAGCCTGACAGGAATTATTTATACCGCAGCATGGGGCAGTGAAGAATTTGCATTCAGTCTAGGATCCTTCTCTGGGACAAGGAAACTGATGAGCATCCTGTGATGTTTGGATAAGAAATCCTTACAAATATCAGCAAATATCAGCCCTTGGAATTCATTGTGTGATTCTGTGTGTTTCTTAACAGAAATGCTTTGTTTTCTCTGACTAGACCCAGGATCAAGATACCTAACTAAGCATCGCTTATAATTGTGCTTTATATCATTGCTATATATCATTGACTGCACTCAATACTTGCAAAATAAGCCCCACGTGGAGCAGTTTAGAACTCTACAGGGGTGCAAATTCACCTTTGTCTATGAAAAGAGTTACCTGTTAGCACTATGAAAATCTATAAACCCAGTGTAACAGGACAGGGGAGCTGGAAGGCTGCACAGTCTTTGGGAATGCATCCAGGTTTGGCTGTGCTTTAAAAACCACGTGAATCATGTACTAAGATGCTGTTTGCAGTTCTGTGAGGAGTTCATGACTTTGCATTGCTTCATATGTAAAGCAAATCAAAATTTGTCAATCATGTTTGAGGTCTAGAATCTGTTATAATCTGGCTCTCACAGAAATCCTCAGCATGAAGAAGCAGAACACCAATGAAAAAAGTCAAACAGAAATGGAACACACTCTTTCCTGTAAGTGAGGATTTCAGTTTCATACAGCTTTACTAATGAGAAAGCAGCCAATATTTTTTTCTAAATAATTGACAAAAGTCATGGGGAAAGAAAGGAAAATATCCCGAGTTTTCATCACTGAAGCAATTTCTAGTAATTTCTTTAGAAGCAGAATATAAAAAATACAGCTCACCTACCGAATGTCACTAGTCCATAGATGTGCAGCAACTTATCTTACCTGTGTGAAAATTAGAGGTTATTTCAGAATATTAAAAAGTCTGCAACTATACTGAAGAAATACCAGCAGCTGAATAACCATTGCTTTCTAAGGACCTGTCTGAGCAAATGGAGGATGGATCAGCACACGCCTGTGGGTTCTCTTTGGATGTCTAACATGAGAGGGAGAGCAGAAATAGGGAAGTATTAATGCTCATTCCTGGTGTCTCTTTAGTGTGAGTGAGTGTTCATAAGAATCTGAAGAAAGGGAGATGGCTCTCTTTCCAAGGTCTTGACATGTTTAGAGTCCCACAGGAGAATTTGTAGACTACAAACCTGTATCAGGAGCTAAACTACTGTCCTTCATCCATTCCACAAAAGGCATAGTGCAGCAGAGCGAGAAGGAATTAGGGAGAAGTATGGTACAAAGGAAAATATGCTCCCTAGATTCTCATTCACAAGAAAACATTTATTATGCTGAGGAGAGGATCAGTCTAGCCCTCAGGAAAATGGACAATCATTACTGCAGATGCCAAGAACAATGTTTCTTTATTACTAGACTGTGAATTGTAAAATCATGTTTAAAATTGATTTGGAACAAAACCAATCCAGCCACTGATTCAAACTTTAATTCATATTTAAGAAGTTGTCTTACAGCATAATTCATCAAAATTCTGTGAAGACAGAAATGCTGCTCTAAAGAAAGCCCTGCCATGAGTAACCACCATAGTATCTCTCTGCTTCTTGGGTACCAAAGCATGGGTGGCAAAAATCTTATAAGAAAAAATCTGAAATATCTATTTTGTTTTTGGCTTGCTTACTCACTTGGAGGAGAAGTAATGCTTTCCTTTCAGTTTGAGTGTAAATAGGTTTTAGATACAGAGAAGATATCTAATATCACAAACTGATTTCTTGGACTGCTATTTTTAGTTTAAAAACCTCTTTTTATCAGAACTATTCAGCACACCCTTCAATGTCTAGCTTAGTAAGCACAGAGTTCTTTATGCATTTAATGGCTGATAGCTAAACCCCCTGATTTTAGCCTTCACATTACCCAAGTGGAAACTGTTTATATTAAGCAGTTATTTATAATCACTTGATCTTTTTCTGATTAAGTAAGTTTTTATAATCAATAAAAATCTTAATTATATCTTGTAATAAATTATTGCCTGTTCAGCTAACGAATTGCTTTATTCCAATAATACATAAGAGCAGATGACTTTTCCATATATATATGTATAAGCATTTCTTAACATGGTTCTCTCTGAAAGTTATTTAGAAGTATAGCTTAAAGAAATCTCTATCTAAAAGAAAAGATTTCAAAAGAACCTTTACCAGTTCCCACTGAGCATTTGGAGGTCACAGGGCGCGATCATCTGAACTTGAGGTTACAAAGTGATTTTGTGGCTCTGAAGCCGTGCACGGACTTTGTTTTAATAAAGGTGAGACTAACAAGGAGGTGGTTAGTGCTATCCATGATATTAAAAAGAATTATTGAAATTCTTTGTACAGTCCTCATTAAAGAGTATAAAAAGGATGTCAGCAGTTTGGAAATGATTTAGAAAAGAACTCAAAGAATAATGTCACGTTGAAAAACCTGTATCAACTGTAAAAGACTAAAAAAAGTTAATCTATTTAACTAAACAAAAAGAAGGTTAAGAGGTGAATTGTTTGTAGTCTGCAGCTGCCCACATGAGGAAAGTTTTCTGGTGGTAGAAGGCACTTTAATCTTACAGATGAATGGAGAATGAGACCCAGTGGCTGCAACCAGAAACTTAATAAATTCAAAGCCAAAATGAGGTAGACTTTTCAGCAATAAAATGTAATTAAACTGTGCAAAATATGCTGGGGTTTGTAGTGCATCTTCCACCATTTAAAGCCTGTAAATTAAAATTAGCTGTCATTTTAAAAGACATGCTCAAACTCCACCAGTGTTGTGGGCTAAGTGAAGGAATTAGTAGATGAAATTTTTGGGGCTGTTTTGCAGGAAATAAAATCTGGATGATGATAATGGTTCCCTCTGGATAAAATCCTGTGAAACTACTGCAGTTTTTATTCTGTTATCCTTTCTCATAGTGAACATTATTTTCCTTTGCAATTAATCTCTTTTGAAGCCATTTGCACTCATGTCCAATATGTGTAACAGAATCTGGCTCTCAGGAATACTGCTTTGCAACCTCATTCTGTTTTAGCACCAGTAAACAAAATAACATTTGAATTTGTAAGACATATAGTCCTCATGTGAATTATGATTGTGATGGAAATCATTGTGCAGTCTTTAGTGTTAGTTCATTATTTTCCCATCTGCGCTCCACCCTGGCACATGACTAGAGGTCACTCATTACCCTGCACAGAGAAGAAAGCCCTTGGAGAATTTTTAACCCTGATTACCCAGGGTTACTCGGTCCACAGAAGCATACTGATTTCCACTCATTGAAGCCACTGGAACTTCTCTTTTACAAGGAAACCTTTCCTACACTCTGAGCTTTAGTGCTGCAAGAACCGGATAGGGACACTTTTTGTGGTCCATTTACAGTGGACGCAAACATGACTTCCTGGAGTTGTGATTCATCTTCTCCAGATAAGAATGACATATTTATGCCTTGATCATATATACATAAATAGAATAGCACATATATAAGGAGCTTGTTTTGCTGGGACACGACAGACCTTCTTCTTATGTACAAAACATGTATAAAATAAAGAGGGCTCCATAGTGAAGAGGGCTCTGGAATATCTGGGGAGATTTGTAGCATTCTCAAAGAAAGAGATCTTCTCATGCTCATTAAGTTTGCCTTGGCAAATATATTAGATTAACTGCATCTGAAAAATTATTTTCAATAATTGATCCATGTTATATAAGTACAGTAGGTCCAATATATCTTAGAGACTTCTTAAAGAAGTAAATACTCAAATGTACACTAACTGAAGCAATGGAAAGATGGATGTACAGATGGATCCCTGCTTCTCCCTCCACCCAGGTAAAATAACCCAAACTAGGTGGAAGGCAAGTTGGGTCAGAGGACAATACTTATCCTTTATGAGAGCCTATTTTTGATGCTCTGGAATGTTCTCTTGTAACTGGCTAAAATAAATCCAGTTGATATTATCGTGTACAAATATTCTCATGCAGTACATAACTTTACACATGCAATAATGGTAATTCTGCAGAAGGGTCATTTTCATCAGTTAAACTGCAGCATATTCTGTAGTTAAGTATTTAAAACAGACTCCTAAAAAAGGTTAAATTGAATCCACAAACTTCACTTAACTGATTAAAATTTTCCATCGAGCAAATGTGGTATTCCCTATTTGTGATAAACAAGATGGTATTCCAAATGCTTACCTTCCACTAAAATAAGAAAATTACATTGTAATTTAGAGGGCAGCTTGCACTCATTTTATGGGACTATTTCCAGAAGGCATAACTAGCAAACTGACAACATGTTTTTGAAATAGCTCATATACTTTCTTGTAAAAGAATGTACTGCACAAATGTTATTAACTTGTCTCTCTGTTTTATATTTGCATTATAATGCTGCTCCATCTAAAGCAAGTAATGCAAAAAGCAGCAGATAGCCCTAGTGATATACATAGACTATAGTTAGATATTTGGATTCTATCTTTTATTCTTAATTTAAATATTTATTTTAAATTTTATGTTTACTTAATGTTTCCTTATTTTATTTTATGAATGCAAAAAGCATAATTTTTGCATAAAGATCCAATCCTATTAAACATTTGCTGTGCAATTCAACAATAGTACCCTCAGATTCGAATATTATCACATAATTATGTGAAATTATATGAACTCACGTTTGAACATTCCACACAGAAGTGGCTGCAAAAATCTACCCGTCAAAATCCTGGGTATGTTCACAATAGAAATTGACCCCCATAACGAATGTTTGGATGTAAATCTTTTGCCTCTCTAAAGGTGATCAATAGTGTTGTGGTAAACCCCGCTGGGCAGATAAGCACTGCACCACACCTCGCTCACTCCTGCAGTGGGGTGGGAGGATAGAAGTGAGAAGTCTCATGGGCTGAGATAAAGACAGTTTAATAGGTAAAGCAAAAGCCACACACAAGAGCAAAGCAAAACAAGGAATTCATTCACCACTCCCCAAGGGCAGGCAGATGTTCAGCCATCTCCAGGAAAGCTGAGCTCCATCACATGCAATGGTGACTTGGAGAGAGAAACACCACAACTCTGAATGCTCCCCTTCCTTCCTGACTCCCCAGATTTTATCGCTGAGCGTGAGCTCCATATTATCTGGGATATCGCTGTGGTAATTTGGGTTCAGCCATCTCAGCTGTGTCTCTCCCAGTTTTGTGCGCACTCCCAGCCTTCTCACACAGGGAGTGGTGCAAGAGATGGAGGTCCTGACACTGTGTGAGCTCAACTCAGCAACGACTAAAGCAGCCCTGTGTTATTATCACTGATTTCAACACAAATCCAGACCACGACAACTTATGAGCTGCTAAAAAGAAAATCAGTTTTATCTCAACCAAAATAATGAGAAAACATATTTTTGCCTAACTTTACAATAATGGAATAATTAAGTCCAGTAATGCAAATTCTGCAAATACAGTGACAAATCAAACTTTTATAGACACTGGCCCTTTGGTGACAATAAAAAAGTTGATTTTTTTAAAAAAAGGTTTTATGCCATCAAGCAATGAAAGCTGTATCCTTTAAGTCCATTAATGAAGGCTAGCATGTCTGGCATTTGCCATTTTCACTTACTTGGAAAGCAGTCTAGATCCAATTTAATATCTGCTAGGAAGTCAGGTTGATCTACTTTGCATATATATAAATTTCCAGTTCATATCCCAGTATGGAAGCCAAATTTGTGACATGCTTCCTTAGTGGTGAGGTGGGGACATGTGCTGAAAGTCTTGGATTTACTGAGGAACCTCATCTGCATTATTGATGTACACTCTCTTTTGCATTTTGCCACTTTGTAGGACAAAACATGTGGAACAGAACCAGATCTTGAAAGTTATTTTTACTTTCAGTCAATAAACTTACAAGTGAAGTTTGCAAGGCTGCAATACATCATCTTGATGTATTAATGTTTCTCAATATGTTTTGAGGGTTTTTTTTAATAAGATACTATTTATTGCCTGCATTGTAAGCTCTATTAACAGGAATGAATATTAAGTTTTACTAGTTGAGTATTAGATACCATAGGAAAAGGACATAAACCTTAATGAGAAACTTCCTCCTCTCTTCCATCCCTTCTTCTGCCTCCCTTTTCTACCCCCCCAAACTCGACCGGATTCAGTTTCCTAGGTTTGTGTAACTGGAAGTCAAGCATTTCTATATCTTTAGGGCAAGAGAGGGGTGTGATCCAGTGGAGGTTTACATGAACTTGGAAAGATTACATTTCCCCCAAGAAGCAGATGTTTACTAATAATACCAGAAGGAACCTAGAATTTTTCTGAACTTGTCACAGAATCTTTAAATGGCTGTCAGGGACTATAAAGAGCACACTTGCAAAATCTTGAACTCCTATACCTTCTGTATTTGTCTCTAGTGCCCCATGGAGACATAAGCAGAGAGGAGTCACCACAATTTCAATACTGGAGTATTACGTGCTTGCATCTGAATGAAATTCCTCTCAACTAAGTAGAACTCCTGTTCAAGCTGGCAATATTTCCCACCACAGCTATTTCAGATCAAATCCTGCTGCTGTATACATCCTTGTGATCTTTTTCTTGACCATTGCTGGGGTGGTGTGCTGTTTGTTGTCACACCTCAGTGTGCACTCCACATCCTACCCCTCCAACTTTTTTGTAAGTGAACTGTTGTACATTCCTGGTCACTACACTGTCCCAAGCATAGCAAGAGTCCCTTTGCTCTTACTTGGATGCCAGTGTGCGTAGCAGTGCATTATAAATATCTGCAGTGGAATAATATCTTAGCAATTGTAAAGAATTTCAATTTGAATTTGGGAAAAAGAAGGCTGTTCTGTTTTAGAAAATTATGTATTATGCCACAATTGAAATAATTAAGGGGAGTGCTTTTTCAGCTTAGAGGCTTTCTCATTATCTTAGATTTTAAGTGTGATTGTGGGATTTCCAGCAGAGAGCAGCAGTTGTGAAAAACATTTTGCTACAGTTAGTTAATTCTTCCCTACATGTGCTATATTCAATGTGTCCATTTTAAAACCAAATGAGGCAGCTCTGTCTTCCTTAAAATCTACAGCAAACCCTAGATGTGCCAATTTTAGAGTATACTCATTTCTGTGGGAATATGTTTTCCTAATGTTTATTACATATTAAAATTAAAATAATAAAAGATAGAATTTCGCCTACTAGCAGGAAATACAGAGGTAGCTGAAGGATTTTTATAGTTCTTCTTCAACTTGGCTCTTAAAGTTAAGAAATATAGATTTTAGAAGTGTGTTAAGTAATAAAACCCATGCTTGTAGAATAGTCTCAGAAGACAATTTGGGATGGTCAACTCATTAACCTCTGAGAATTTTGCCTGCAATGAGTTGGCACATTGCCAAATGTAATTCTCTCCAGTAGTGGTCATTTATACCAGCCTGAAAACAAGTTGTCAGAAGCAGAACAAAACAAACCAAACAAATAATTTTAAAAACCTTCAGAAAACCTAGTTCTGCCTCCTACAACAGAGTCTGGTACAAGAAGTTAGGCACTGAAAGGTGTAGATCTTCAGGCCTTCTATAGCAGCAATTATAATATTTGAAAAACCACTTCATTGCTACCTCTAGCAGGAAGCCTCAGCTTTATTTGAGAGCAGTTATTTGCTTTCATTACCAGACACATCTGTGACTACACATCAGTGCCCAGAACTCTCTGCCATACAGTGAAGCCAAGTCCTACAGCATCCAAAGAAAGGGGTGAAAGTCATCTTAACAAATTAGGGAATCTGCAGTGTCAGTATTTTCTTCTGATCTATTGATCTGGATGTCCTTTGGAATAAACACAAGTGGTATCCCAAACAAGTCAGTTGTTTTGCATCTTACAAGTTCTGATTTAATTCCATTGACCAAGGGTCAGTTACCTTCAGGGTGCAAATGTAGACTTTGGAAAAGTAAGATCCAGTCTTAATTATGTCTTTGCAATGAAAGAAATTTTAATTCCCTGTCTCTTGGCATGTTTTTCATTAAGGAACCACAAACATGATTAACCTGAATTCAGGAGCCCCTCCTTCCTCTCCTGTCATGGAGTGGTTTAGGCCACTTAAAGAATCATTCTCAAAGGTACTGGTCAAAGCAGATTTTACTGTAAATTTTTGAAGGTGCGACTTTAACAGAGTCAATGGCAAGGTTCACTCTATCACTCGCTACATGGTGAAACATGCAAAGGAAAATCAAGTTAGAAGCAATTTAGAATGACTTACATGGAAACCAGAGTTGCAAAAGGGTAAGGGTGCAAAAAGGTTTAACAGCACTTAATCATTGACTAATTTAACATTTACAAAGTTATTTGATAGAGTTTACTACAATTGCAACAGTGATTTAATTATAGATCTGAGCAGCAACATTCATACTGTACTTGCTAGAGGGTATTTAAATCAATACACACACACGGACACAGAGATGTATACATCTAAGTGCATAAGGACATACCTGATAAAATTCCCCAATCCATCTTGCTCCACAGAGTGGCAGTGTGGTTACCACTTCCCTCCATGCCTATAAACAGATTAATGCCCTACTTAATTGTAATTTGAGGGAATGTTTTTGTTAGATTACTTAATTATCAAGGTTTTGTTAAACGTCATTGAGTAGTATTATATATGTAAGGAGGTCTTTGCAACAGTGTCTGTCACCCACGTAGCTTTTCTCCACACTCTAACATACAGAATAGTATTCAATAGCGAGCATAATACGATAGAATTCAACAAACTTATTATGGGGTGCAGCATCTGATTTAGAGTTTCTGTTGCTGTTGGTGACCATACAAATACGGTGTCCCAGCAGCATCGATTTCATTCTTCTTTGCTCTCTCTAGGACACAGTATATCTTCTCTGTGTCATGATGAACACGGATTAGAGTTTTCAGTCCATTGTTTTAGACATGTTCTAGCAGCTGACACAGGTCATCATGTTGCAGTAGTTTCTTTACCAATGTAAGATTCATTCCAATGGGGGTCGGCAGTAAATCTTTATATAATGCACAGCTAGATTATAACAGTGGCTAGGTTGTGACATAAGCTGAATAGCTAAAGTCACTTCCCACAATTTTGGTAAAATTACAGATATTTGAATGATTGCTCATCTCTACAGTGGTGTTGTCTGTAAGTATATTGTCACAAATAGTTCTCATACAGACACATCTATTTTCAACATGTACAAGTAGTTTCAGGAGTTTCATCCGGGTGTATTTCAAAATGGCATTTGTTCAGTGTCAAAGACAAATGTCTTAGGCCTTGATGGTATTACTTTCACAAATAAATCCTGGTTGTTCCCATACAACACGTTCATCAACATTGACAATTTAACATTTTTTCCATTTTATTGGGCTTGTACTCCCTGTCCTATTGGCTAGAGTATAGTTCCATTGTAATTTAATCCCAGGGCCTTGATCTCCACACAGCCTTCTCTTCTCCAGACTGAACAGCCCCAGCTTTCTCAGCCTACCTTCACAGGGGAGGTGCTTCCGTCCTCTTATCAATGTCAGGGCCTCCTCTGGGTTTGCTCCAATAGTTCCATGTCCTTCTTAGAGTGGGGACACCAGAACAGGACTCAGTACTCCAGGCAGGGTCTCACAAGGGCAGAAGAGAGGGGCAGAATCCTCTCCTTTGCCCTGCTGCCTACCCTGCTTTTGGGGCAGCCCAGGATCCATTGGCTTTCTGAGGTGGGAGTGCTCAGACAGAATTATTGTTGGATATGGTTTATTTTGATGTAGCATCCGGTAACCTCTGGACACCAGCCTGGAATACCTCCTGTCATGAGCATTTTTGCAGGACATTTGCTACTGTCACTTTTCCAAATTCATCTGTTTAGAGTCTGAAGTTTCTGGGAAACCTGTGGCAAATAATGCTTTTTTCTGTTGTTTGAGCTGTTGATCCTTATATACAGTGGTCTTTGCTCTAGGACTTGTACAAGTTTTTCTCCCCATCCTCATATTTTCTTGTTCTTTTATGGTGAATTCTCCCAGTGGCAGTTTTGCTGAGACTGAAAGCAATAATAAACAATGAGAAGCTTCTCCTCGTTTAGTATTTTCTCCTTTTTAAAAAAATCTTTTTATGACATGAAATTTTGACTACAGTCATCCCTGTCCATTGGAATTAGTAGTGGCCAATTATTTTCCATTGTCTGTCCCAGTGAAAGACTGGAAATTCTTGTGGAAAAATAAAAAGAAAGAGAAGTGCACTTTATTTCATAGAATTATGTTGGTGAGTTTAGAGCTATCATCCCTGTTCACTCTGTGCTTCAGTATTCATATAAATGATGACCTGGATGTTCAAAATCATCTACTTATGCATTCTTTGTCTACACTGAGGGGTTCCTAAGGTAGCTTAAGGCAAAGGTAGGGCTGATTATAGAAAGTCTTGACAAGGTGCACTTTAGGAAAAGTGATAGCAATTTGAATGTGCAAATGTGTAGGCACTCAAGCTATCTGGTGCTTTTAAATATCAATTTTTCTGATAATAGACCTGCCTCATCCTATATACATTCAGTACTTCCCTTTGTATCAAAGAGCAGAAGCCTAAAAATATCTAGGGACACAATGCACAGGGTTTCCTAACTAAAAGTGACTTAATCTTTAGTCATTTTTCTGAAAGCAATTGTTATAAACCCACTCTCATTACATGCACTAGACCATCACAGATAGATCTGCAATACAGTCTAATTTATATATTCTGAATATCAAAACTGTTCTTCACCCATATTTAGCTCATACTAATTATAAAAAAGTGAGGTAACTTTTGTGTCCTATACTTTTCCCCAGAACTATAGGTTTTACTATGTCATCTTTAACACCATGATCCAAAAAAAGCATGACAAAATCTCTGCAGAAAAAAGCACTCATATTAGTATGTAGATTCATTATTTTGTATACCTGAAAAGTAGCTGTTATGTCCTCCCTAGTACTGTATAATTTCAGAATCATAATATGACATCTTTGTCCTCTGGTTTAGTTGGAGAACATCCAACACATTTGAAATATATAATCTTTATGAGACTCATTCATCTAAGTTTTCTTTTTTGCATATTTATATCATAATCTCCATTAGATCTAGCAAGAATTAAGTTTATTCCTGAAGCGTAACTTCCTTCAGAAAAAATTCTCAGCTGAGAATACTTGCCAGCTCATGTCAGATCCATTTAGATATTGCAGAGATGTTTCTCAAACTTGTGTGTACAGAAGTATGCTGTCGATTATTACCTGCAGAAATTTGGCATGTTGAAAGAATATCTTGGAAGTATATCTCAAAAGTGTATGGCCGATATATCTTGAAATTATTCTAAATAAATGCCACGCCATTATAAAAACAAAGTAATTTACAAAACCAAAAAATTGAGCAGCCAAAGTTATAAAGACAGATGTGTCAGGAAAGAAAATACTTGTATTATTTCAAAAGCAAATTGCTGTAGAGCTGGATGGAGATGTCTCTAGAACCAGCACCAAACTGATACACACTTACCCTGCATTTCAGGAACTTGTACCTCCTGCCAGCTGTCCTTCAGACTGTATTCATAAGAAAGGTCTTTCGGGCAGAAAGTCAACTTGTGTGTTTATGCCATTGCTTATGTTTTTGTGAAACATATATTTAACTTCAAAAATCTCTTCTTGTTATTGAAAATAATGAGTTTACCATGAAGAAGTTTCTTTCCTGGATCACCACTGGCTCTTCTCTTTAAATGCCTGTCCTTTGGACAGGATTGGTGCAGACTGCTCTCGCTTCCCTAAACCAGCAAGTGATTAACCTATGAGTAAAATATTCTTTTTAACTTACTGCAGCAATACAGATATTTCATTTGGAGTTTATTTCCACTTTACCAAATGCTATAAATCAACAATTGTGATTGTTGCAAAATTCATTTATACAAATAAAGGAGATTAATTCTTCTTTTTTTTATGGGCCCATAACTGAGACCAGATGTGATTGCAGATTAGTATCTCTGAAGTGATGGCCACTTTTATGACAATCGACTCCAAATTTTGCCTTTGAAGAACCTTATAATGCTCTCTTTTTTTCCAAACATATAAGAACTGGCCTAAAGCATAAAGTGAAAAGAAAGAGAGAGAAAAAAATAATGAGTTCTTCTGAGAAAAAAAGTCTGAAAAATGTTTCTAAGCTTTAACATGTTCAAGATATAGATAAACTTGTTTATCGCTGGCTACATTACACAATTAATCTTAAATTTCAAATTTTTAACAGGAGGATGAATTGCTTCTCTGAAGCGCAAAAAAATAAGCCAATGGCTTTGCGTTGATACAATTTTAGTTGAGTTGAATGATGCCAAAAAACTGCTGTTCATTTTTTCAGTTTTACTCATATTCTCTCTTTCTCTGTTACTGGTGACATTTGAGTTTGAGGACTGCAGCAACCTGTTTTTCTCTCCTATTTTAGATTCAAAAGCTATTGTACAACTGCCCTTACTTGGCAACATTTTCTCCTGGCGTGTAAAGTTTCTCGTGCAGTGTCTCTTGCCTTATTGCCCTCAGAAGTAGCAATAGCCAAAACAGTGGGAATGCAAACCTCTTCGTGCTATGAGAGAGTTCCCCAAAGGATACTGACAGCCTGTTTTAAACTGCTTGTAATTGCTCACAACTGCAGTTCCTCCAGCATCTCTGTGGATTCCTTTCACAAGATACCATATGCCTTTTCCTGAAGTAATTTGCTTTTGGTTCAAGAAGTCTTAATTGATTTTATAAAAGAGAATGTACTCTAGCCACTACTGGAATACACCATGACACTCAGAAAGCTGGCAAACAATGTATCCATAACTTCCTAGTCATAAAATAATTTCAAGAATTATAAAACTAAAAAAAAATATATATATATATTACCTCCTGCAATCCACAGACCAATGTTTTCGGATGTTCTCTAAAGTTCTGAAATCTGGTATATTTTAAAAGGACTACATTTTCCATCCTTTCCCCAGAAGAATATTTCCCATTCCAGAAGAAAAGCTAATTTCTTTTTTTCTCTCAAAACTCGTATACATTCACTTGTAGCCTTTTAAACTGATGGCTTTCTTGCTTCTCTGAAGTGCTCTTGTGTCTCCTATGTATCAATTTCACCTTTAACTGGTTTCCATAAGAGATGTTATATCTGTAGTTAATGTTCTGTTCGAGTACAAATTTACCAGCCTCCATACAATTATACTGTGTTTTATGCTCAAATCAAAGCTGGATAATGGAGAATGAATTCAATAATTGGAAAAGGGATTGGGAAGGACTTCAACTCATAAACATCTTTTGGTTTCCTATTAGCATACAACTTGCTATCAAGTGTCCCACTTATCTTCTTTGGCTTTTGATCTAAAATGAAAAGCTGTATTTGTGCCCCTGAATGGTTTAATAATACTGACAGTTGAAAGATAGATACAACATACACAATCCTAATGTTTTCCTTCCAGTGTGGGGAATTCTGAGATTTAAGAAGCCGAAAATCACTTTCATACTGGAGTTTATATACTGAAATCAGAAGCTTGGAGGCAGTGAGTACCTATACCTTAAATATCAGCAGTCAAATAGGCTGAGCTGTTTTGTGTCAAGGCCTAAATTTTGCATCTTTTTCCATTTTGGAGTTTTACTTCAGAATCGATTCAGACCCGTTCCGGTGACTGCATGCCCCAGAGGGAGCAGATATGATGCACACATGGGGTTGTCTTTGAAAGGAGTTTAATTCAAGCCTTCTCTGCAAACTTTGTCTATACATGGTAAATAGAGCAGACAACAGGCTGTAGAACTGCAGTGCAGCTCTGGACAGCTTGATGAAATCCATAGGAAGAACTTTTTAATGGGCAATAGATTCATGGTTTCTTAATACAGTCCTGTTCGTATTTATGCGCCCTATAGAAAATAACAGAGAACAAGCAGATTTAAATGCTAAGGGAAGGGAAGACTTTCAAAAGCTTTGAGAGCATAGTCAAGAAAACATCTACATTCCCTAAAATACACTGCAATGTTTTCTTAATTGCAGAAAAAGCATGGTTTCTGCTTCAGTTTTGACCTTTGCAGCCCTCTATTTGCCCACCATGAGGCCTGGGTACTGGGGTAGAGGGAACTTTGAACTGACCTAGTATGAGCAGTCTCAGCCTCAGTAACCATGACTTCATGACAATCATAACCTTTAAAACAGATTTTTTAAAATGTGTGTGGAGAGAGCCATTAACCACTGAAAGACTCACTATTATTGCTTTGTCAGTCTGGAACCTGTCAGAAGTGCCAAAGCTTGCCAGAGTGTATATATATATATATATACACATACATACATATATTTATTTATTTTTATTTATGTATTTGGTATCCTGAGCTCTATACTGACTGTGTAACCCTTTACTGTGAAGGCAGTGGTACTGTTTTCTTAGTGCTTAGGTTTTGACTAAAATTCCAGAAGTGACTGTTTTCTTTTCCAGCATATTCTAGTTCACGTGTCTCAGAAAAACAAAACCAAGCAACCAACTAAAAAACCTCTTTAGTTAACTGCAGAACCTGCTCCTTGGAGAGATAAGTGATGGTGAGTTTTGAAGTCTCACTAAAAGAGGAATTAAGCAATAAATTTAACCAATAAATTTAAGCAATATAAAAATAAGTCATATTTTTATAAGGAGGAAAGTATTACTGCAATGTGAACAGAAGAATCAGCTTGAATTCAAACCCCTGACTAACAGGAAAATTGTGGATTGTGAATCGAACGTATAAGATATGTAGGGAAGGATTCACTAACCTTCATGGCCACTCTTTCTGCAATTGTAAGGACACAGGTCTCCCAAACGCATCCCACAAAGCTCCTTGTGAAAGTGCAGCTGAAACGGCACTTGGTGCAGGTGCACTGCTGTCTGAACTGAGCCACAGGCACCATCTCCTGCCACACAGGAGTGGCCAAATGCTGTAAAGAGCGAAGCACAAATTGTTGTGTGCAGATGCTTTCATCAGCATGTAACACCGGGATCCTTCTCTGTTTGATTTAACACTCCTCTGCAGTCAGACAGCAAATGAACTAAGGTCAAGTGCTGATCATGCAGCAGAAATGTGAGTAAAACATGAATGTGAAAAAGAGCAAAGTGTCACTTAAGTCACAGAAGTGGTTTAGCTAGTGGTTCAAGGAAGATCATTTCATTTAAGCATGCACAGGGCTGTGCTCAGGGCTCTCAAGTCTTTCTAAGCATGAATGATGTGAACACAATAACCAAAAGCCTGTTGCAATAATCTCTTATGTTAAGATATATCTTCCCTTAAATATTTTTATCCTAAATTTTTTGTATGTAATAGTTAGAGTGAAAGTCTTTGCTGATATAGCCAGAGACAACTGGGTTTTCAAAATCTCAAATGGAAAACAAAAGCCACTTTGGCCTAGATCTCTAGTGCTTAACTCCAATTCCTTTTAATTTGTCCCAATTAGCAGGATTTGCATTTATGATTTGTTTGTATAGAAGCATTTGTGACTGATCTTGGATTGAAATAACAGAACCACAGGTCTGAAATCTGAAATGCAACCAATAAAATAGGTCATCCAAAGACTTAGTAAGATCAAGGAAGAGGAATCTGAAGTAAATAGAAGGACTGAACTAAATCCAGAAAAAACATTCTCATTTGTGATGCAGGAGAACACTAGTAAAGCTGCCCTTGGAGCAGCAGCAGATAAAAAGAAGAGAAATCTCAAATAAATGCTCCAAAATGTTTCCTCCATCTAGAGTGCAACAATTAAATCTTAATAAAAGAAGATAAAAGAGCAGTAATTATTATGAACTGTAATTATCATGATTTCAGGTAATAGAAAAAGTTCAAATAACAAGTTGTTAGAGAAAAAATGGTAATTGCAGTTGACATCATAATCAGCTTCCCTACATTTTATCTGGATCCTGAAGAATTCAGAGGACAAAGCAAAAAAAAAAAAAAAACCAGAAAACCACTTTGCTTGTTTGACGCTACCTTGCTTTTGAAAACACGTTGCAACTACCTCCTTTTAAAATCTGTGAGATTCTAGGTATCTTCATAAGGAAAATGTCCAAACTCTTCCTCTGAAAAGCAGGTTAGTTTTACAAGGGCACTGGGTACATGCAATTATTAGACAAAACATGTGTTAGCTATTACTATTATTTTTTTCTGCCATTGCTTGAGTCACGATAAACCTGCAGTGCTTCTAAATAGGTGTTTCGAAATGCTACACACTGTGATTTCCAGACTACCCTAGTCATGATCCTAGTTTGTCTTCCTGGGAAAATCAAACAATATACTCCACATGGAGTTGGTTTAGTCAAAAGCAGGTAAAACAGGAGGATGCACATATATTGTATTTCCCTGATTTTTATGATGAAATACCTGATATATAAGAAGTTCAGAAATTAAAATTCTGCTCAAGATCTGATGCTGTGCCCAGTATCTTATTTTCTGAACACTTACACAAATTGATAATTTTTGCTCAGATTTGTCTCATAAATTGCAAAATCCCTCATAATATTTCTTCAGATGTTGCAATTTTGTTATTGATATTGAATTTGCAGAGTACGATATCTACCGGTGTATGTCTAGACATGAGCCACGCTTCTTGTTGCTGTGGTCAGTGTAGGTGTAATCAACACAGTGGACTCCAAGAAGTTATTCATCTCATTGTTAATTAGACACCAGGACAAAATAGTGATATTTATTGACATTTTCATTACTCAGAAAAAACAGATTTAGATGATCAGTTCCTTTTTCTTTGAAAGGTGAAATGTGTAATGGGAGGATACTTACTCTGCACTGCAATTTTGGGGGCTCCCTAGAAGTTTACCCACAGTGACACGTTTCATGCTAAGCATTTTTAGCCATTTTTCCATCAATACATTCTTCTGGGATATTCAGTGAGTCCTTTGCTACTTATGGCCAGATGTAAAGAAGACTAAAGAATCATATTTCATAGCTGAAGTGTTTGAGAAGATCTTAAAAATCTACTTAGAGATAGAATCAGTCCTGGTAGTTATGCTAGTAAGTCTAAGACTCATAAGAGAATATCTATGTACATATGCCTCAACACTCCCTTTCAGATACCCAAAATACACCTAAAGGCTTGAAGGACTGGCCATCTGAGTTATGATGACCTCTATGATTTCTTTGCACTCCAAAACATGCATTTTATCCACCTAAAAGCTTCTTTGGAAAAAGCACTTGCAGACTGAAGTACATTCCCTGTTAGTAGCCAAATTGTACCCAGGGAAGAGAGATTGTGCACTCTATCTCTCCTCTTTCTCGAGGACAGATGAAGATACAGCTTTCCTGCTCTTCTATGTACTGATCCTTATGAAAGGAGGCATGGATTTAAGGGATACATCCCAATTATTCGAGCATGGTTGTGCTGGTTTAGCTGTTCTTCATCTAAGGCTTATTTGACAGGGAGAGATTACCAAGGAAAAGATCTATCTGAGCATCGCAATGATAGTCTATTAGAGAAAAAACCTATTTCATTAGTGCTTATCATGACATTAATAATGTTCTGAAGTAATGATATGCAAAAATCAACCTGTTAACAGGAATCTAATCCACAGAAGTGTAACTTAACAAAGTATGCCTAATATGAAACACAAAAGACAACCTTTTCTTCTTTTTGGAGCTGTGACAGTAACTCTTGCAGACAATTTAGCAGTTGTGTTGCATGGAGAAAACTAGTTTAAATGATTGAAAAACATTGTTCTAATAAGGTTATTTGCTTCTTAATTAAAAAGGACAACATATTCAAGAGAATTATTTTAAACTGCTAGATTTTCTTCTCTCTTGTATGATACCATTTCTCATGGATTTAAATATAGGGGGGATGAGTCCCTTTTTGTTCCTAGTATTTCACATGTAGCTTGTTTACAATAGTGATATTTTTGTTTTCTATCTGATAATGCCAAGCACTTTGGTTACAATATGGAAATGTGTTTTCTTCTGTTTACATAGAGATCTGAAAATATATATCTGAATAAGTGTCTTAACTTAAAATTCAGCTTCATAAAACAGTGAGTTATTGATTCAGTATCTGCAGCTAGCTGTCCTTTACAAGTAGCATAAACATTTCATTTGCCTTTAATACACAGTTCTTTGTTATGGAAATAAATCACAGGTGTTCCCAAATAATACTCGTGATAAAATGTGTTGCTCATTTGACCCTCCATTTATGGCAAAATATCATCTATGAAAAAAAAGTAATTGATCTTTTATTAAGCTTTTTCCTTTTTTCAAGTTAGCAAGTCCACACATTTTACACTCTCATATAAAGGAAATGTTGATATTTTTGTGTGCTTTTCTAGATTCTTTCTGCTTAAATTGATTAAAAATATTTTTATTTTATTTTTGCCCCTGCGCAACTCCATTCATACCAAAAAATGGTGCAATGCAAAAGTGTAGCCATTTTTGCAGACCAATTTCTTTTCTTTGCATCACAGAATCACAGAATACTGTGAAGCTGGGTTTGGGTTGGAAGGGACCTCTAAAGGTCATCCAATCAAACCCCCCTGCAATGAGCAAGGACATCCCCAGCTACTCCAGGATGCTCAGCCTGACTTTCAGTATTTCCAGGGATGAACCATCTATCACCTCTCTGGGCAATCTGTTCCAGTGTTTCACCACCCTCATTGTAAAAACTTTCTTCCTTGTGCCTTGGGAGCTTGTTCTCTGCTGTCCTAACAGCTGGTTTGATTGAACTATTGATTTTCTCTCTGTAAAGGAACACTAACTTGCTACAGGATCACAGTTATTCCATTGCACTGTATTCAGCTACTGACAGAGAAGCATAGGCATAACAACATATTTTATTTTCCTGTCCTTTTTTGAACAGTTATTTTTTTTGTCCTGTTCTATTTAACAAACTGGGAAGAAGGGTACAGAGGTGTAACAGCCCTGAACTTTGACCAAGAGCATTATAACAGCTCCTCAGCTGTGATTTGGTTATAATGAAATGAGTAGAAATATGCACATAATGGGCAAATAAATAACCCAAATTGACCTCTTTTTACATTCAGAAATGCTTATGTAAATTAAAATGGATTTAACAGAAGTAAACAGCTTATAACCATATGAAACCCTTTTAAATGAGAGCAGAAACAGCCCCAATTTTCTACTGTTGAGTGTCAGCAGTTCACCATAAAACATTACAACACTTAGGAGATTCTCAGGACATACAAGTTCAAACTTAAATCTCCCTGGATACATGAATTTTTTTTTCACAAAACCTGTCCAAAAAGATCTTTTCAATCCCATTTTTAGGAGGAGAGCTTCTTTCCTAACTGAATCTGTACTTCAGTAAAATAGAAATAATAGCTAAATATTTAATTAAGGAATAGTGAACACCACTATTCTATCAAGTAGGTTCATTACAATTTTTCTTTTAATTCAATCTTTTTTCTTTAAACAAATGAGATATTGTCCATATTCATTGTTTAAAACTCATTAAAAGAAAATGCCTTTTTCTTATGAGAATTCACAAAATTATGTGGAGTCCTAACACTAAATAGAGATGCTCAATTTTTTTTTAATCTTTGGACACTACGAAAATGAAGAACTAAAATGAAGGTTCATTATGAAAAATGTCTAAGTGAACAGTTAAATGATATTTGAACGCTCATTTTAAAAAGGGATTACATGTTCCAGAGTCTGACACAGTTTAGTTATCATCCAGTACTTTGGATGTCCTGCCTCTATTGTTCGCTACAGAGATGCACTCATTGGTTTCATTACTTGAGCAATTAATGGCACTGACTATAAATTGCTCAGCAAACATGGATAAAATGGAAAGATTTTGTGTCAGTGTTCACTGCAGCTAATATACAGAGCTAAAAATCAGTAACAGGACTTTAAATTCCCTTCTTCATATTCCATTCTGTCACCTTCATTATCTTGAGGTGA
Organism: Origma solitaria; assembly: GCA_013397895.1. Taxonomy (NCBI): domain Eukaryota; kingdom Metazoa; phylum Chordata; class Aves; order Passeriformes; family Acanthizidae; genus Origma; species Origma solitaria. The sequence goes on along the minus strand of VZRL01004534.1, from coordinate 126,410 downwards.
TAAAGAATGACGTTTTGAGAATAATGTAAGTCATTTTATATGCAGGCTGAAGTGAAATTTTCAGTTCTCTTAGGACACTCTTTCATTGCATAATGCATTGATATGAGAAAAGAGGGGGAAAAAAGCTAACAAATTGATTGAATTCAATTTTTCCCCAACATCTTTCTTTTATCCTTCAACAAAAAAGAAAAAACAAAAAGGCTCACAAAGATCCATCTCATGTTGCATTGCAAGGACATCAGAAATACTGTTTTTAACTGCTCAGCATCATGCAGAATGTGACAAGGTTAAAGTCTAACTTTCAACTTGTTCATTGTTAACATTTTGACATTCACTTAGCCTGTCTGTTCAGAGAAAGATGAATTCATTAGTGATAGGTAAATAATAAAAAAAAGTTATTTTCTCTCTAAATTAATATAATGACACACTTTCATGATGAATTTTCTAAATAATTTTCAGCTTATACTTTCCTCTCTATGGGTTCAATTATCACTGTCATAAAAAAGAGCTTTTTCATAGACAACCTTTAGCCATTTTTCATGGCCTAATTTAACTATAAAGCTGTTAACATCACATTTTAAAGATGGTGATAGATTGCCTTTTAACCTATTAGAAATTTTCAGATAAGATATTATAATATTCATAGATATAGCCTCAAAAATTAGGAAGAAAATCTCTGAAAACATAAATATGGCTTTAACCTTGAAACCTGACTGGGTTTCAGATATGGGAGAAGCTGTCGTGTCATACCAGTGCTTTGTCACTGCAAGTTTTGTGATTTCTTGAATTGGTTGAGACAACATGTGAAGGCCAGATTCTACTGAGACTTTGATACTTTTGTTTTAGCTCCTTTTACTGTCAGTTACATCAGATGTTCCAGATATTTTCCCCCCTTATTTACTTTTTCATTAAAATTACTCCTTTCATTTGTTTTAAAAGGGGTATGGAATTTGGTTGCTTTATTACCTTGCTGTTTTGCTTTGCTAATTTTGCTCTGAAAAATTAGGGAGTACGTTTTAACAAAATCAATAATAACATACTTACAGGATTCACTGAATTTTTTCTTTTTTTTGAGTACTTGAATAATAACATTCACTGTAGGGGAACTGAGAGGTTTCTGTGGTGGAAAAGATTCTCTGAATTTAAGAAATATTGCTGTTATATGTTGGAATCTCACAGAGACCTAAAAAGGGATATCTGTACACCAGCACTAACAGCCAAGTCTTTTTCCAGGTGACTCATGCTTGTGAGTCAATGACTGTCTTCCTTTCACCTGTGGACCGTTTTCTCAGATCAACAGAAAGAACTTTTTAAAAAGTGATAAAAAGGAAAGAAGCAACTTTTTATCTATGCTTGTGAAGATTTCCATTGAGCTAAGACTTTTGTTAGTAAAAACTATTATTTTATGATTTATCAAGGAAAGCAAGTTAATTTTATCTGACACGATCACTGTGTCAAAGTCCATCCTACTTGCCTCATTAGATTGGCTTTCATTATGGCACTTTCTTCACTGTTAAGGGACAGAATTCTTTGCCTAATTAACCTCTTTCTCTGATGCATTTTTCCTTTGTGGGAAATCTCCCCGTGGTATCAATACAAGGCTGCAGGTATCTGGGGTGTAAAGACCTGTGGCACTCACCTGGAACTCCCTCAGTTGGCAAACAGGAGCGCAAAACAGGAATAGCATCACCCCCTCCAGCAGATAAGAGCTGCAACTCTCCCAGACCTGCCCTCATTCAGTCATAATTAACAGACAGGAAAACGAGGAGCCAGGCCACCAAACAGAGTGAAACTTCCTTGTGATCATCCTTGCTGAATGTCAGGACTGGTGGCAGGTGGCCCTGTCCCCCTGACCTCACGGCAAAGAAACTCAGCGCCAGCCAAAGCAGCCTGTGGTGGCGAAGGGCTCTGTGAGCAGGCTGCCAACTCCCTGTCCTCCTTCTGTGGCTAAGCAGCATCATTACAGCAGTGGACAGCACATGTGATTAAGGGTCTGGCTTAAATCCACTAAGGTAATGAGGGCTAGAGTTCAAGATGACAAACTGAAGTATGTCCTTGGTTCAGGATTCTTGGAAGAAATTTAGTTTTGCACTGCAAATGTGTCTTCCAGTGAGGTACAGAAACAATTGTGGTATGTTTATACTGTGTTTTTAAAACAAAAATATACTCAGACACTTAGAATATGCAATTTTTTCCCCATTTAATGTTTGGGGAGCCACTGGTTCCAAAGTACTACCTTGCTGAAATCCATGCATGTTTATGAGCTTAACATAGCTGGATTTGATTCCCCGAAATTATGTACCCCATGGCCTGCTACTCTTTTCCATTTTAATTTGAGTGCCCTTACCAAAGAAAACTTCCTCCCCTATCTCTTGCTCTTATCATATCACTCATTTTGAAACCCTTTATTGGCTGTTTTCCTCCTTTCCATCATGGTGAAACTATTAATTATTGATGACAAAACCCTCTGCAATCTCACTGATATCCCTATTTCTAGTTTCTTTTCATCTGTACACACCTTACTGTTTCTTCTCCTCTTGACTTAGCTTCCTATCATACTCTGATTCCCCAGATAAATAAATCAGTCATCCTCTGTCTGCTGTTCTTTCTCTGCATTCACAGACCACTCCCAAGCTTCCTTCAGCCATTCATTTTTTTGTTGTCATGGATAACCGTCCCATCTAGTATTGCCTGGTGTCTGAAGCTGGCTGTCACCGAAAGCTCTTTAATAAAATGCCTTGGAGTATTTTTATACAACATTGTGTAACCAACCAAGCAGAGTGCATAGCCATTGCAACTTACTCAGAATAAATGCATGTGAACAGCTTGGTCTGCTGTGAATATCAACTCAAGGCTCAAGATCGTCAGGTAAACAAGAGAAACAAATTGCAGTCATTCTCCATTATGCTTCCATCACATGTTTTCATCTTGATTGCACTCCCAGAATTCACATCTGAAAAATTTTAACAAGGCTTTTAGCAGATCGCACTATCTGAAACACACCTTGAGATCGGGGTAAAGCCAGTGTTTAGCCTATAAATCCCTGTAGAATAATTTTAGTAAAAAGAACAACTTTAGTAGAGTCTGTTTAAGCACTTATACATGGAGCCTGAATACCCAAAGCTCCCATGTATCTGAACATCTAAAGCAGGACACACAGACACCACGACCTTGTCCTGAACTGCAGAATGCTCAGCACTTTAGAAGATCAATGCTCTAAGTGGTTCACAGTTAGAATTTAGGAATCATCTTTAGGGTACCGTTTTTATGTTCTTAGCAGCCAGGCTTGAAGCAGACCTTTAAGGGAAAGTTGCACCTATTTGTCTCAGCTCAACAGTCTGAGAGCTGACAAGGTGAGACATGCTTGTATCCCTGAATAAATTGCAACGTGTTTACTTCTGGGAAGCTTTAGTTGTCAATATCATTCTCTCCTGAAGGGTTGGGTTATTTATGAGCAGTTTAATATGAGGGTGAAAAAGTAAGGGGGTTTTTGTGTCCTGCTTAAATATGGATTTAAGAAACACTAAAAAAAAAAAGTCTAAATCTTTAACAATGGTCTTTTATGCCTGTTTCAGCGATTACTGAAATAGAACTGAAGTGTGTTTACAGATTCCTGCATTGAACTCTCACACCACCACTGTCACAAATCACATCACTTTACAACAATGGGTCATTTCTAGCACTCAAGAATGGAAAGTTGTTTGAAATGAAATATTGCTGTGAATTCACAACAATTTATTTGTTGCCTTTAATATGCTCTTAGGTGACATCTCTCTTTTTCGGCATTTTACAGTGTCTTGCTTATTTTCTTTGCAGTATTACAGTGAAAGGGAAACAGAGCTTTTTTTTTCCCGAAGATTTATTTTTAAAGTATAGAGTTTGCACTAAAAATTCAGCTGATGTGCAGGTTTTCAGAGTACCTATGCATTATACATTTGGAATCTGCAGAAGTTATTTATTTATTTATTTTATGCAAAATGTGTGATGATATCGTTACTGTTTCTAGTGGAGACTAACGAAGATAGAGAAGGGAAAGGGGAAGATCAAGAGCTCAGCTCTTGATATAGAACATTTCTTGTCCCCAGACTCAGTCAACTCGGGATAGTACCCATCTGATTTGACTGTCAGGCACTTAAATATCAATATATTGCTAAAAGGAATAAGAATTCATTTCAAAAATGCGTATTTTTTTCTCTTTGAGTCATAGTAGCTATAAATCCAAAGCTCTGCTTTTCAAATTAAATCAAATCAAATAATTTCAGCTGTCTAAGATTTCTTTTATTTATTGTCTCTTAAAATATCGGTCCAGCTGAGGGCTTTATGTATCTCTGAAGCAAAGACCCGTGTCCCACCTAAGCTTTAAAAACATGCAATACTTTCTTCTTCTTCCTGCTGCCAGATTTTAATCTCAGATGCTATTTCCTTCTTAAATTACTATGTTGGTTTATACCCCATGGGATAGGAAACAAAAACCTTGAGCATGATGAAGCAAATATTATCAACTTTCACTGTACCATTATAACAAGTTCCATGTATCAATACAGTAAGTTCGTGAATTACCTCAGAAAAAGAAATTCTCAGCTGGAGAATTCAGATTTAAAGATGTGGGTTTGTTGCCCATGCTGGAAATGGAAAGGGATCTAAGAAGAATAAAGGTTACAGACAAAGTATAAAAAGATCTTGACTGATCAAGGACTCAAGGACTCATGGCTAAAATGAACCAGCATTTCTCAGGGTTATTGGCTAACTAAAAAGGAAATTATAAGGACTCAAAACTAAAAAATATTATGAAGTTCATCTATTTCTTTACCAAAAGCAAGTTGAAATACCCACTTGGAGAATGTAGCCAAACCCCAAATCCTAATTTTCTCAGAATTTAGCCTTTTTCAGCTTCAGGATCTTTGTTCAGAGTTATTTCTATTTTGAAGCTTTGCTACAAAAGATGTGTCATGAAAATGTAGGAACAGAAGATTTGGCATGGGACATAGGGGAATATTATACATCCTATACACTGTAGGACCATATGTCCTGTGGAACAAGTTCTAATTTGAGACTTATGCTCACAGAAATAATGCATCTGTATTTACTTAAACGTAAGATTGCTGTAAAATGTTAAAAGGCAGGACATCACCTGCTGTAAAATGTTAAAAGGCAGAACATCACATGGGAAGTAAAGAATAAATCTTCTGGTTTTCTTTTCTTCCACATATGTCCTTGCTTTTGCTTTTTTAAACTGTCTTCATCTTGACCCACAAACCTTTTCCATCTTCTTTTCTTCCCCTGCTGTCTGGCTGACAGGGAAAATGAAGGCTTGGTGGGCACCTGATGTTCAGCCAAGGTCAGCCCACCAGTCCCTTTTGCTGTCCAACACGGGCATGAGGAATTTGAGATAAGGATAGTAATTGGGAGAAGTAACAGGAAAACATGGACTGAACAGTGTTAGAGCGCAGAATGAGGAGGGAGGAATCCTTCTCTGAGGAGGAAACCGTGGCAGAAACATATGATGAACTGACCACAGCCGCCATTTGCAGACTCCCTGCCCTGCTGTGAGGAGGAGGCAGAAAAATCTAGAGTGAAGTTGAGCCTGGGAAGGAGAAAATTTGCTTTAAAGTTTGACTTTATTTCTCCTTACTCTACTCTGATTTTATTGGCCGTAAGTCAATTTTCCCAAGCCAAGCCTGTTTTGCCCATGACGGTGAGTGATCTCCGCACCCTTATCTCAACCCATCAGCCTTTTGTTATATTTGCTCTCTCCTGTCCAGCTGAGGTGGGGAGTGACAGAGTGACTCTGGTGGGCACCTGGAATCCAGCCAGGGCCAGCCCCCCACTATCAGTCAAAAGTTCAGACGCGCTACTGTGGTATTATCACCTCTCAGTCAGGCAAAAAGCCTTGGCTGGAGGGAAGGGCCTTTCTCTGCGCAAAAATATGTGTGTTAGAACATCTGCACGAACAGACCTGAGCAGCCCAAGGACTGCACCAGCATTAGGAACTGCACTCAGGGCAGAAGACCCCAAATGCAAACTGCTAACATGTCTATAACATGTTAAAGATGAGAGCTGCCATCCCTACACAGCTGTGTCGTACTTATACCTCCTCCTGTTTGGAAGTAACAGAATATTCCAGGATTATATGGGCAGGCATACCTGTTGCTGTGGGGCAGGGGAAATTTTCTCTTAGTCAGCCTGTCCTCCTCAGTTAATGTAAGAGAATGGTCTAAAATGCATTAATTATGGCTTCTAATAAGGATCTTTTATTAAGTCTTACTGTTAAATATATTGAAAAATGGAAATATATTCTGTTTCTATAGCAGAACAAAACCAACAATGAAGTGATAGATAAATATTTTGCAGAAAAAAATATACTCCAAGTAACGGAAATCTCAGATGGACGGAGAAAGAAGAAAGAGTATTTCGTATAAGGGTGGCATCAACACTACCATATTTTTATCAGGGAACAAGTTGAAAGAGACCAAGTATCTCAAAGGGAAAAAGCAGCTTTGTTTGAAGCATAAACAGGATTTCTGACCCTCTATAAGTTAATTAAAGTTCAAGGAAAATAAGCCATACATAGAATAAATTACTCTTTTTTGTTATTAAATGATAGGCATATCTGCTCACAGAAATGGTGTGATGAGAGAGGGACAATTTTTTCAGGGCTTTTGATCTTCAAAAGGAGGTTGTGCCCTCGCCTGTGTGTTGCTTGCAGTGCCAGTTCTGCAGTAGAGAGAAGCTGATGGTCATTTCATGAAAGTAAATTTCCATTTCTCCAACACGTAAAATTTTAACAGAATCTGGGAGCAAGCATTTCATAAATAAGAACATATGAATTAATTCACTTACTCACTTATCTATCTGCTGCCCTTCTAAAATATTTATTGCCTGAATGAGGTGTCTGGGTGAGCTGCATATCAAAGTTATGGGGCATTACAAGTCTCATAACATCTTCCTGCCTTTGATGGCTCAATAGCTGCCTCTGCAGGGCAGGATCTGAGCTGAAAAGAAGACAGCAAAGCCGCTGACTCACTGTCATGGTTTAACCCCAGCCAGCAGCCAAGCCCTAGGCAGCCGCTCACTCCCACCAGAGAGATTGGGGAAAGAATCAAAAGCATAAAAGCTGGAAAACTCCTGGGTTGAGATAAAGACAGTTTAATTGGAAAAGCAAAAGCTGTACGTGCAAGCAAAGCAAAACAAGGAATTAATGCAGTGCTTCCCATTTTTGGGCAGGTGTTCAGCCATCCCAGGAGAGCGGAGCCCCATCACACACAGCAGTGACTTGGGAAGACAAACACCATCACTCCAGCACCCTCCCCTTGCTCCCTTTCCTCTCCATTTTATACACTGATCATGATGTGCCATGGTCTGGAATATCCCTCTGGACAGCTGGGGTCACCTGTCCCAGCTGTGTCTCCTCCCAGCCTCCCAGGCACCCCCAGCTCCATCACCAGCATGGCATAGGAAAAGCAGGAAAGGCCTTGGCTCTGTGTGAGCCCTGCTCAGCAATAACAAAAACATCTCTGTATTATCAACCTGTGCTCAACACCAATCCAATACACAGCCCCTTACCAACCACTGTGAAGGGAATTAACTCTACCCCAGCCAAACGAACACACTCACTCCACCTCAATTAATAATTAATAATTATGGTACATTATCATGCCAACAGCACATTCAGATGAGGAAGGCTGGACTAAAGAAAATGCATCTCTCTGTGAGGCATGAAGGAAAAGAGTTAGGTCAGAAATACATTGCAGCAGGTGAGAGTTTTCTTTCCTCAAAACAGGAGGCAAAGGAAAGTTTTTTATGTCTAAGTTTTGCCAAAGAATCTCTTACCTAAGATTTAAAATTCTGGTGATATGGGAAGGTGCTGGATCTGATTCCCATTTAGTGACTTGTGACTTTTGATGTTGAAGGGTAGGGAATATGCTGTCCCAGTGCTTAGGCACTGCCAACAGAAATGTGGCAGTCATCCTGCCCAGCTAACACAGTAAAAATAATAATGATAAAATTGGTACTACCCTGTTTTCCCTTGTTATGCCGGGAAAACAAAAAAGCCCATATTTGATATTTTTTAATCTATAAATTCATAAACAGGCTGCATTCCTCTATGGCATATTTTATGACTAAGAAAAATAACACATTTAGGGTTTTAAGCAAACTCTGGAAAATCCCAAAGGCAGATCAAAATCCTCACAATTAGGTATTCCTCATTTGGTTAAAGTGAACTATCTAATTTTGTCTTGCCTAACGGTTGACATTGTTGCATCTTCATATAAAAATGGATGACAAACCTTCCCAGCTTGCTGTGTCTGCAATTACCAGAACTATTTTTAAAATTTTTTAACCAATTCTTAAGATTAGTACTAATTCACAGCAGGTGAAATGGAAGTGGGAAAAAGGGAGAAGCCCCTTTGGAAATTAGGCTTTCTAAATGTCTTATAGAAATCTTGCCTTCTGAAGAAGGAATATGCCATTTTGCAAGGATCAGTGAAGATTGACTGAGAGAAAACATTTTTTTATTATGACTGGAAACACATAGCAAGCACATTTGCAGTTCTTTAATTTCTGTCTCTTAGTTAAAAGTTACTGTGAATTCTTGAGTCTCTGTTGTTTAGTGAAACTTTTAATCTTAACCTGAAGATACAGGTGTTGCACATCCTAAGGGAAGAGTGCCACATTTTGTCTGTTGCCTCTATTTGCTGACAGCATAAGAGAATTAAATGTGATGACCTAAGACATTTATTTTGTTCTGTTCATGAATTACTCCTGATCAAAATTTTAAACAGAGTTTTCTCTCAAGCTCTTCCACTCCTAAAGTCCACACTGTTGTATCTGAAATCTGTAAAGATCTTGAAGGACAGACATGTAATCCATTCTTTGTGCAAAATACTTTATAAGATGTATCATATGCTTTGACCCTTATGTTTCAGAGGATTCTATTTAATTCAGTATATTCACATGTAATGTGCTTCTTCTTGTCATCTTAATTTGAATCCCTGTATTTTTCAGATTTTATTATCCTCTTGATGACTAGGATAATGTTTTCTCTTCCATCTGCTAAAGAATAAAATTACATAAATGCTAATGAAAAAGTTACTTTTGCCTTCAAAAATATTAGTAGTCAGGACATATAAAACTTGAGAAATTTGAAAGCATAAGCTAATAAAGACCAAAGGGGAGACCAGGGAAGCAGGAAGGGATAACAAACAAAACTACCCAGAACATCCCTAATTCATCATGAGAAATTCCCTGTTCTGAGCATTTGCTCACTTGAAACACCTATACCCTGTTATAAAATCTAGAAAACCAAATAAATAACTACAGGAAACAAAATTTTACGTGTGAGAAACTTAAAGAAATATTTTGTGTATGAGATTTAAAACAAAAAACAAAAAAAAACCCCACCCAAACCATGCAAAACTGAAAAAAGCCCCCAAAACTGGTAATCTCCCACCATCAAAATAAAAGGAATAAATGTCTCAGAAACAAGGAGAGAGAGAATGTGTGTGTATATGTTATTTTTCCCTTGCCTCATCTCTACAGATGATTTCAGCAAGTTTTTTGTCCTTTTTGGGATTGTCATTTTGTGGGTTTTTTCCTATTAGCCCAAAACCAATAAAAGTAGTATTCAAAAGATAACTGAAACCACTTTTGTCTATGTGTGTTTTTCTGGCCATGTATATTAGCCAAAATTAGAAAATAAGAAATGTGCAGCAATTTGTAGACAGGATGTTGAAGAGACATTTTTGACTTTGGTGGATTTGTGTTGCTGATTTTTTCAGTAGAGGAGACAGAGAATTCTAAAGGAATCAAAACACAGAAAATTTTCTTCTTGGAGACAAGAGTAAAGTGATGTGTAGTCAGTGACACATAAGCAAACAAATGAGCACCATAGATTTTTCTTATTACAATAATTTTAAATGACTGTTGTTTATAGGTAGGCGAACAGCAAAGGTACTGAAGATCTTTTGTTCTAATTAATGCATGCATTTGTTAGGACCCAGTAAACTGTGCATAATCAAATGTTTTACAACATCCTAAGAACTGGCCTGATTCTTGTCTGATCCTACATCTTCACTCTGTCACTCTAGGCAGCACCTAACACAAATGGAAACACAGCATGGTTTCAAATCATAGTATTTGTCTCAGTAATTCACATCTGCAATTAATAAGAATAAATTGTACCCAGGCTGGAAAAGAAAATATTGATCATCTTTAAAGATATGCAGCTATTAGCTTTATGGCACCTCTATCCCATTAACAACTCGCTCAGACTGAGGAATTCTAATTCACAACTGCAAAAAATAAGATTTTTGGTAAAGACTCCTGAAGTATGTTTAGATACATATGAGAATTAATGATTATTTATAAGGTATGGATGGTAGCAATAAACGTTTTCCTAGTTGGAATAGACTGAATATTGCATTATGAGCTAGGCTTGTGGTCTTGTCAATTCCTAAATTTGATTTTCACTTTTTCATCTACATTGAATTCCTCTCTCCCATATCCTAGGAGAAAGAATAATGCTGCAAAGATCATACCAGAAAATACGAGTGTGGCAACATAAAAGATGGAGGTCAAATATGAAAAATTATTTGTTCAGCTAATTAATCAGATGCAACTCCACTTAATCATCCAGAATAAGCAATGTAAATAATACAATTGAAATTAATAATGCAGGTCATATCTATTGTCTCACTTATACTGTATTTTATAAACTTATATTTGAAGATACCCAAAAGTTTTAATGTCAGTATGCTATATTAGGTAATTTACGTGTTCATTTCCTTCCATCATTTCCGCTCTGGTCATGGGAAAATAAATTAACATCTGTGAGAGATTAAACTGTGCTGTTTAGTGCACTCTAAAGCCACACTTAAGTCATTTTACAATCATCTTATATTCTTTTTAGCTTGAAAGTGGTAGTAAGACATTGTTAACAATGTGAAAGACAGCGGTTATAACTACATATTATATAATGAGAAGAAACAATTAGAAAAAGTGCATGAGATGAAGTACCTACTTAGAAAGCTGTAATTTTGACTGGTAATTAAACTCAAGTGTTTCATTTTCCCAGTCAGCTCATCAGTGACTCTAGAAAATAAGTGATCTGGAATTGAAATCCATTGGGTGAAACAATAGTAATTAATTACAATTCTCAAGGGACAATATATTCCCAAAGCCTGTTTCTGGGTAACCACTTGAGCAATAGATACTACAATGTACAGGTGGTAAACTAGGGACATTAAGGAAAAAAATAACTTAATCTCAATATTCATGAAATTTCCAGCCTGGTTTACAGTCTACCATCTTTTTCTTAGAAAACACAGGTTTAGGAAATGTTTCCTATAGTGTGTCATGGTTAATAGTTACTACCTTTGCCAATGTGAATGTAAGAAGATAGTATTCTACAGGATTTGCTGCAGTCTTTTCTCTGGCATTCTTCCAAAAGTTAATTACATATACAGAGAAATTGGTGATAAAAAGGACCTAATAGGTCAGAAAGTAATATCTCTTTGCAATGAGGGAATTCTCCCAAGAGAACAGCCTATTATGTTTTTCCTCTATATTGGATTTAAGTCTTGAAGTGTTGGGAATTCCCCTTTTGTTCTGGGAAATTAATCGATTCTACTTTTCCTAATTTTTTCTGTCTAATTTTTCTTCTGATTAATTTCCTTCAGTTGCCTCAAGTTATTGTGTTTACTCCCTGCATGACTATCAATTCCTTCACAGTTTTTGTTTAGCTACTCTACACATATTAAAATTTTAATCAATTCTTGTATGTCAATCCCTTCAGACCTCTTACATGTTTCAGTATTTTTCTCCATAATCCTTCTGTTGCATACTCATTCCAGTTATCAATCATCCACAGTGAATGCTGAATTTCAAGCCCCTATTACCAAACCCAGAGATTTTATAGAGTGAGGTTAAGACATCTTCCAAAAGAGAACTAGCAGTTTTGAAATCTTTGAGGTAAAATACCAACCTGTTCTTTCCTGCCTGCAGAAAATGTGCAAAACTGCACCTTTAATGACTACCTCGAGTTGTTTGTGGTATAATGGCTTTAAAAGCTGAACTCAAGATGAAGCTTTTCATGATGAGACAGTTGAAAAGCTGACAAGAGACGTTTCACAGCCAATATAGAAGATAAACAAGCATGCTGCCAACAGCACCTCCCAGGACAGGCAGCAGAAGCAGCCTTGATGAGAATTACAGATTTTTACCATCAACAAAGCTCCATGGTAATTCGGATTCATTTGTTCCAGGATATGGATGTGTTTCTTACCTGCAGCAGTGTTAGCTTTACCTACCTCTATCAAGCTGGTTACCACAGCTCTCCAGCTGTCCAGGAAATGCCAGGCAGAAGCTTTCTGCTTAGGCAGGAGGAGTACAATGTCATCCTGCCTTCACTAGCCCACCCTAAGCCCCCAAAGCAGCTTTTTTGCTATTTTCAGTAAAGTGCTGCCAGCATGTAGAATCCTTCAGAGTACAGGAGCCCATGTGACAGTGTTTACAGTGCCCTGATCAAGCACTAGGCAAAGCTGGGAGTGAGAAACAATACCTCCTATTAAATTATCAGAAATAACAATGAAACAAACAAACAAACAAACAAAAAACCCCATGATAAATGGTAGAGAATCTTAATAATTATTCATGGAACATCAGAATTTTCTACCTTGTTGACATAGTTTTCTCTACCCTTGCCATTGAAGATTGCTCAATCTTGTCCTTGACCCTGTAGTCCCTCTCATGAAGATCGGAGAGTTTGCATCACTTGGGAATCCATCAACAGCTTTATCTAAAAGAGTAATAGATTTATCAAAGAAATGTCTGCATTATGAGCGTATAATTCCTTAAAAACTTCTTGTCAAAAGCTTACCCAGCATTCCCATATCAAGAATAGCATGGTTTCAAATTTTCAGGTCCATGAAATTAAAACTTTTAGCAGCATAACAGAATAATAGGATCATTTAGGTAGGGAAATGAAAGAAACCAAGGTGATATCAAGGCTCATCCCAACCATCCGAGAATATCCTTTTACCTTATATTACCTTCTAAAAGTTTGAGCATTCCGAGAAAAAATTCATATGTCTGTTAATTAGGCCACTTTTATAGCTAAAAACCACTGCTAGAGCATCATTCATTCTTAAAGTAGCCAAAGTCATGAAATATCTTGTAAGGAAAAGTCCCTAGTGTTTCACGCAGATAAGTGTCATAAAAAGATGAAAGATGAAAAAGAAGAGTTTGTCTGAAACCTGTTTTAAATCAGTGAATCCAGCTGTTAGGAGACAGACTTTCAATATAGGATTCCCAACGGTTTGGCGAGTCCAATGCACCAAGGTGACACAGTTTGTGTGGCACTCAGTGACTGGAAATAATCACACCGACGCATGCAGGAGCAGCATTCCCATCCTCACGAGCTGCCTGAAGAGCAAAGACAGGATGACATGAGCAACAAGACTCAAACCCAAGAATAATAAATCATATTTATAAATAATTCAATGGACAAGAACATTTCACTGAATTTCTAACTCAAAATTTTAGTAACAGATTATTATTCTAAATTTCCTACAAGATTTCAAACAATGAGTATCAAAACATCTGAACAGACTTGCAATGCTGGATTTGTTTTTTATTTATTTATATATTTCCTTCTATTGTGTTAATGTTCTTGTATAATCGTACTAGACAAGAGGCAAGTACATTACAGAGAGATTGCCCTTCGCCAGGAAAGCTTGGATTGTAGTATAAGACAAGGAGACACAACGAGCTTTGTCACTGAGCTGTCTCTCTCCAACTGTAGTTCTCAGGATATGTCACAGATCTGTGAGTAAAAGCAGAAAAAAAGGCTCAAAAAAAACACAAAATGTACAAGGCTGTGTGATTATAACAGTACATGAAAAGCTCTGATGAAAACTCTGAAACATATACCTAGCCTTTAACATATGAGTGGATTTCTCTGGCTTATGCAAATAATATTGTTTTATGAAATTGGATACAAAAACTACAAAACGATAAGTTTGTAAACTTAAAAATTAATAAAATCCCCTAAAGCAGTTATTAATCAAGCAAGGTCATTGAACTTTTAGTTTAGCCAACTATTGCTTAATCAGAAACTATATTTACATGATAAGAATACTTAAAACTTTTTAAGGATCCGAAATGTCACTGTGCAAATTCAGTATTTCATTCCCCCTTGATTCTTAAAAGTTGGAAACTGCTTAAAAGACAAAATATTTGCCAATATTCTTTAGCTATCCCTTTATATATGTTAATAGTATGTTACTGTAGCCATTGAAATTTCAGATATCATCCAGCAAAGCACCTCAAAATGATTTAATAGCTTATGTTTCAGAATGCACTCACCCTACAGCATTCTTCTTTCACATCTCACAAAATACAAAATGTGGTACCCCTCATGAGCAAGGCTCTTCTTGTTCAAAGGAGCCTCCCTTGACAAAGAAGGAGAATCAATTACATTGGGCATATAATTATTTTGAAAAATTATGGAATAATATCACTCAAATGACAGAAAAGGAAACAACTGTGAATGTGATTATGTAACTACATAGCCACAACTATGTATTGAAATTTCCTCTTAAATATCAATAATTTGGACATCAAAACTGACAGCTTCACTCACAATCTTCAATCAAAATAATTTATAACTTTGCTAAGGGAAATTAACTGGTAAAGTCATATAAATTCCTGTTTTAAAATTGCCTTATGATCAAAATCCAGACCCATAGAAAGCTGCCATAAGTATATATTAGTATTGAATCCCAATTATTTACTATGGTCATTTGAAAGTTTTTTAACTGTATGTTATTTGCAGACTTTGTTAGCCTCCAGTGAAATATAGAAGACAAATCTACACCTGACTTACGTTTTAAGTGAATAATTTATTTTCTACTTTTAGCATCTTCAAACTATTCACTAGTAAAATCAGATTAAAAAGATCAAATGGGATTAGAGGACAGTCTGGCAAATGTTGCAGTTGATGGAGTTCATGCTGTGATGAGAGGAAAGAAGAGAACTTTTCTTTTTCTACCTGTTGAAGAGAAGATACTTAGTTTCTCCTATCATTTCTTTTAGGCATCTAGGCAGAACATTAAAACAAATTCACTTAGAAACTGAAACAGGATTAAAGCTTTTTTTGAAGCTGGGAAACTAAACTAAAGGTCTTTTTATTTGGACTTTCTGGGCCTAACAGGTATCACTGAAATTAAAATAAAAGAAAATGGAAACTAAAATTTCACCTGTATTTTCATAGCTTTGGGGTTTTTTAGAAAGTATTGTTCTTGTGTTTGTCAAAGAGGAAAAATCCTAAGGCTAGCACTGCACAAAGGGGTTGAGAGGAAGGAATTTTCTTGAATTTTACTTGTTTATATACTGCTTACCGAGCAGTAATGGGAATAAAATCCTGCCAAAATGGAACAGATTCATTATGCTCATTTTGTACAGACATTAATGGTCACAGTTAACAAAGAACAGAGTAAGATCACATGTATGTAATGAATTTTATGTGACAAAATAGGTATTTGTTCATGTATGTGGCAGATATTGTGAGAGAAGAGAAAAAAATCCCATTTCTGGTGTATGGATAAGGAAACAGATAGAAATTTATCTGACCAGATAAAATCATCCAAAATTTGCTGCAATTCATTTTGAGCTGCCTGGCCACTTCCAAAGTCAACAGTAGCAAACAAAAACAGTGGTCCACTATCAATACTGGTTTAGCCTAAATTAACATGCGAAATTTGCAAGATTTTTTTCTGTTTAGACAGTTATAAGACTGGATGGGAAAAATTAAAATCAGTCATAATGAAAAATTGCTCACCACAAAAGCAAATGGCAGATTTAGTCCTTTAAATCAGAGAAAGTGTTTTAAAGGGAAATTTATATTCATCAATTAAAATTTTTCCAAGACGGTTTGTTGGTCATGTAAAATAGAACTGAAAATCTTGTACAGATCATCTTAAAACTCACTATGTCTTTAAAAAAGAATCTTACACTATTAATTGTGTCATTATTTTTCTAATCAGAATATTTTTAATTCTATCACAGTTGAATATTTGGCTTTGTTTCTAAGAAATTTTTTATATTTTTTAGTTTTGGCTATAAAATTATCTTTTTTAAGCCTTCTATGTCAAGCAATTATTTTCCAAAGTACTATAGATCTTTATTTTAAGGATTTGTTTTTCCTGAATGTTGCACCTTATGATCTATTCGCTCTTCAACGACTCAATGGCGTGCGTTGTAGCGCTGTAATCACTTCCTCTGGCTCTTGCAGTTTCTTTTGGAATGTTCTTAAGTTTTTTGTGTTCCCAGCCCAAGTACTGCCTAGGACTCTGACCACTATTTGTTATTTATTGTGAATATCCATCTTTGGGAAGCGCTCACATCCAGGTCCACAAGTTCTAGAATATTAGGGAAGACACAGGCCTTGCCTGAAAAATTTAAAGACAAAGTAGATGGGCAATGACTGAACAGGCATGCTAGCCACAAAAAATGATAAGTTTTCTAATGCTCTTAAAAAGATTCATATCCAGATGACTATGCTAGTCTAGTATTTTGAAAGTTCCTGTCAGCTCTTTAGTAATACCATTAAACCATCGGGTTAGAGTTTGATGATGGTCTCTAGGAAAAGTTGTTGAGGAGGAATTTAAAAGGAAAGGGAAGAGATGGGGCATGTGTTGCATTAGCAGCTGTGTGGGAAAAAAATGAAGTGAAAGAGAAAGTTGTACAGGCAAAATGAAAGATTAAATTTGAGATGTAATTGGAAAAACATCAAACATAAGCCCTCAATGGAATACTAGGGCGGTGCAAGGAATTGTGGTTTTCTCTTTTTCCTGCAGTATGGTTTTGAAAAAGTTTCTGGATGGCACATAGAAGAGGCTAGAGAAAGTCAGCCACGCTTGGGATGCAGATATTACTCTCTGGTAGAAAGGAGTCTTGATTTAGCACCTAAATAATGCAGCTAGTGGCAGCAGCGCGTAAGGAAAATAGCAATCTGACCTTTGCAGCTGCCATGACTTTTCAGCCCGGGAAGAACAGAGAAGGGACTGTCACAGTTGCTGCTCCTCCTAGGCTGTTGACTCAGTCAAAAGGCTCAAAGTAGCTATTAAGTTTAAACTGGCAGGAAAATGCATGAGTACAGTGGTGATATATTGCTGGGGTTTGTATCTGTTTTTCTTCATTTTGAACTTTACACATACTGAAAATTCTAATAAACCTTTGAAGGCAGTGGTGTTTGCAAATGGCATATTAACAGAAACTTGTTTTAAATTCTTTTCTCCCTTGCTTTACAGCAAAGATTGAAAAGGCTATTCCTGTAACTTTCTCTTTTTATTTTTTTTCACTATTACCACACAGTAAATAAGATACTTGGTTCTCACTCTTTTTTATGTTATTTGTTGATTTATTGCTTGTTTCACAGACACAAATACTGTTTTTTAATATATCAGAACACAAAACCTAACATGACATAAAATGTAATTGATAAATTGCAAAAACAAAATGACTGAAAAAAGGCATCACTGTGGGTTGAACCTTGAGGGACTGAGACATCTGACAAATGCTATATTCTTCACTCCAAAGAAGCCAGACTGCTTTCCAAGTTCACATTGTTTAACATAGAAATTCAAATAGTCCAGCTTACATACTGAAGGCATGTTGTGAAATCAATAGAATTTTGCCTCGGCAGCAGCTGTAAGATTTGGCCTCTGGACAGTGTAAAAGAACAAGAAAAAAATTATTCAGGAAGAGCATATATTTTATGAGTAGAAACAGCAATGCTAATTGAATTCTACAAAGAGACTATCATTGAAGTGTGAAGAGCCTTTGAGCAAATTTATGGCCACATTATGCCTTCTTTTTGCATCCCATTGTGCTCATCTGGCTCATAACTTGGCTTCAAGAGCCAGATCCTCATCTGCTATAAATTGATGTCATTCCACTGAAGACAGAGAAGCTGCACTGATTTATACCAGCTGTGGGCCAGGCATGCTTATTCCTTCTATTTTTTCCCACTATTTGAATGAAGGTATAGCCAGAAAAGCTACTATGGTCTAAACAGTAGAAGAATAAACATAGTTTGAAACATATCCAGCATGGCTATAGCATCTCTATTGTTCAAATAAAAAGAGAAGACCCAAACTACAACTGAAAGTCAGTTAATTGGACATTCAGAGACCTCCCTCATGTTATTAATCACCTACCATATATGCAGGCACATTCAGCTCAGAATCATTTAAAACTGGATTTTATTTGTAGAAAACCAAATAAAAATGGGAATTTGTTCTGAGCACATTTAGTTCTTGTGTGTTTGGTTTTGCAGTTTTTGTTTGGTTTTTGTTTTATTGGGTTTTTTTTCCCAAATCAATGAGTCATCATATAACTCTCTGAATTTCTGTGTTGATTTTTGAATCTCGAGGTCTTTTGATAGAACTAAATTGTATTAGTCATATTAAAATGTGAATTGCATACATTTATGAATGCAGTCTAACCTTGGGTAATACACATTGGCTTCTGAAATCAGAGTTCCCAGTTTTATTACATTCACTCTCATTTTGTTTGTATCCTGTTTTATATGAATTTAGTGAACAGGAGCATCTTGAACTAAAAAATGGAAATGAATATCACTATTATTTTTCCTTAACAAAAACTCAGTATTATTTTTCCTTAGTAAAGTCTTCATGGTGAAGGCTTCTGGGCTTATGAAGGTATTTTACAGCCTGAATATTCAACATGACTCGCTCAAATTAAAGATTTTTGTATTATGCCCAGAGAAAATAAAATAGTACTTCCTGATACATTCTCTGCACTCTGACATATACCTGCAAAGCTGTAAGTACACTTAGAAGAAACAGCAAGTCTATTCTTCCCTTCTCCACAAACTAATCTGTGAGATCCTTATGCATCAGATTGCCTCTGCCTGGAGGGACCCTCAGCATGTTGAAAAGGGGCCCCTAATTTCTGGTTAACACGTCCCATTAGCCCACTGCAGATGTTTCTTTGATACCCAGAATTACAAAAGATAATGGTGTATGTCAGATCACTGAAAAAAGGTTTCTGAACAGCTTTGATTGAAGATGTCTTGAAATTTCCTGAAGTGACACTCAGTTCTTTGGAATACGCCAAAAGCTGTATTCAAATACTGAAGTACCAGCTCAGTGACTGGCTTTTTTTCCTTTTTTTTTTTTTTTAAATGCATCTTTCTCCATTGTAACAAGTTAATTAGCCAGAACAAATTAAGGGTAAGAGGCTAATTTGTGGCAGGCTGATACTGGCCCAAATAAAAGGTTACAAGGACATATCATTGGGAACAGGGGCTCCCTCTTTAAAAACATAAGGAAGAAAAAAAATATGAAAGAAGTTTTGAAAAATATGAAAAGCATCCCCTAGTGAGGTTTATTTCTTTTAGGTAGTTAATAATAATAAATTATAAACTATTAGTTGATTAAAGCTGATCAGTTAATTAATAATTAATACTTAGGTAGATGTTATTAGTTACTATGTAATTATTATTTGACTAATGATTAATGGTGATTATTAATTATAACTGATTATAATTATAAATTCCACTTCTATTGTATCTGCAGTAAAATTATTTATCCCTTTCCCTAAGCATCCATCCCTATAGCATCTAAAGTGCAGATCAATCAAATGAGCTCCTTGGTCTCTTTAAGAATGTATCTAGGTGACTTTACAATCTTTGGGTAAATGGATGGAGCCTTTGGTTTGTCTGTAATATCCATTTGGATACAGTCTCTATAATTCCTGTTGGAATTTTTTACCAACTCTATGCCAACAGAACATGATCCTGTTGTTGAGGTAATATGCTTGTAATAATCTAAAATGCTACTTTTTAACAGACGTGTGGAAAAGTCCATTATGTTATACATTTTGTTTTCCATTCAAGGAAAAAAAAGGCAGTTCAACACAGTATGAAATGACAGCTATTAAGAGGGTAACAGATGAGACATTAAAATGATGCTTGTAGCAATTTCGTTTTTCAGGAAAATTCTACAGACTGAGTTTTTCATTGTAAAACTCAGAGTTGGAGTCATCAGGTGTAACCTCAGAGTTTTGAACTCAACTGCTGTTATGCAAGGACAATGTGAAATTTGAGAAGGAAAAAAAAATCTATTTCAGGAATTTGGATTAGACCCTTTTGAAGTAAGCCCATAAATTACATGGTTTAGAGTCAATATGGCTGGATCCCAAGAAAATATGTACATGGCAAGAGAACCTTCAACAGACAGAGATGAAGCTAAATTAGATCTATGAGCACTACACAGTGACACCAAATTTGGACCTGGTTAAACACTGTCTGCACTGAAACTTTTGAATTTTTACTATTTACTACTTCATCAGTCTCCAGAAACCCAGAGCCTCTGACCCTCTCAACTCCTGTTCAGTACCCCCAGGTGAATAAAGAGGAGCCAGCCTGGTGCACAGATCTGAATTTTACCCCTTTCTATATTTACTCACTTTGGTATTACCTCCTTACGGACTTAAATGCCAACAACAGACATTTCGCTCCCTCCAGCCACACATACTTTACAACTAGCAAGAGACTTTGGCTCACTTTGCGTTCTGCCAAGGGAACCAGAAGCTTGACCATGGCAAAATCTTGGCCGGTCATACAAACCACGTCCAGGCGTGTTTGCTCAGTGTTCCGTGGCCATCACTGCCTCTGGTACCTCCGGGTGAAGTTTCCCCTTTTTCCTTGTATGGAGTCAATGCGGTACAGAAATGTTCACGTCAGTGTAATCAATGTGATGGCAGCAAGCATTGGAGCTCTGAACTCCATCCTCTGGGCAAGGCTCTGCTCTGGATCTCTGTCCCCCCAGATGGGCCCAAAGGCTGATGGCTGAAACTCCCTGTGCTGCTAAAAACGCTGCATCGAGCTGCACATATAGAGCTATTCAGTGTGTATGGAGTGCGTTCAACCATTGTCATTCTGAAGATGTGCCAGCTCTTTGGTGTATGAAATGGAAAGTGACAGTGGGTTATAAAATTGTGATGGATGATTTAGGTGGCTGTATTCAGCTGTAAGCAATAAATGCTGAGCTCGGCAGAAACTACTAAAGGCAAAACTGCAAGTGATTTACTAGCAATTTAAAGCACATGAGATTTGTAATGCATGAGGCCCTCAGGCCCATCACTTCTCTTCAGTAATGGGAAACAATATTTTGGTGAAAAATGGCATGTTTAGTTTCAACTTTGTGCTGCAAAATATACAGTTAGCCTAGTTTTCTTCATTTCTAAGGGTGTAGCTATTTACACCCCATTCAAACTGCAAGTTTATGTTCAAAAAAATTTGGCAATGTTAATATGCCTCTACTGAGTTTTGTTATGAAGGAAAACCAATACTTCAGGATAACTAAAATAATGCAGTTTTAAAACTTCTGGTCTAAATGATTCACATTTTATCTTATGTGTGATAAATTTGTGTGAGATTAACTCCATAGTGAGCCAATACAGCTATCCTTTGAAGGAAAAAATGAAAATGTCATCTATTTCTAACAAGTACCAATGCAGCTATTTGAGAAGGATACTAATTCTCATTTAAGAGGGCAGTGCTGGGTGAAGGGATGCTGGCATGAAGCTGAATACTGAGATATCACATATTTGGTGTGACAGAGATAAACACCATCCAGTTGGGGGCTTATGCTGAAGTTTTCCTAACATACTAATTTTTAAGTTCACAAGACAACCTTTTAAAATATTGTTCCATTTTGAACGGTGAGCATGTGAAAATGGTGCAGTGAATGCCACTCTGAGTTCAGAGGACGAGGAATTTAGGTAAAATCCATGCCTTTGTTTCCTGAGTATGTGTGACCTGAACAATGGAATGTACAATAAACCTGACATCTTACAACAACACAGTCTGAGACAAAAGGCATTTCCTCTCAGCAAAGACAATCAGGTTATGCCACTTTTCTTTGGCTTATTTCCAACATGGTCACATTAGCTTAATGCATGAGTTACAACCTCTTGTGTGTCCGAAGCTTAGATGGTAGGTGAGTTCTGCAAATGACCAGATGGTGACCTAATGACCACAAATCCTCCCTTAGCTGGCAAAGATCTGGTGTCTGGTTTCCCCTGTGGTATCAATAGCGGAGCAACAGTCCACTGGTAATCCGAGATGGAGATGGATGATTTGTTTTGGCTGACTTTCTGTGAGCTGCCCTAAATATCCCACCTTTTTCATGTCTCTGCTCTGTGCAATGTATTGCCCTACCGTCTGCTGCTGACTACCAGACATCTCCTTGTGTGCCCCTTTGCAGAAAGGATTGTGTTAGTTATAGAATAGCTGTTGCGAACATCCCAAATTCCAAAAGTATTAAAAGTGTCTTGAAAAACATCTTCTGAATAGGTAAATGAATAGGTGAAAATAGTACCCATTCATCCGTTTGCTAATGAGGTTTAAAGCCCAGTAGTAGGCACTGAAATCATGCTTTTAACTTATTTTTAAATTTGTCTCTAGTTAAGAATTTCCTTTACTGAAGGATTGAACCTTTTTTAAATTTTATTTATCACAGCTAAACTCTGAAAATGTTTCTAACCAGAAATGCAAGTTATTTGCTACTACAAGTCCTTAGACTGACAGCATGAGGCAGGAGGGAGGAAGTTAAAGTTATGAGCTAGATATTTATGCTTTCATCCTGAATCTGTTGAAACCAGGGCAATACATCAATCATTTCTGTTCTGCCAGTGAAACCCCTACTAACTTGGTCAATAGAAAGGATTAAGATGAAAGTGAAGTAGTAAAAGCACTTTCTGTCGAGTGGCAGTGTACATATCCACTTAAAATCAAGTGTCTATACAAGGAGCTATAACTATTGAGAGGAAGTTTTCATGTCCTACAATGACTTTCCCCTCCATATTATTCAATTGGAATTTCTAAAAAAAATCAAAATCACAAAAGCTGTTAAGAAATAAAACCTCTAGATAAATCAGATCAGTCAAAACTTCACCATAGTTTCTGAGTGTATCTTTTTAAGTTTTGGTTCCATTTTTAAACAAAACTTCCATTTTTCCAGCAAAAGGTTTACCTTTTAAAAGGTTGTGCTGGATGTTTTTATCTGGAGTAATTAGGGGTGGCAAAATGTTTAGATAATTTAAAAAAATTAAAACAAGTTTGAATAATGAGAGAATAAAATTTGGATAGCCTTGCAGGTGGAGCCGTGACGACTTTTTGATAGTGGAGACTGCTTTTAAAGAAGATGATCTTAGTAATCAGGTTTAATGGCAATGAGTGAGAATATTTTACCAGGACTAGGACTGCTAGAGAGAAGGCTGGTGTAAAAATTACCTGAGATGTGGATCTTCAGAGGTTAGGGATGTCCAGAAAGCACAGATATCACAAATGCTATAGAAGAGAATAACAAGATTCAGGCACATTGTACATTTATGGCATGAGAAAGAATAAGATCTGGATATGCTCACTATTGCTTTCCTTCTGTCACACACAAGCAATTGCCATCAGTCAAAGGTCATACTATATTTTCTTTTCCCATGTGCGGGTGTGCAGAAAGCAAGTGGTATTTTCACCCAGTTCTTCCACTTCTGATTTCCTCATTTTCTAAAGATATAAATCTTTGAAGGTGTAAAGCAATTTTCTTTAGACTTCTTTAATTTAATTTCCCCTTTTACTCTCCCCCTCATCTACACTCTGCAAAGCTTTTTTTTTTTTTTTCTTTTCAATTTTTATGAGCCATGTGTTTACAACAGTTTAAATCAAAGAGATTGGATCCTGGTATACTAGAGATCACTATTCTTCCTAATTCATACTTCAAAGGAAGTTTAGAAATAGGAAAGGATTTGCAATTTATGTTCAATAATTGGAGCGGAGCACCTGCTAAGGCAGAATATTAGATTGCTTCATAGAGTGACAAATGATGAG
Organism: Origma solitaria; assembly: GCA_013397895.1. Classification (NCBI taxonomy): domain Eukaryota; kingdom Metazoa; phylum Chordata; class Aves; order Passeriformes; family Acanthizidae; genus Origma; species Origma solitaria. The sequence goes on along the minus strand of VZRL01004534.1, from coordinate 102,496 downwards.
ACAGTGATGTCCAATGAGTCTTGTAATGTAAATTGATTTTAGATTACTGTGGAGTCTCTCTTTCATTGACAGTGATTGTGCAGACATCTATGAAAAAGAGTTAGTGTGCTCTAAATCCATGGTTTTTTATTCTGTGAGTTTAGGGTTTTAAGAAGCATGGTTTTAGTGAAGACTGTTGAAGCTGTGACCGTACAGAATTTATTTTGAATAAAAATCTTTTCCATGCCAGGAAAAGACTTCTTTTTTGTTTCTCCCCTGAGTGATATGGCCACAGTAGTTAGTTACTGTCATTTCACACTCTGGAGCCTGCTGAAAGATAGCAGTCCCATTTTTCTTGCCTCTTTCTCTGGACTTCTGCCTGAAGTCTTTCTTCCATGGAACACTCTATTATAAAGTTGCTCAGAAAAACAGGGAAGGAGCCAAAAGCTGCAGTGCCCAAAGAGCAGGAAACAGTCACTGTGTGCCTGCTTAAAATGTACCTGGCATTCAGATGAAATTATGGCATGTATTGGCAGAAGAAACATTTCTGCAAGTGTTTAGACCCAGGGAGACTGTGGTAGTTTTTATCATACTATGTCAATCTATTTCAAACTTCCTGTTATAACAACATAAAACCAACATCATATACAGATTGTGATTATCAAGTTTTTTTTTTAAGAGAACAACAATAGAGATAATAGCTTTCAAGGAACAGAAAATTTTGAGATCTATTTTCCTCAAATCCCTTTTTTGTAGGATAGATATCACCTTCTGCTTTGAATTTCATTAATGGTAGTAGGTCTCAAGACTAATGTTGCTTGTTTTCAGGAATGGTGTCATATGTGAATAGTATTTGAATAGACTCTTATCTTTCAGGATGTGATGGAAAGATAGAGGAGGATTAAATAGCTTTTTATAGCATCTTTGCCATTCATTTGAAATGTTTTACACTTTAATAGAGGGCACAATAAATGCAGACATAATCTGAAGATTTGTCCTTTAGTCACTGAAAGCCAGAACTGTACAAATTAAAAATTTCAGAGTAAACTGCATGTGATCAAATTGTGTTTTTCTCTTTGCATTCGCAATTTCTATTTGAAAACAAGGGGCAGAATATGTTTTCATCTAAGCCTAATATTTTTTAATTCCTGCCTTTGGAATTTTTAAATAGAACACTTACTCTATGACATTATTTATTCTTTTGCTGATAATTACTTTGCGATCAAGAAAAAAGAATATTAATAACTAGTAGGTTTGGAGGGACTTTGTGATTAGCAAGGTCAGTCTCCTTTTATTATGAAAATCTGTTTTAAGTAAGACAGTGCTTAAAACATAAAACTATACTTCTGTCTATTTTCTTGACCTGTACTACTAAAATGTGGTTAATGAAAGAACAATGTGGTCTACTTTAGATTACATTTTTAATTCTATGTATTTTGATTACCTGAAATTCTTTTAATTAATCAGCATCCTTAAAAATGCAACTTTTACCAAATATTTATCATTCATCCTTTTTGGAAAGATTGTGCTACTTTGCTATATACAGATATATGGTAGGTCTAACATGGCAAATTATGCTTAAAAGTTGTTTTTCGTGGTTATGTTCCCACTATATGAATTTAAACTATAATGAAAAATTATGAAAATAGTCATGAATGAAAACTTTTGAGTTGGATTTAAAAATAGGTTGGTTTTTTTCCCTCACAGTGCTGAAAATAGCCTATTTTTTTTTTTTTTTCATGAAGTACACTATTCTGTTGGGTTAACTTTTTTTGTCTTTGTGTAGAAAAAATATTTATTCTTAATTAGGCAATGGTAATGGTCATGAGTGAGACCAAGACCACTCTTGGAAAAATTTTAGAAACAAGTGAAAATATTTTTTGCAGAAGTTAAGAACAATTAATTTGAAAAGTCTGATGAAGTCTTACAGAGAATCTCTACTGGGGAAATTCAAAACTGTGTGATATTTGTCCAACAAAACAAAACTTTGTTCAACCTAAACAATCAGAATAACTCAGTAGGAGCAGTTTAAATTTAAGTAAACACTTGCACCTGTGTACATCTTTAATCTATTTCTATAATTTGCATCTAACCTTTTGATGAATGAGTTTAACACCTCTAATAAGGACCGTTATGAGAAAAGATAAAAATCTGATATGTGCTTTCAGTAATTCCATGGTATTGTTACAGTGTTTATTACACCATCACTGAGATGTGGATGGAAGTTATCTTTTTCCCCTAGACAGTTTGATACTAGTTCAATTTAGCTCTTAATTATTCACTTTCTATTATAACCTGTGATTTTCACCTAATTGATTTCATTTGCGTGAGTGCAGCAGAGAGGAGACTGAGATGCTGAAAGTAATCCATGTTGCTCACCATAATGCTGAATCAAAACCTCGATCAGATATAAAGCAAGAGCTTATCTCCAGGGTATTAAGTCTTGATCAATGTGAAAGAATGGTGTTCTACATCCGTGGTTAATTATGGCTGTTTGACAGCTTCACAAGACCACCGGGTTATCCTCACAGAACCTTGGAATGGGGAAAATTCAGCTGCACATTTGTTTCAGTAAATTATCCTTTGTTGATGTGAGATTATGTGAGAATTCTGATATGTCCTTGGTGACTTCTACAGTTACACCAACAAATTCTTTGTTAACTTGCCTTGTGGTTAAGACTTTTCTAATGTATCACAGGGCAGAATTCCCAGCATGGACCTCCAAGTGCTTGGGACCTTTCTTCAACTCATCTTCTGTAATATGAACCCAAAGTGCTCTGAACATTAAAAAAAGGAAAAACCTAAGCAAAACTTCACGTAAAATATCATTCTATCTACCTCATACAGTGTGGGCACCTCAAGTGTAAACAGAGAGAGTGATCCGCATGGGCGGCATTAGTCATCTGTGAGGGTTAGTATCCTGATTGAGATTATTATATCTGAATGGCAGAGGTGCATGGAATATGGAAGAAAATAAGTTTTTATTTGAAATTCAAGTCTAACTCCAAGCACAAACCATTGTCTCAATGGTTCAGGAGATCTTAACACCTTTTGTATATTATTGTGACACTTGCAAGCAATTCTCCTGGCTTTATATAGAATAGAAGTGCTAAAACAAAGGCCAAAATGACCTGAACTTAAGATGCTGAAAGCGTGGTAACATGTATAGGAAATGTTCTGGAATGGCATATTTTTTTCCAGGCCTAAGGATTCATAGTCCATTTTAGTTTTGTCACACTACCAAAATGTTCTTTAATGAAGTACTTTGTGTTATAGGTAGTAACAGATAAACTACTGTTGGCTAAAGTGCTGTAAAAATTGTTTAGTTTGGGGAGATATTTTGACCAGAAAAAAACATCAGGAAGGATCTACAGAAAATTTCTTGACATGTGGTCTTTCCAGACTTTGGGTTCAGTCTGTAGCTTTTAGATTCCTGAGAAGTCAAGTAAAATCCATGCAGGCTCCTCCATGATTTTAGCCTCTGTGTAACTTAATGTCCACTCTGCTTTTCATCGACACAAGGTGGCAGTGATCATACAAACATAATCTGTCACAGGTCACTCAGATGGCATATTACATAAGAAATTTGAACTCACAGCAGATAGTTTAACCTAAGTCTAAGGGGCTTGAAAGAATGTAGAGTGTTAGGTTGTTTTTACACATCTCACCCCTTGGCAGAACTCAAATATCTGGAGATGCAATACCTCTCCCTTCCTTCTTGCTGTAAAAAATGTAGGATATGGTGAAAGGACAATTAAGATACAGGAACTTAAAACATTAAAGAAGTTTGTTCTCACAATAATGAGCACAGTTCAACCCTTGTGATTTGAATCTGCCAAGGATCAATACTTGGCTAAGAAATTAGTGCACTTTTTAGGATTGAAATAAAATAACCTTTTTAGGAATTTTTGGTGTAACAATGATGTCATGCAGTGTCTCATTTTGGAATAGCCAACTATAATAAGTTGCATTTCCTTTCCCGTTTTTTAATCCCCTTTGAAAAATTCTTCCTTTGTCAGGATAGGTCATTTCCCAAAATAAATTAGAGTAAGAAATATTGAAAAACTTTATCTGAAAATGTAAAAAACACCTCTCTTGATATTTTCTATCCTTTAGCCAAAGTTCATCTGAATTCACAAATAATTTTGCATCTTTCTTCCTTTCTAAAACTAGACATTCACTGAAAAAAAAATTGTCTCAGTTAAGGCAAAGTGAATTGTTTAAAAGCTTTGTGTACTTCTGAGGAAGCAGGCATAGTCATGGTGTATATAAAGTTTTACTGGAGATTCTGTTCCTTGACATCTCCTGAGTAACTAGAACTATCACAATTCCAAATAAGAACAAATGAACCTGTTTAGATTGACTTTGTTTGCAAATGAGCCTGTAGTAGGTATTTCTGCCTTTGACGCACTCCAGTTTCTTCCATTTGTAAAGAAGTTCCCCTCTCTACCAACAGGATTACAAATTTCACCTTATTTTTATCACCATCCTTGAATAGCTGCAAGCAATTTATATGCATGAACCTTTTAATTGACTTAAGATGCCTTTCTTAGGAGGATAAGAATTAGTTATGAAGCATTACTAAATAGGTCAATTCCCAGGATGTTATAGTCTCTGGATAGTCCTCCATTTTATGCATAAAAAAGCAAAGGATTTTCTTAGCATATCTTTAATGTGTAGAAACATTATGTTTTCCTTGAAATCAGAAGAGGAAGACAGAATTATTCTTTAAACTGAGTTATTACCCATAAACTCACAAGAAGATATAGATTGTATTCAAGCAAGCCGCGGAGATTACTGACAAAGCTGGCAGAGGTACCATTGCCACAACAGTTTTATCAGGCAGCTGGGAAGAAAATGGGAATACATATTTACTTCATGAGGCCAAATATTCCTATCAAAACTCTCCCAAAGGGAGTATATTTCAATCTACCAACCAATAAAGGGGATAAATTCTAGAGAATTTGATAGTGAATAAAAACTAATTATATAGTATTTAATCGAAAAGCATTTGTCTTGGCTTCCTTCCAAATCTCTTGCATAATTATACAACTTTCTTGCTGGTCTCTTGGCTAAGCTCCAGTAAAACATACTGAATATGTCAGAAGCATGAAAACTATATCCTTCACGAAGGATGTGGACACAGTGGTTTGAAAGGTCTCTGCTGCAGCCACCGTTTCCATGACTACCTTTTGAATTAGCAGTATGTGTTCATCCCCTAACACCAGAAATAAAATCCCCTCTTGTGAGGTATGAGTTGATTTTGTTTCTCTCTCTTCACAATTAGACACTTCCTCCAGCTGACTAAGACTTAATCATCCATCTTGGCTCTCAAAGGAGCTATTGCCATATTTCTTTTCCCAGTTCATCACATTCTTTCTTCTTTTTTTTTGTGTGTGTGGTCATCACAACGACATTTGGTGGGGAAGACAGGCAGAACTGGACAAGGCTCTACTTGGTAATGTGAGCCAGAAATACAAGAACATCAGTAATTGTAAGTAGTGATAATTGTTCAGAGACCCATGGATTGATTAAGCCCCTTATTCTTAGCCCACATAAACACCCAGATTCTATTTCCCATTATAAAAGACTCCAAAGGGACACACCTTTGCATAGAAGGAGTTATATGGATTGTACTCATGCATTTATCTCACAGCAATAGGAGCCTTAAATGGTTTTATATTTCATTACACTATTACAGCTGTTGAGCTGGGCAGTGGTAATGATGAGAGTTATTTTGCCAGCCATAAACAGATGGAGCATTACTGCAAAATGCTGTGGTGCTGTGAAGACACTGGGTAAAATCCCAGACTAGGCTGGAAGTTCTGCTGTCAGCCAGATAGTTCTTCAGCAGTTGGTTCCTCACAATGTTAGTCACCCTAAAAGTGTATTAATTGTGTTCTACTGGGCAAAAAATACAGATCCAGCCATTTGTATCAGAAAAGTTGTTGTACTATTTACGAGCACTGCGGAATACCTTAGGTGGTCTATACAAAGGCAGTACAGAAATAAAAAATGCTATCCATGGAAGAAGATGTGAAACTAATAATTTTGTAGAAATAAACAGGTAAAATTTTATGCAATTTGGAGACCCAAGTTTTCTGAGTGCATTGCAGAAATAGGAAAAAACAGTGAAACCAGGAAAAATGTAAGAACCCTCGTACTCATTGTAGGGAGGTTGTACTAGATGGTTTTAGTAGGTCACTTCACTTCCAACACAAAATAGTCTGTGATTCTATGAACCAATATATGAGACACACACTGGTTTTATAGCATGGAAGTGAGAATTATTTTAATTAGAGGTGAACAGGACAAGTGTTTGTTCCAATTGTGAGATGAATATTTCCAGCTCTTCATATTTTGATCTTCTAGCAAATATTGTTGCTAACCAGCAAAACCCCATCAGATTATGGGGTTAGGGTCCAGATTCATACCTATTGCAATATCGCTCACAAGAGTAATTGTGCTTACAGGTTGTATGTTAAAAGATGTATTAAAATAGTACCTGAACCATTAAGCAGAACATGAACATCCATGTAAGAACATATACCTATTTCTGTATCACATGAATCGAGATTTTTCATCTTAACTGTAAGTTTATGACATGCAGTATCAATATAAATTAACAGAGTAGTGACCAGAACACATTTTTCTTTCACATATATTTCCTTCTCTAGTACAATAAATTACATTACAAAATGTTTTCTCCGATTTACGTCTTTACTGCTTTGCCTTTTTTTCATTTTACCTGTGCCTTTCTGGTACAAAAGCATCCCAAAAGCACTATGTTTACTACAAGTCAGTACTGAAAAGAAAAATAAGTAAAAAGATATCAGGGATGTTATAACATAAACTGCAAAGATATTCCTACTGGAAGCAGGAAGACTTCTAGAAAAATAATGAAATTTTCGGTGTTTAATGAGCATGGGAGAGATTATTTTCTTCCCCCATGAAGCTTATGATGCAACGCCCCCAGCCTATAAACAGTTATGTAAATGCTTAATTTGAAGCATATGAGTCATCTCAGGGCTTACCGAGTGTTAAGCAGGTTCCTCATTGCAGAAGTGTTGCCTAGACCAGAGTGATAACAAGGGTGCTTTGCTAAGGTTCCACTAGCAGTTTGTTTAGAGCCCTTTCCAGGGTCTTGCTGTTCTGATTTTATATATTTTTTTCCTAATAAGTTGAAAGCACTACTGCCCTACAGATTACACTGAATTAAACTCGACACCCTTTATATAAATGCACTAATAAATATTCTCCTTTCTTCACACTTCTTCAAGTAGCCTGCCAAAACAAGTGACCTCTTTGAGGAACAGATGAAGAAATAGTGAATGAAGAAATGAGCAATCACAAATGGAACTAGCAGTGCTTGTTATCACAATGACATTTACTGGCCTCCACCAGAAGGAGGTTCCATTGCAATTTTAATCTGATTTGCACAGAAGAAACACTGTTGGTAGATCTACAGTAAGCAATGCATGCTACAGTTATAACACCAATGGGGTTCAGAATAAATAAACTCTGGTACGGAAGCAGTACAGATGATCAAATACAGCATTTTACAGCTGTATTTCTTTCAGGACTTCAGCTGTTATTTTCTGAATGTTGGTTTACTGTGGGACATACACAGGCCTACTCATTCGTTCAGCTGATGCTGGGGAGTCTCTGCTGTGGAATCTCATTGACTTGCTGCCCTTGTAGTTTAATTAAACTAAACAGAGGATTAGAGGACAAATGTCTCTGAGCCCTGGTGGCAGGTAAATTAGAACAGAAAGTGACAGTAAGTATCCAAAAGTCCTACAGAGCACATGTAGTAGAGCTGGGACTACGCCTAAATGTGGAGGTCAGAAATTTTGGGGAACAGATAGTCTCAACCGGAACAAATGGGCTTTACAGAATTTTGGTAAATCTTAGATTTATGGCAAGTGTGCGAGGATCCCCAAGCTTACAATGCCCTGGTCTTGAATATTGACAGCCATGCAGGATGTTTCATACCTGATCAGTAGAGCTGGAAATCTGAATTTCCAGTGAGCTACAAATGTCATCTTGGAAGAAGCCTTACTGTCCACCATGACCAGTGTACCAGAGGTCTTGGTGCATCCTGGGTCTTGAGGTGGTCAACAGGGGTACAGTCTGCAAGGTACATCTTTGAGAAGCTCAAGCTGGACCTTCAAGGTCTGTGTTTCCAGGCAGAAAAATATATAAGACTTTACAAGATCACTGATATGAAGCTTGCTAGCAGGAAAGTCATGGGATTCCCACCTTCAAGTAACTTACCTTAAAAGAGTTTTAAAACTCTGGGAACATAGGTGGGTCAAGGTCCAACTGGGCTGTCAAACTTCTGCCTGCGTCACTTGAATTCAGATTCTGTGAGTCCTGGGAGATGTCCCAAAATCTTGTTTGAGGCCAGCCTTGCTTTTGTGACTGTCCTGGCCTAACAGCTCTGAGGTGCTGATCTATTCAAATTAAATAAACTAGAAGACAAGAAAATGATCAATAAAACAAAATGGCAAATCTTTTTTATCAGAAATCCTGTCTCCTGGAAATCTCTGCTTTTCATCCCACTGTCTAAGCCATAGAAAATTAAGTCTGTTGAACCCAGTGTGTCCAGTCTATGCAATATTCATTTATGGTCAGTTGATAAATAAAACTGTAAAATCCTATTGAAGATATGATTTTATTCCTGTCTAACCAATTTAACAATTTGTCTTTGTAATGTTAAATAATCTATTGGAGCTTCTCATGTTCCCACTTAGTGAAATGATGACCTAGTAGCTCTGGTTTTTTATCTTAGTGAAAATCTGAGGGTTTGCAGTTCTTTACACAAACAAGAGCTCATCTGCAATATCTCCCATGTCACCAAGATAAGTTTTTATTCACAAAAGTGACATTTGAGTAACTAATAGCTTTTTAATAGAAATACCTCTCCAACGAGTATAGAAAGCAGATTTTTTTTCCTTCAAAGTCTTCATTTATGCAGAAAATGTCATGTCAACCTTTTTCTTCTGCCTTTTCGACAAATGCTCTTTTCAAACTTAAATTTCAGATTCATTCTAATATGTAATGTGCTAATCATATTAGGAATGATTCATTTTATTCAGAATGGCAAACTGCTGCTCTTAGCTAGTTCTTATTAGTAATGCCACTCTTAAACATACAGCAGAAGAATCATTCTCAAGGATGAAGGAAAGTGGCTGTTCTCAGCCACTTCTCCCATGTCTCTTCTGAAGTCTTTTGCTTTATTTTGTTGACTTTTTTATTTTGCATGATCACACCTCAGACAAAGTAATTTCATAATATCTAATGATCTATATTAGGGACCTGGGAGGTTCCAGCCTTCCTAACTTTATGTGTGAAGACAAAGGTGTCAGATGAATCTCCAGGTCAAAAGGGTTCAGGCTGCCTCTCACCTGTCCTGGGTGCTGGAGATGAAGGCCTGGAGTTGTCTCCAAGCAGGGATGTCCTGGTGATTGCAGGACACCCTTAGGATGGGGAGAAGGGATGGGCTGAGACAGGGTGGCTGTGGAAAAAGGAGGCAACAGGAATGTCGGGGGCTTTTGTTTTGAGGGGAAACAGCAATATCCTCCTTTTTCAGCTCAGCCTTTTTTTGTAGCTGCTTTTAGGCCATTGCAGTGTCACTGGGGAGGTGCCAGCAGCCCATCTCTAAGAGGTATTTGTTATCATCATCCAGCTTGCCACGTGCATACCCTTGAAGAGGTCAGGTCCTGACCTCAAAAGCAATCTTTTTCTGCTTCTCAGCTACTCCTTCCACACAATACTGACCTAAACATTCAAAATGGAAATAGCTTTTACCAGAATTCCTTATTGCAGTGAAAGGGGGAAAAAGAAACAGGACATTGAAAAGTTATTGCTGTTCCCATTGAATTAGGTTTTTCTTCATACTCATCAGGACAGGTATTCGTTTTAGAGACTGGCTGAAAGGAAATAGAAAAGGTACAGGATCAAACACCCTTTGTCATCCTATTACCTGCCTTTGACTCCAAGGAAGTACTGCCTGCCATCTCAGTCTTGAAAAAAATCCTCACTTCATCTTTAAATAACCTCATAGAATAGGAGCAATTTTGCCTCTTTTCCCTCTGCCTTTTATTATTTTCCTCTGTTTTTTCATGCTTCTTAAATGATCTCATTGTTTAAAAGTGTTTTAGGACAAAAATTTATGTAAAGTATAGTTTAGCATGCTTGCTATCCAAAATTTAATGCATTTTTAAAAAAGCCTAAACAGCTCTTTCCAAACTTTTTTATCTATCTTTGATTATCCTAAGAGGTGGAGAACATAAATGATAACAAGTTGGAAGCCAAGCACTCAATTGGATGAGATCACTTAGCTTCTTCTTGTCATACCAATAAATTTACATCTTTTAAATTCTCATGTAAATGCATGTTTTCTTTAAAAAGTATATTGCTGAACTTCCATCAGAAGGAAAATTTTATTTTTATTTTTGCATCCCAGCGCTAATGAAGCTGATTCCTGGTCCTATTTTATATGCACATTCTGTTAGAACAGACAGACAAACTGCTTACAAAGGACAGCCATATGACCTTCCTTTTTATTATTTGCATTGCTGTAAAGTCTGTCAAAATTTTCATCATAAAATTAAGGTTGTTTTCAGGGACTATGACACTCATACCTAGATATTGAGTATTGAGTGAGAGGTATTGAGTGAGAGGTACAGGTACAGGATGCTGAGATAGTAAATCTTTGCTCTGATTCAGCATGGATGACAGTTTTCCTTCCCACTTTTTGTATTTGTGGGTCAATGATCCTAAATTACCATTGCAATGTTTTAAAGTGGTTTCTTTCTTCTCACTGTTCTTACTTCAGATGATCCATATGAATTCCTTTAAGTATGGATTTAGACTCCATTGAGAGTGTGCACTATTCACATACATGAAACTTTCTGGATATGTGATCATGCAATCCTTAATGCTTAAGGCCATCCATTTTTGATTGTTTAATAAATAATACTCATTTTTATGTCTGCATTTACGACATTTTTAAAGGGATGGATGCCATTTAGAAGGCAAAGTACTGAAAGTAAACACTGTACTAAGCACTTTCTAAAAATCCATCACTGTTTTACTATCCAGTAGTTTGTAGCAGCACTTGCAAATACTTGCATCGATAAAAATCAAAGCCTGTAGGTGCAATGGTATTCTTTAGAGCTGGCGACGGGCTATGGAGTGCAAGGGTTAACACACCCTCTCCTTCCCCAGACCTGGACTAAAATTCTAGCTTTGAGCCACAAGTGCAAATGGGTTTTGTAAAGTTACTCCAGTCCCTCGTGGCCAGGTGTCCACATTAAAAAGCCATCATGCAGCTTGGGGTGACTGGCAGCCCCAGCTCTGGGGGGGCAGGGGACTGGGTGGGTGGTGGCACCTGCACCTCTGCAGAGACCTGTGCTGTCACAGACACCAGCCTGCCACCTCTCTCCTTGCTCAGTTTGTATCATAAATATTGCATAATGAATATTTGTCTCTGTTCCTGTAACCAGCAGCTGTCATACCTTATATTTCTTTTGTCACTCAAAGCCTGCTTTTAGTCCTTGCTTGGAGACCTGCAGAAACTGTTAAAAGCACAAACAATGTTGTAGACAGTGCTCTGTATTCCCAGAGCTTGAATGGAACAAGGTGAAATTTTCCTTCATTTTATTCTATTTTTTAGAAATGTCATAACTCCCATGCTTCTCAGAACACTTAGAAAATATAAAAACAACAACAGCAACAGAAAAACACAACAACAAAACAAACAGAAAACAAACAAAAAAACCCAAAAAAACCCCAAAAAACCCAACAACAAAACCCCCAAAACCAGGCAAAACAAACAATTCAGCAAGAAAATATTACAGCAGTGGTGGGTATGCAGCCTGAGGAGGATGGGTTGTGTAGGTTGTTCAGGAAATTCGCAATTAAATAAGTAGAGAGGATTAATATCCTGCTTGCTGACCTCAAGCACTTGGCTTCAGAAATAGAAGCCCTAAGTGTCTCAGTTTTGCTGACAGGACCCTCTGATGTGCAGCCATGGAAATTACAACTAAAGGAGAATGAACATGAGCTAGAGAAGTGAGGCCCACATGGCTGCTGCAAGAAGATAAATAATTTTCATGTTGCTGCTGTTCAGACTTTTCAATATTCAAGAGCAACTCTCCTTGACAAAAATATGCAAGAAACCAAAATAATTTGATGATTAATTGTTCTTGAAAAGGAAGTTGTTTTAGGAGAGTCACATTTTATGATGCCCAGGACTGCACCTACTTCAAACACAGATGGGGACATCAGGCTCTGCTTCTTCCTGCTGCATCTCCAGCCTGGCCAGGTCATTGTCCTGTTAAAGAGTGACCGCCACCATGCAGCCAGCCCTTGAGCAGGTGTTATTCAGGAGTACAAGAACAACTGCCCCTCTCTGGCCTTTGAGATGCAAGAACAGCTACCCTTTGCAGAGGGGAATGAGGTCCACAGGTCTTCACCCAGCTCAAAACCAGAATGTGAGAAGGGGTTGGGAGCAGCAGGCAGGCCCTGTCATAGAAGAGGAGCTTTCATACAGAGTGAGGACCTGGAGGATGGAGCTGTGTGGCCCAGGAATGCGTGGCAGAAATCCTGCCTTTGGACAGACATGTCTTTTTCCCTGTGGGAATTCTTGTGGTAGTGCAGGTCCTCTGCTCCGCCTGCTCTGCAGCTCAGAAAGAAGAGTACAGCATCAAGAATGCACGCTTGCCCCCATTTCTAAACTTTTTTCGTTTGAAGTCAGGTAGCACATATGCAGTGCTAGCTGGATGTTTTTATTCCACTGATGGCATTTGTGCAGCTGCCTTCGCTAAGCGTTGTCTATCAACCTGCAATTATTTTGAGGTATAATCTAAAAAATGCCTGTCCGCCTTTCATCTGGAAAGGAAGCTGATCAAGAGCAGTGGATTATTCCAGCATGTGCATGGTCCAAGAGCACAGCATATTTGTCACCGAGAAGCAAGTGAATTTCTCCATTTGCATCTTTGTGAACGAGAAGGTTTTGTTCTACTGGGTTTTGTTTCAGTGTTTTCTTAGGCAAGCAGGGGACTAACACCGGTGAGAGAAATAGAACGACATCATAGTGTAATGACTGCTGTGTAAAGGCAGAAAGCCTAGTGCTGTTAGGAACAGCAAGCATTTGCATTTTTGTGCAATAGAAACATTTTATGTGCTCAGAATTTTAAAATTATATTAAAAGATGTTAGTCTATATGATACTTAATTAAATGGCAAATTGTTTCTAAGGTTATGCTAAGGATTAGTATTTTCTCTGTCCATTGCATTGCACCTTCTTGAGATAAAGTGGGAAAACCATGATTTAAAGTGGAAGCGCATTTAGACTATGTATATATCTACTCTTTTTCATTCTTCTGTTCACGTAGAAAAACTCGGTATGAATAAACATAAATCCCTTTCTACCATCAGAGACTTTAGTGCAATAAAACTGAAAGTTGGTGTTGATTTTATTTATCTATTTTATTAGTAATCTGTAGGTTCAGTTCATCAGGGCTCCAATGTTCAGTGGTTCTTAATGGCTTTCCTAGTGAAAATTTGAATGTACTAGTGGTGTCACACATTTTTTAACTAAATTAAAATATTTTTATTTACATAATAGATGTGGTTTATTTCAATTGTATTTATCCTGTTGTGCCCCATTGCTTAATGGGAGCAGTAGTTTTCCCCATTCAAATGTTTGCCAAACTAGTCTGGGTCTTTCCAAAATGACATTTTCCATCATATGATCTGACAGAACATATTAATTCATGAAAATCTTAGAGCTGCTAGTGTTTCCAGTGTGTGCTGAAGAGAAAGATCACCAGAGGAAGACAGCATATTTAATTATTTGTTGTTTGTAGTTGGGAGTCTCAGTTTCCTTAATACCCACCTGTAACACTCTACATGCTACTTTCAAAGGCTCTATTTTTTTTTCAATCTTCCATATGCAGCCCTTCTCTATAGCATTTTTCAGAATGCCTCCTTACCCAAATAATTCCCTGCAGCCAACTCAGTCCATGGTAGACTTGCTTATGAAGAAAGAGCAAAAAGAGAAAAAGAATAGTCAGGCTGACCAATGGAAAATAAATCCACAAGTTATTATTTAGTATGTATGTGTGGCTCCAAAGCTGAGAATTTGACGAATATACTCAAACTACCTAATAATAGTAAAAACACTGCAGTCCCTCTTCCCAAAGCAGGTAAAGAGCAGCTATAATCAGACATTACAGTAAAACACATTTTCTAATGCTGTTCATTAAATTCTATCTTCAAAGAAATCAACTGGATGAATAGTTAGGGGCTGAAATAGCCACAAGAAGTTGAATTTGTATTTAACCTGAATTGATAAGTCTGTTCCTTAAGATTGTTGATATTCACATTTAAGTGTGATCTGATATATAAAGTTCTTTGCGAAGTTAGTAAAGATAAGTATGTTATTTATCATTATCTAGAATCCAGAACATCATCTGCTCTTCTTTGTACAGAAAGTGTTGTGCAGTGCACCAGAGAGGGAGGCTGGGAGAAGGTACTGGTTGGAGTGATTTATGCGCAGGGTTTTTTTGACGTGGACTAACACCCACAAGAGACCAAAGCAAAGCCACTACGTTCTGTTCAGAAAGAAGAGGAAGACAGGATTTATAATAAAACCTCCACAGCAAGACTTTTGAATCTTGACCAACATCTGTGTTCTGACCAAGGGAGCCATGGAAGTCCCTTTAAGCCTGCTGCTGCTTTACCTCTGGATTCTGTTTGGGATGGACAAATATGTAGTGAGTGCTGTAATGGCTTGAAACTGATTTTCCTAACTAGTAGAGAAATTATTCTAGATTTGTAGTTTCTTGAGGCCCCAGAGTCACCCACAGAACTGCAGGAGCTTATAGGTCTTGTTGCATTTCTTACCAGAAAATATTCTTTACCAGAGGGACATACACTGATTTTTTTTTTCTTCCCAAATGTAAACTCTCTGAAATATGAAGGCCTTAAACCAGAAACCCCTCTGCTTTTCTAAGAGTTTTCCAAAATATGACCCAGAGCAGGACTTCACAAAGCTAAAGACACAAGACCTTTCTGGAGGTCAGAGGCTGCTGAGGGGCAGTGGCAGCCCCTGGTGTGTGACTCGGTGACTTTTCTGGCACAAGAAGAGACCTCTCCTTATGGGAATGTTTAAGGACTCCTTTGTGCAATGGGAATTTTGGACTGTCAGTTAAGGTTGTTTTTTTTACCACATAACATCACTGAATTGCAAAAGCCACACCACCATAATCAAAGGCAGTGTGGTGTAAACAGAATCCAGAAGCAAAACACTGAACAATGTTAAGCTGTGCATGGTATGAACTTATTTAAAGCTCCCAAGACATCAGTCTGTAAGAGCTAACAAACATATGAAGTTTGACATTTAGAGCCACCTCTTTTTTTTTTCAATTGGAAATATTTTCTTACCTAGGATATTTCCTTGTGACTTATATCTAAAAACAGCTAAGCTTTTAAAATAGAAATTATCTTTTGATCTCACAGAGAGGGCACAGTACAAAAGTGTTTTTAAACGCACTTGTTAAATAAAAGAGAAAATAGAAGCTTCTAAGTCAAGCTTGTAAAACAATTGCAGTGGCTTTCCTTCTCTTTAGCAATACTTGCTTTACATTTGTGAATGGTGTCTCCCACTCCAGCCTCTACTTCTGAAGAGGAAGGAGTGAAAAATACTTGCTGAACAGCTAATTTATCAGCCTGACATTACCATCTATCAAGAGGAGAGTCCTGCTGTTAGGAAAAATCAAGATTATTGGTTCAGGGGTTTTGTTACCTCTTGTGAAATGAGGGCAAGTTTAACAATCTACGTACCTGAGAGATGTTCTGGACATTTTGAGCCCCAAGTCTCATACATCACTTCTTTTTCTGCAGTGTGCTCTGGTGGTTGCTGTCTTCATTGACTCGCTTTCTGACAGTCCTGTTGCTGAAGAGACCATTCAAAGCAGAAATGATTTCGGTTTCTTTTCCTTCACAAGCTACAGATCAGCTCACTGCAAAATTTTGATCATCATATGTTAATCTTAGATCTTACTATGTATGTTTCAGTTCAGCACTTTATGAAGTGTGGCAGGCTCCAAAATCTTAGGGCTGATTGCAGGAACATGTCAGCAGGAACATACAGACACCTCCTTTAGGTGTCCTGCTGCTGAGCTGGAACTCAGCAGATGGAAACCCTGGAAGGCAAAGGGGTTTTCATATGGTTACAAGTAACTATGAACAGGTGAATGGGTTTGGCTCTGTGGTAAATGAGAACTATTTGCTCAGTAAGAAGAATAACAAAGAAAAATCTAATGAATATGAATTAGGCGGGTTTTTTTCTTTACAATTAGAAAATAATCACAAATTGAAGGAAGGGGTTGGTTTAACCTCTCACATCAATGGTGATATTTACAAATTCAGTAAAAGTTCAAAAACGATAATCTCCCTCTGGTCTTGTTGAAAACCTGCTGATGTTGTTTCTTTTATTGTGGAGGAATGGTAGTGTGTACTCTAACTTTGCACAATTGTGGCCTGAAAGACTTATTCAAGATGTGATTTATATTCCAGTGCTATCAAAATTCCGCTCTGCAGCACAGCAAAATATGGACAGGCCTATTAATGAAGAAATATAGCTGTGTAATCACATTCAGCACTTTGTATGATACTTGCATGATAACATTTAGTGGAATGATTACACCCAGCTCTTTCAGACTTACATCTACCGAATTCAAAGTACAGGGAATTTGCACATTGTATCTTCAAGATCATATGAGTACAAGACCTGATGACTTGCCATAACCATGGAAAAAACTACTACTCAGTGATGAGATTAGAATTTTGCAGTTCCCAGGTTGCAGTTATATTTCAGAAAGGAGTATTTTGTTTTGCTTGGTTTTGTTTAGTTTTGGTTTCTTTTTCTTTAAATTTGTGCTAACCTGCCGTGTGAAACCTGCAGCAAGACACTTACATGATGTTAAAGGCGTACGAGATATCGAGATGCAAGAATATGTGTGTAAACTGGAGGGCAGATAGCAGTAGGTGGTGCTTTGTGTACGCAAGGAAGCAATCCAGAGGAATCTCTGCAGGAATCATCCTGCTCTAAGAGAATACTAACAGATCAAGAGTATATGAAGATATGATCAAGTCACACAGCTGAAAACTATATGGTACCTCTTTTTTTTTCTTTTTTTTTTTTTTAATTTTATTTTCTTAATCACGTTTGCATGAAGGCTTTCAAGAACTGTTGAAATGTTTTAGGATACAAGGCTTCTCTGAAAATGAGATCAGCTACTACTTACCTGCCCCCTGGCCTTGTCAGATGCCATTGGCAAAACAAGTGGGTCATTGACTTGTTTCTGTCAGTGCTGATCTGTCGCACCTAGGAAGTTAACAGCTTTCAGAACCCTCCACTTGGAAGACTGATATTCTGTCAGTACTTTTTCTCAAATGTGAATGTAAATAATAGTATTTAATTCATGTGTGCAAGATTTTGATTGCATCTGTCTTGGCCTTTTATGATTGCATTTTGAGACGTTAGCACTACAAATAAATGGCATACTTGTAAGTGTGTAGGTATTGCCTAGGTATTTCCTGTACATAAGTTTTTCCTGTATATAAGTTGTACAAATGGCTTGCATTGCACAGTAAAAGAAAGTCCCACATTTCAGTGCTCTTAATATTTTCACTCTTTTGGCCCCAAATGTTACCAGATGTTGAGCATGACTCTCAAACACTTCCATAATATGTCTTTGAAGGATCTTCTAAAAAGAGGTTGTAGAGAATGTCTGATTATTATGGTTGCTGCCAACAAAAATGGTTACCCTTCACTGAAGAATCTGTCAAATCAAAGGTGAGGAAGGTGCTTTCGTGCTGATGGTAACTTGTACGAGTGATGGGGCAAGTGGAATTTCAGCTGACCATACAAGATGGCATTTCACCAACCACAAAGCATTCACTATTTGCTAATTATGACTAGCACGTTCTTAGCAGGCTGAGGTTTTTATTTAGAACTTATACACTAGGAATTCACTTTATTTTTTTTTATGTTTAGAAGTTAGACAGTGCCCTCTGCTGGGCATAGACTCCCATAGCAGTAGTTTGCAAAGCACCCCAAATGTTGACTATTCATGAAAATGAACGTAAAATCTGTGTTGTTCTTCTCAAGGGATTTGCTGGTTTCAAGGAAGCACACCTTTTTGTGGTCCCTCCTTTCATTCTGCTCTGCTTGGAAACGTACTGTGCAACAAAAACTGGTCTCAGTTTGGATGGCAAAGAGATTTTGACTAATTAAGTCTGAACCCAGTTGGCTGGAGCTGACAGTGTGACTTTATCACAGTGAGCAGCAGGAACATGTAGTGCTATACATTCCAACTCTTACAAAAATAAACTCAATACTGTAATAGCATATTCATCTTTAGAAATAAGGGTGATGGAGAAATATGAAGTTGAATTTACTTCTTATGTGTTCTCTTGCACGTCTTTCTTGCATTATTTCACAGTTAAGAAATTTATAATTACACTGAGAAGTCAAAAGTCCTATTTTCCTCCTTATCCTTTCTTTAAGGTGTTTTGATTTTTTTGTTTGTTTTTTTTGAGGTGGTGGGAATAGAAATAACAACACTATAAGTTTCAATAATAATTATATTCTGATACCTTTGGAGTTTTCCAAGTTCCATTAAAAAACACAACCCCCCCCCCAAAAAAACCAAACTACAACAAACAAACCCAGATCAAAACAAAGCAGTTTACCCAGAATGTAACTTTACACCTTTTAGCAAAGGGCACAGAAAGAGATGAATTTACTTAGTAATTTAATTGAAAATATTTAGTAAATTTAAAACATGAATTTAAAATCCTTCAAAAATAGACTATAAAACTGAAATAATCCAGCATTTACAGAAAAATTTAAGTTGATGGCATAGAAAGAATTATATATCCATTCATGAAACTTTTATGACTTTCAAATCTCTAGTTGTCATTGGTACAGAAAACACATGGAGAGAAACAATTGCCTAAGGTTAACTGTGAGGGATTTCTTTTAATTGATTGACAGGTTGCTTATACCTTAGCTTAAAGATGAAGCAAAGTAGCTCTTGTATTTATTATACGCTGCATGTTTTCTACAAATCTGCAGACTTTTAAAAGCAGATTGTCCATGCAGAGCAGCTGCTCTGTGCCAAAACAGAGATTGTCTGTCTGCTCACCTCAAAGGTGCATTTCAGGGAAAAATGCAGCTCCTCCTACAGCTCACACTCACCCACCCTCATGACAGCAGCTCTGGAGTATAGACAAAGATGTGCTTCCAAAATCCTCTGTCCACTCATAGCATTGCCCTTCAGGCAGCCTTTATTTGCTGTGCCTGCAGCCTGGAGCCTCTTTGCTTCACCAAGGGAGCTCTGTGCCCTCCGCGAGGAGCTGGGAGCCCTGGAGCAACACACCCCCTTGTTAATGGTCACAACTGGTCATTAGCTGAGCACTGAATCTTCCTTGATGGCCAAGCTAATGAACTTCCCACTGGCTTGTTGTGAAGATTGGTCAAGGCAGACAGTACAGGTAATTTATGGCTGAAGCCCCAGCATGCTAATGGCCTTCACTGGGTAACTGCAATCAACACTACTCCTACGTGGCACTACACTCATCCTAATTTATTCCTCTGTTGCAACTATTTCATCCTGAGTGGAAAATTCACCTTCTATGTTTAAAGATATATTTTATTTACGGGGGAAACTTCTTTAAGAATTTAATAAGGAAAGCAGCCTTGATCTTATAAACTCTCTTTTTTTTTTTTTTTGACAATTTTTGCCCTTCACAGAAGATGTTTATTTTTAAAAAAACAAATCTATGCTTGTAATATTCACCTGTAAAAGGCTCATAAACCCACTCAGAGCAAAAATTATCTCTCAGGGGCTACCTGTTAGCTGCAGGAGCCTGTAGAGCTTTGATGGTTCAGCACCTGTGGTGTCTAATCTCTGTGAATCATGGATAAATTGGCCAGAAGTTATAGTCCCTCTAGCTGTGATCTTGCCAGCTCTTAAAAGCTATAAAGTTTCAACCAGGCCTTGGCTTGGTAGGAAAGCTCTGGAAAAAGCCCAAGAAGTGGCAGTGATGCGTTAGGTAGCTCTCTTCCCTCTAAGTCTGGTAGATAATGCCATAGGGGTTATCCAATTTTCACAGGAGCCTGCTTTGGCTTTAGATGTGCAGGTACCTTCTCCCATTTCAAGAATGAACAGATTCCAATGTGGCCAAGACATTCATAATCTTTTAAGGTTTTATATTTTCATTTTCACAAGTTCAAGTATTGTAACTATGATGCAAAACAAAAAAAAAAAAAAAGAGGAATAAAAAAGGAAACTCCAAAACCAAAGCCAAACAAACCCCCCATACACACTTGGTATATATCTGTGATGCAACTGCTATAAGAAACTGGGTTTGCATGTCCTGGGCAAGGAGCCAAGACATTTATCATGTTCCATTACAGGTTTTCATGCACTTGACCCACATTAAGTGTTGTCCCATTAAGTAGTGTCCCGATGCTCATCTCATTCCCTGCAATTGACTTCAAGATTGCAAAAATCTTTTCCCCAGTGATTCCAAATGGCACTTCTGGAGCTGTGAAGAGATTGAGAAATCGAGTTTTCTGGGAGGTGTCCTGACCATCACTCCCTGGGGTGTGAAAGCAGGAGCTATGCTTGTCTTTAGAAGGAGAGTTTTTGCCCTTTCACTGAAGATACTCATCTTGTATTTGGCAACTTTTCTCTAGAATATGGGAGATAACTAAAATTTCTCATTATTCGGAGATTCCATTTCATACTTTTTGGTTACGAATGAGACCTTTCTCTCCATCCTAGTTGCAAGTACTGAGATACTCCTGTCTCTTTAGCAGTCATTACTTGCAAAAGGCATGTCAGCAACCAAACCTTCATGAAATGACTAAAATCAAATGAGTTCCTAAAGTTCCTAAACAGATTGTGAAAGTAGCAGAGATGGTGTTTGCCTTAATGTTGCATATTTTGAACACAAACATTTGATTCTGTACCTTTCATGGATATGAGAGTTCAAGCCAGACAGGGGAGTCAGATGCTTTTACAGAAAACCATAAATCATTTCAGATAAACAAGACACTTATAAAATAATTACTCATCTTCTTGTTACACAGCATCCTGCCTTTGTTTCCATGCTAAAAAGTAAATAAGATGTTCAAATATTAATGTCGTATGTTTGAAAAGAACCAGGTCCTGACTCAAAGCAGGGTATTTTTGAGGAAATTTGTTGAATCCAAATGGATTTATGGCATCTTGGTAGAGTTGAAATACTGCTAACAATGTTTTTTTCTCATTTTCTGTCCAGGAGCTGTGGCCAGTCAGCTTTAAAATCCAAAAATCAAAAACTGAAAGTGTAAATAAAATATGAATTTGGTCTCAGCAGTAACATAAACTCTGTGAAAATGCTCTCTTCAGGGGGAAAGAAAATACTCCTTAAATTCCAACACTTCCTTTAGTCACTGTGCAATTATCCACTAAAGGAATGTGCATTGCAGTTTGGAAGTTTTGGTGTATGCTGAGACAAATCTCCTTACAGCAGTGAACAGGAGATCTTTAGCTGTGTGTCTTTCCTCTTGTTCTATCCAGTTTTACCAACACAAAAATGTGTGCAAGGTGCAATTTCAATCCCGATATGTGCTTGAAATGAAAGTCCAAAGCCAAGTGGCATGACCACAATGTAAGATTCTGTAATGAAAATAAATGAAGTGAAGGCATATTAGGTTTTAAAATCTTCACTATAATGATTAAATAAGCAATGGTGTACATATATATGAAATTTCTGTTTCTTGCTGCATGATCTGCTAATGGTTCTTCCCATTCTTATGGCCTACAATGTTCAGAATTACTTTACACATGCTTTTTTCAAGTATCAGTGTTTAAAACTTCCCTGCTAAAGTAGTTTAGTAATGAGCATGCATCTTGCTACCAAATGTCCTCTGGGAATGGAACTCTTCAGGAATATACCAACCTCTTTGAATAAACTATTGCAAAGCTGAACTAACACAGATGTGATGATGTGGTTGCATGTCTATTTTACATTTTATCTTTTCCAGAGAAAACATTAAAAGAAGTTTGTTAAGTTAGCTCTTTTAGAAAACACACAGTCTCTGATGTTCTTACCAAACAGAAAACTTATTGAAAAAAAGTTAATCCTGTTTTTTTATATAATTTTATTTCATTTTTATTGTATGTATTTTCAGAAAATTTTTTGAACGTAGTGTTGACAAGTAGATACTTGTCCTGGTCTTGGAAATTTTCAACAGAAGCTGAAAATTGAGGATCTCTATGAATATTTTCATTTTTTAAAAGCAACTGATATTAAATTTTGAAATAAACACATTTTCTTACATTCTTTGCAACAGGAGGTTCTGCTAATCTAACCTGCCGAGCTTTCTTTGGATATAGTGGAGACGTCAGTCCTTTAATCTACTGGATGAAAGGGGAGAAGTTTATTGAAGATTTGGATGATAGTCGAGTCTGGGAAAGTGACATTAGGTAAAAGAAAAAGCTTTTTATTTTTGTCTATAGTTTTTGATAGTTAATATAATACTTTTTATCACAGGCTAATTCAGGAGGTCTTTGCAACATCCATCCTTTACCTTTTTGACTCCATCAGCAGAGAACAGAAAAATGCCCTCCTCATCCAAATCTGATATTAGACAGTTACAAAAGCAGAATATCTACCCAAAAATGGCTGTACTGTTGACCAGCTGGAATTTACCTAGTGACTTTTTCAAAATGTGGCAATCTACAAAAACAACCATTAAGACACTTAGTAAGATGAAATAAAGAAAAATAAATATCTTGAGAAAAATAGCTCAAAAAAGTATTTTCAAACATGAAGGCTTAAATAAATGCTGAAGTCTGACTTCCCTTTTAGAATGTTTTGATTTCTTCATGAAAAGAGCCTGAGTTTCCTGGGGGATGTTACTGGCCTGTGAGAGCCAAGCTTCCCGTTATGTGGGCTGCTTGTATCTCCTGAAATAATTGTTTTGGAGAGGATGATCTGGCAATTCACACCATGTACTTCTACTTCTCCTCACAATGCTGCGTCATTTGGAAATTAAGGACAAAAGTGGTTTTCTATTGAGAATTACATGCTTGACTTAGCATACCAACTCCTATCCAATGTGCAGTATCTGCTTGGATCTGAAAATATTCCTTTCTCATTTATAACTCTTTCTATGTCTCACAGAAATTCAGACTCAGAAATTCAAACTCAGAAATTCAGGCAAATCTAAGTGTGAGGTTCAACGTCAGACAGCAATAAGTTTCACGCAACCGCTCACTCACTCACTCACTCACTCACTCCCTTATTATCCCTCTCGGGTGGGGAGAAGGGGGATAAGGAGAGAAGGGGATTTGCCTCAGTTTAATAACTGAGCCAAAATAAGAGATTATAATACTAGTAGTCCTAATTATAATAACAAACACATATTAGTAATAATAATTGTAATCAAAATGAGAGATAGAGGAATAAAACCTGAGAAAAAGAAATGGTGTACAACACAATTACAATTAGCAAAATCAAGAAGATCACATAGACTTTCAAGGTCATCATCCCCAGATATAGGCAAAACTGAGGTGTATTTCCCCCTAGTGTATTAGAAATTTATTCCATAAAGGTCAAGACCAATACACTAAATGGTACGTGACAATAAGATCAGCTATACTTTGCATTTAAAGCTTTTCCCAAATCTTGTTTTGTGGAGGGAGGAGCAGAAAAGATGGTTTCCACTTCTTTTGTCAGGTGTGACAGGAGGAAACAGCCTGGAATAATTAGTCATTTGCTTTCTTGAGTTCCTAAAACCACTGATGGTCTTGCTAGGAGGGAAAGTAATGGGAAGACAGGTGGAGTCTTACACAGGAAGCCTTTTATTTATAATCTGTATGAACTAGTGGTGCCTGGTATACCAGTTCTTTATACTGTTTGATAAAACACAATCAAATTTTATAATGCATTCTAGAAATTATGTCTCAGACCACAGCATGAACATATTGTTTCTGAGTAGGATGTTGAAGAGCCTCAGAAAAGGCACAAATATTGTGTTTGGCCCAGTCTCCTGCTGTGACTCCAAACCCCCAGAATAACTGTTTTCCATTTTCTCTCTTCTAACATTCCAAGACTTCATGGATCAGGGTCTCCATCAAAGTGTGCAATGATATATTATCCATGTGCATATCATTCTGCTTAAAGAAGACAATGAACTGCAACTCTCATTAGCATTTACAAAGCCAAAACTCCTCATTAGAAGTGAGGAAAAAAAGGGCATGATAAAATCAAATTAAGATTGCATCAAACCATAGCCAAATTTGAAGCCAGAGAGTTGTGAGTTGTAAGTAGCATTATTATGTCATGATTATCTAAAGCTTCCCTGTGGAACAAGCAGAACAGCAGCAATGGTGTTGTTTTGGTTTTTTTTCTCAGGGTTCTCAAGGAACATCTCGGGGAACAGGAGGTTTCCATCTCATTGATTCTTGACTCAGTCGAAGAGGCAGACCTGGGGAATTATTCCTGCTACGTCGAGAATGGGAATGGACGCCGGCATGCCAGTATTCTTCTACACAAAAGGGGTAAATATGCAGCTTTTCTCCATGACAGGGTAAAATGTAGGGGTGGTCAGTTTGTAGCGATTCCCTCTGATGCAAGCATGAATTTTGGCTTCCTAGGCAATAATAGCCAGTGATTATTTTTGCCCAGAAAATTGTACAACTTGCAAAATAAAAGAGAAAGGATGTTGTTAATTATGGCTGTCGCTGGGAAAAATACAGTAACACCTTTTAATTCTATCTCTATAAAAATGCATTTAATAATTAATTAACTTTAAAATTTATAAAGGCCCAATAGAGAACAAAATAGTAGGAAACCACAGGTGATACAACTGTAATAATTTTCTGTAAAAAAATAAAATCAAATTTAGGAAAAAAAAAAAATCCACTTCTATCAGAAATGCCACCTAAACCCCATGCCAGGGGGGTTCCTGCATAGCCTGACTGTGGACATTTTCCTTCCAACACTTTTGTTTAACATCAGCATTTCTGAAGTGAAACATCGCCGCAGAAACTTCTAAGACCTTTCCTGTTTCTCCTCACCGCTCACATCCCATGATTCCAGCCTGCCTAATGGCCACAGCCATCTCCCACAGAGATGATTACAGGGAGATGGAGAATCTCTTGCAAATCAAAGCTCCCAGACCCACTTTGTCCATTTTACCTCCCAGAGGGTGCTCCACATGCCCGGGGTTGACACTCCCCACCCTCACACAGATTCCTGTTGGCTTAAGAGAGCAATGAATAAACAGGAACAGTGTCTGCACTTTGCTGTCGTCTCTGTGCATTTTTTTAGACTGTAAAGGTGAGCAAACCAGGATCTTATTGTGGTGCTGAAGTACTTGAGGCATCTCAATTTACATCAAAACTGCGGTGTCTTCCCTAAATTTATTTTTGTGGCATGCAAAGTCTGTCTAAGCCTAGAAGGAAACCTTAAATCAAATTAGTGTGACCAATTTATTTAAACATACTGTTGGGTACATCCAATTAATTGAATAGAACTAATTTGTAGCCATTTTTTTTAACTCTTGTCATTGTTTCTTAAAAGATGCAGATGTGAATTACCAGATGTTCTGCTTAGCCTGGCATTTGTCATATTATCTTGAATTTACTGAGAAATTAGCTTATTAAGTAATTGAACCTCAACAATATACCAGCTAGTAATCATATACCCTAATTCAGAGGCATTTGAACCCAGAGCAAGAGCTGAACCCAAAAAACCACTGAAATCCAATGGCTTGTCCTTAATAATAAAATTACTTGACGGAACACTGAAAATAAAGAATTTCAAAGCTTAAACTACTTTAAAACAATATTTAATTAACTGACATCTATTAAGTCACATGCTGATGGTGAGTCCTTATTTTCTCTTCCATACAAGCAGCAGCTCCAAGACTGAAAACACATAAGTCTTCTCTGTTCTGTGACCACCAGATTTCTAATCTAACTTTGTGCATGCATGAAGTTTGCAAGAATTTACTTTTCTTGCTTTCTTTCTTAGAGAGCTCAGTAAGTCAAACATACCACAGTATGTGGCCTCATGGTGACATGCTTAAGACGGAGTAATCTCAATATTTAATTGCCCTTATAAATAGTAAAAGGACAAAAATAGCAGAGAAACTCCCAAAAATATTTTTTTCCTCTTTAAGTAAGGCTGAATCTGAAATAGATCTGGAAGCAAAATCTGTTGTGCCCTCAAAAAACAAAAGGTACCAGATACAAGCCTTCTACACATTTTGCATGTTGACAACTGTTTCAGTGAAATGATAAATTAAGCATGACAGATAAAAATTTGAGCTAGTCTCTCAGGTCTCCTAGGAAGAGGAGTTTTGCACTGCTTCCCTAGTCTCCTGTATATCACCATGACAACCTTTCGGTTTAGGTTTCCTTGTTTAGATCCACATTTAGTCTCTGCTAGGAATGAGTTAGCTGTTTATTAATTTCTGATTATTTGGCTGAATTAGAACATTTGGGACCTAAAAATTAGGTAAATTTGCTTCCCAGACACCAAGACATTTGCAGCTGTATTAGTTTTGGCTGGTTTCCTAGTTAGTGATCTTTTTTTAGTATAAGAATCTGGAATGTTCACTGCATACCTGAAAAAGTAATTATAATCCTTCTTAAACTTCCAACGTGGAACATTATCACCAAAATCAGAAGGGAGAGCAAAGCAGAAAGCTCTACTGCTGAAGAGTGGTCCTGGAAAAAAGGGTATTTAGGGCTAAATGCTGCAGTGGGGATTCAGGCACAAAGTTTAAGCCTTTCAAACACCCTTGCAACTGCTGCTTCGCCCAGGTCAGTAGCATCTCTGCACACTTAAAATTCCAGGGGGAGATTTTAGACATACCTACAATTTACACGGGTCCTGAAAGGGCAAGAAGTCAACAGTGTAAACCACCAGAAAAAGCCTGGATGAACATCTTTAGTTTTCCTGCTGGTCAGCCCAGCAGGGACACACACGCACCGCACAGAAACCCCAGGCAGGGTCCATCCAAAGGTGGTCCCCCACCCAAACCAGAGCCTGGCACATTCAGCCAAGGAAGAGGGAGTTTCTTCTCTTCCCTGTCACAGCACTGGAATGGAAAGCCTTTCCTTGAAATGAATTAATTTCAGGAAGGGAGCAGAACTCAGTGCCCCTGGATTCCAACACCACTTGTGCAGGAAAACTGAGCCCAGTTCCAGCATCCAGCATGGGGAAAAGCTAGAGCCCCTGGTACCTTCCTCTGGTGCAAACACCAGGGCTCTGCATCTCAGGAGCCCAGCCCTTATTTTCTGTTGAGCTCCTTTTATTTTTTGACACCAGTGGAGAAAAGCTATGATCTATGTTTTCCTGCTGCCAGCTAACCATTTTTAGCGTCCTAAATTTCCTCAGATGCTGCACATAGGGAGCATTTAACTCAAAGCTAAAGGCAATAGAGTATTTTAAGCATGACAATGCCAATGCTGTTTCCTTTTCTCATTCATTTCTACGAAATTTGTCCAAAACAATTGGAAAAAGAGAGTGATCAGAACCCAGAAGATTCAACTTCCATCCCTTTCCTCCATCTTCTGACTAAAGTCCCTGTCACCTTTACAACAATCAAGTTATTTTCTCTGTTGTGTGACAAAAAAAAAATCTACTTGTTATAATCTGAGGTTGATTTTGTTACTTACTGGTGATAGGTGCCATCGATCATCTATAGAAGTTACAGGTTAATCTTCAGCCTGGTGGAGGAACCTTCTAGAAATTAATTCTGAGAGTGGTACTGACAGCAGCTAAACATAAATTTATTAATGACAGACCACAGATTGCAGATGATATAAGAGATGGATCACACGCCATAATTCTATTTCTTTCATAAGTTTTTTAATTAAAGAAGACAAGCTCATAGTCTATCAATGTAGTAGATAAAAATGTAATGCATAAGGAAAAAGAGTGCTCTTCTGCAATATTATGTATTGACAAGTATGACTTTCATGCAGGATCAAAGTCTTCATAATCTCATTTAATCATAGACTGTGTTGTAAATACAGGTTATTATCTAATTATGTGACTATTTCGTTGAAAGTCTTCTCTGCATGTCTGAAAGTAAAACTCTAAAGCAAAAACAAACTCAAATTCTGTCTTTCCATTATTCTTTAAGATGTATTGCTATTATTTTAAAAGCTTAATAATATACCTGTACTTTTCCTGAGACAGACACCAGAACTGAGAGCAGGTAACATACTTTCAGGCATTTTTTCAAAGTATATACTTTCCTTTGTTCCCATTTTCATCTACAGAGTATTATCATCTAATTTCCTATCCTGAGCCTCTTTTATGGATTTGATTTGTTTTCCTCTGTCATAGGTGTTCTCAGTGGGCATATATAAATCTTGTTGACTATAAGTTAATGAGGGATAGTTAAAACAAGGTAGTTTGTTTGGGTTTTTTTCTGTCAGGAAAAAGAAAAGATTTCCACTGAAATAAATTGCTTAGAGAAAGAGATTTAATCTGTTTGAAATTGCCCATGAGAATGCATGTTTGAAAAATATGCAAGCTAATATTTCCTAGATGGAATGCATCTTGAGGAAAACTACCTTATTTTAAACTCATCATTTCTCAATGCATAATCATCATATTAATATTTCGTGCACATTGTAACAGAAAAATCTGAATAGAAAGCAATTCCAAATTATTTTCATATGGTTATTAATGATAATGGAATTGCTGACAAGCACCTTAAATTGCAGTGCCATTCACATAATAGTGTAAATCTGGTTTATTACTTACAGACTTGAATGTGTTATATGCAATTTCAGTCAGTTGGACACAACTGCACACAGTGGCAGTGCTGAGTGACAATTAAGACTTAAAAGAGAAAAGAATCTAGTTGTTTTCTAACCTCTGTAGAGAAACTGCAGGTGCTATATCTCCCTTTACCATAAAGCTTCATGATGCTTCCGAAATTTCTGAAAGGAAACTCATCATGTGAAATATGAGAGCAATGAGTTATGTTTCAGCTTCTGTTAATTGGTTCTAAGTCCTTGTTCATTGCATCAAATCTCTGAATCTCAGTGGAAGCGAAACTGTTGTAGAACTCTGACTCACTTGGTCAGTTAAGACCTTACATGAGTCTATCTTCCACTGTATAAAGCATTCTGGTTTTATTCTGTGATGCAGGAAGTTTTTCCAAGATCTTAATCAGGTTTTAGAATTGGAATTGAAATTGGATTGGATTTGATGAAAGTTGATTTTTCATTTATCTATGGCCATTGAAAAAGTCTTCAAGTTGTCACTGTGCTTGGCAGTGCAAAAGTTCATTTTCCCAAGAGATTCATGACTCAGGGCCAAAAGTCAAATATCAGCTCCCTTCTTGTCCCAAACCTAACTAAAAGTGACTGTCCTTTTACACTCAGCCTCATCTAAAATCAGACAAGGAACAGAATACTAAAGACCTCTGCCTGAAAGAAACTCTTCATAAGATCATTCTTTTAATTAGTAAGGTTTTTCTCATCCTTTAGAAAACTAAGATAACTCCAGTAAAAATGTAAGATTACTCAGCATGTGCCTAAATCTAACTTTACTCTGACAAATCTTAGTTCTGACAATGTGTCAAACAACTTGGTTTGTTTAACAGATTGCTTTTTAAAACAACTTCTGTACCACTTTTATCATAGCTGTTCTTTTTATGTAGTGTCTAAGGGCAATTCTAACCTTGACTGGCAAGGATGAAAATATTTTAAAATAAAATGTCACAAATTGTTCCCATAATCCATGTAGAGCTAAATTATTCATTAATGTAATCCTCAAGAAAGAAAACCTGTAAACAGTATGTTTTATAATCTTACATCCTTGGAAGTCAGTATTCATTTTTTTCCCCACATTTTTGCACCTCCTAGTGCCTCTTCCATTCATTTCTTTCGGAAGATCTAAATGAAGTAATAGTGTGGGCTGATTTCTGTAGTACAATTAACAAATAGAAGCTCTCCTAATCAGGAAGATTTCAGGTCATACACCATTCATTAATTTGGGGAAGATAAACAAAGATTACTGCAGTTCCACACCATGACACTTTCTTTTCTTCAATCTATATGATAAACTGCCTTTAAAATGCATTGTTATGTATTTAAATGTAGTAAGCTTCAGTAACATTGCAGCATCTTTATTTTTCTAACCTTATCCTCTTTTGAGCTAATATACTGCTGGAGAGAGTCAGTGTAATAACTCTCCTACGGGGAGCAGGTATCCCACAATTCTCAGCAGAAATAAAAATGTCATCGGTAAGAATATATTTCTATTGTAATAATTGACTGTCTTTCTTCTAATAACACTGGAAATCCAACAGCACCAAGGCTCAGATATGTTGCCTGCCATACTAATGAGTAGATTAACAAAATCCCTGTCTTACATTTGCACACATATATGCTTATGTATACATATAATCCCAAACCTGAACAGTTCTTTTTCATAAGGGAATCAGGAATGTATATTATTTATTGATATAAAAAATAGAGAAAGACAACCAGGTCTCAATAGTTCTAATAAATAAAATTAAACTACTGCACTGAAAACCATATTGAAAACCATAACCAAATTTAGCCAGCTTCAGTCAACTCTCCAGACATCCATGGACATGAGTGGCCCATGATGGCAGAAAGCATTTACTTTGTGGTGAGAAATTATTTCATAATCAAGCTAAAGAGTAGCCCAAATCTGCTTCTACTGCTATCAGAAGTACTATTGTCCCACAATATCAATCAGTAATTATTCACAGCAGTATCCATATAGGATATCCATATAGGATATTCGCACATATCCTTCTAGGTACCTTCAGTACAGCCAGATTTTGTTTGGAAATTTAAAACAAACAAACAAAAATCCTAAATAGTAGAGGATGGATTTTATACATACGCACATTGGATATACATACACTGTATAAAGCTGTGGTTTCATATACTATACTTTGGGAAGATAATTTGTTTTACAGCCATGCCATAATGAATACTGTACTAAGCAGGGGGAAAAAAAGAAGAGAAAAGAAAAAAAAAAAAAAGGAGGAAAAAACTGCATGCTTCTTCATTTTAAAACTGTGAGTAGGGATTTCTTTCTTGCTAACCTAAACTCTGCCTACTCTTTAGGGCTGATCTCTGAAATGAGACTCAGACAAGTGCTCCTATGTTAGCCAGCTTCTTCTTCCTTTAGAAGAAACACCCATTGATAACCAAAGCTGCATGTTACAACACATCAGTGCCTGCTCCCCTTCCAAATTTAATCTGTTATCTTTATGGTTCCTTTAATAATTGAAGTCTATGAAAGTATACCTAAACAAACTGAGAACTGCCTCTAACCAAACCCTATCTCTTTGTGAGTTAAATCATCCAAGACAAGCAGAGAATGGAAATCAGTTTAGGTCACAAAGTTGCAAAGATTTATTTATGTGCTAACCTGAAGCTCTGTGAATAGTCCTGTTGACTTCAGAGGGATTACTTATAGTCCATGAAGTTGAGCAATCTGCGTAAGTGATTGCAAAATTGAAACCTTAGATAGACTGTAATTGGATTTTGAAAAAGGCTCAGAAACTGAATACACAGCTATAAATCACATATGCTCAAAAAGTTATAAATCACAAAAAAAAGAATGTTTAAAACGTAATTATTTTTCTTGGTAGCTCAGCTGTATGAGGGCTAATTAATGAATAAAATTAATTTTAAATTTTTACAGATCATTAAATGTAAAGCCCCTGAAGTATGTCACATAAGTCAAAAGATATGAATCTTTGATGGAACATTTTTATTTACTTTCTCCTTAAAACTCCAGCTATGATAAGTGAATTACCTGTATGATATAATGAAAGGAAGTTTATCAAATATTAGAGCCAGGTGAAGATCAAAGATATAACTTACAAATGTGCCCAATAATTAGGAAAGAAAAGGTGTAAAATGAGTGCATTTATTACCAGCCATATCGTGCTAGATATTTAGAAAGGACACACGCTTTGTTTTAATTAGCTGTCTCTTTCACTGAGTTACTTGGCCAAAGCCTCCTGATAAGGAAAAAATTGTAGCCATTGGTCAAAATGCTTGTAACAAATCTTGTTTTAAATTGAAGCTATTTATTCAGAAACCAATCTACTACTGCTGCAGTAATCAATGTGTTTTCCTTGGAGTAGAACTACTCCTGTGCTGCTGGAAGACTATTGTTAATTGCCTGTAACTAAATGATTGCTGTGCTTCTGGATGTAACTCTCTGGCACTCGCTCGTTTGTTGTGTTTAACAGAATGCCTGTCCCCCTAAGGGCTAGCCGAGTAATTTTCCTCTACTACTTCCTACATTCAGTCTCAGCTTCTTAAGGAGGGCCAGGTCTGTAATTTTGAGCAATGCAACACAGGGGCTAAATAGATTTTAAAAGGTTTACACTTCTCATGTCTTGCTTCTGATGTGGAATTGTGCTGGAATTGAATCTTTTTAGTACGTGGCCACTACAGGAAACTTGAATTTCAGCAGGAAAAACAGATCACACTTCAAAAGGGAGTGTAATGCCTGCTGCAGCAACTGTGCTCAAATCTCGCTGTAAAAGGCAGAATAAAGCAGTAGAAAAAAATGTTATTGTGAGGGTAACCATGGGCTGTAACTTGGCTGCTACTCTTTAATTTGGCTTTAACAGTCACTACATTATTGTTGAAGCTGTTGACATACACATCAGCACCACCCTTGGCACTCACAGAGCACCTTTCAGGTGTGACCTCTCCCAGGGAGGAGCCGGAGCACCTTCCCCAGCTCATGATGGCACAAAAATGTGAAATGGCTTCAGTCACCTGAGGGACCAACAGCAGAGGCAGGACTGAGCCTTCTGCTTCTTGCAGCTTCAGTTCAGCTCAACATAGAGTAAAGCTGCTCCCAAAATCCCTGAGCAGCTTAGAGCCAGCCAGTGGCCCCTTAGGGCAAAGTTTAGCATCCAGGAGAAACACAAACTCAGGGCCTGGAAACAATCAGTCTGGTGTGATACAGCCCAGGCTGATCCCCCCAGCCTTCCACAGTGCTGCAGGGGTGTGGCTGTTCCCAATTCCAGCGTTTGGGGCTGGCTCAGGCGTCTGCAGGGCTGGGGGTAAGGATGCAGCGACCCACTGGGCTGATCGCTGCCCCTCTGCCTCGGAACCCTGGCAAACAGAGCCAAGGTGTGCTTAGAGATGCTGCCCAGCACACAGGGAAATACAGTCTGGCTCCGTTATCAGCAGACCGTGGAACTGTGCAAACAAATCTCTTTAAGAAAGAACCACCTTATCTGTGTACGATCACAATGGGCTCACAGCAACACATGAAAAGGTAATTGCTAATACGTTTCAGGCTGACTTGGAGAATTTTGTTGTTTGCTTTGATTGCTTAATTAAGGAGACAGTTTCATGTGCTTCCAGATAGATTTTACTGAAGCAAACATAAAGGCATAATCTTATTTTATGGGGAAAGATATAACTAAGAGGAATTCTGATGGCAAAAGTGATGCAGTGCATTAGTCTGATTTCATGCACAGTGACAGAGAACAGGTGACTACCTGCAGTTATTTCTTTCCATTTAATATCAAAATCATTAATTTAGAAAAAACTTCTGCTTTCCAGTTGCAAAGTTTTTCATTGCCTTTAGTGAGTCATAACAGCAGCAACATAAATAGAGTACTTTGCGCCTAGCAACCCAAAATATTAAAGCCTTTCTTCTAGTCACCATTGAACAGCTGCATCATCTCTATTACAAAATGATAAACAGGGTATAGTAAGCCAGTGCAGAGTAATTTCCATTTCCATTTATATTCTAAAATACTGTATTACTTGTCTATGCAAACCATATTTTGTTGAGTGTTTTTAATAACATTTCCCTCTCTGGACCAGAAAAGTATTGGGAGTTTGGAATAACCATGTCAGTCTTAAAAATATCTAACACAAAGGAGTTTCCAGCACAGTTTTGGAAAGAATGACATGGAATATAAATGCCTTTTTATTTTGTTTTATTACATTTTTAGTGTCTCCTAGAGAGCAATGAAATCTTCTTACAGTTGCCTCGGAATAATAAAAAAAAAAAGTGTGTGATTCTCAGTAGACGCTGTCAAATAAATGCAATTGTCAATTTTTCCTGTAACCTTTTATTTCTCTAATTGAATTGTGTTGTTCTGGATTATCAAATCTGCACAACCACACACATACACAAAAAAGGTTACCCCAGGACTACCCTATTTCACACAGACAGAAGCTGCCCACTGGAAGAGGACACTGTGAAAATAAAACTTGTTCCAGCATAGATTTTTTTATGAAGCAAACTCTATATCTTAGATTTTCAAGATCTGGGGTTTTGGGTTTTTTTTTTTCCATTCCTCAAAACTCATTGATTTGGAAAAGCATGGTAGGTCTTCACATTTCCCACACAGTGATTTCAAATTACAAAATCATTAGCAACCCTCTTCCTCCTCCCACCCTCCTTTTTTGACACTGCCAGTTTTCAGTCAATAAGCAAACGAAAAGTAACAAAGCTCTGTGAGCTTCCTCAAGTGCACAACATTTCAAACTGGGGGAAGTGAAAGTCCATGGTGGCAAATTACCTCTGCCCTGACAAGAGGTTCCGCTGCTGGTGCTGGACACTTGTGGTGGCCAGAGCTGAGCAGTCTCCATCCTCAGGAACAGAGCTCTGTGGAGGTGACCTCAATCCATCCTGTGAGAAGATGGCAGCAAAGACCCCAGGGGGTTGGTCTGAATGGGAATTTCACAGCAAGGAAATAGGGACAGTTTGCTGTGACTACACATTAGCTAAGCCCACTGGGGGAAAAGCGAGAATAAAGATGAATTGCAGACTTCTGGGAAACTGCATTGAAAATACTGAGATGTGAGGTTGTAGGGCTCCTCAGATAATGGGTCTTCACACCTCTCAAGTGTTCTGTGGGGTTTTTTTCTTCATTATTATTTTTATCCCTATTTTTATTTGGGAAAATTAATCAAATCCTTAATCATGTCCAATTTGTCCACATCCTTTTTGTATATGGAATAAGGAAGGAGCTGGTTTTGCATCATAGTCCTCAAAAATGAAACATTTACCTCTGCTTTCACTATAAGTCAAATGGCAACATTTATCTAGGTGAAGCAAACTGTGATCTATCTACGGAAAGAAAAAAGGAAGAGAGTTATAAAATATATCATATATATGCACATACTCACACACACACACACACACACTCACACACACACACACTCTTACACACATCCCCAGCAATTTTTATTTTTTAAATGAGCAATTCATATGGTGTACCAGAGGGGGAAAACAGCTAATTGAAGAATTAAAAAAAAAATCAATTAGCTATTCATTCAAGGACCTTATAAT
The DNA here is from genome assembly GCA_013397895.1 of Origma solitaria. Lineage (NCBI taxonomy): Eukaryota > Metazoa > Chordata > Aves > Passeriformes > Acanthizidae > Origma > Origma solitaria. The sequence goes on along the minus strand of VZRL01004534.1, from coordinate 67,082 downwards.
GAAGCAAATACATAAATAACCCATCATTCATTATTTTATTTTAATGTTTAACAGAAGTGCAAGGTCTGCTGCTAATCTTTGTGTGATTTGGAATATGGTTGTTACTGCGTTTTGTAATTCTTTGCAGAGCTGATGTACACAGTTGAGCTTGCTGGTGGGCTCGGTGCTATTCTGCTGCTGCTTGTTTGTTTAGTGACTATCTACAAGTGTTACAAGATAGAGATTATGCTCTTCTACAGGAATCATTTCGGAGCTGAAGAACTAGATGGAGGTAAGGCAGCTTCTTAGCATGTTTCCTACTTTCTAGGAATGTCTGTCTTTTATTTCTCTCCAGCAAGGCCCAAATTTAATTTCAGTTCAAGATGTGTTAACAACTGCAATTTTAGGTGCTGACTTGAATATACATTCCTCATAGAGCACATAAGCACGGTCACTGCTGAGCTGATGTATTGTGCTGCTCTCTAGAGCTCCAGAAGACATCCGTGCCTTTTAGATTTTTATTCCCGACACTGAATGTGAATTGCCAACATTGATGCATTAAAGATTTTCACTTCCTGTCAGTACTGAAAACCAGCTTAACTTTTCTGTAAGCAAGAGGTTGTCCTCCCTAATTGCATTCAACAAATAGGTAGACGTTGAAGTGAATCTCAATTTACTGCTTGTTTAAACTGATCAGTTTCAATAAACTGTACTGAGTGTTTGGGAATGTACCCAGTAGTTCATTGGCTTGAGCTCATTCACTTAATCACCGAGCAGGCTGCAAATGGTCATTAAAGTTGTTCTGTGGTTCAAGGACACCGAGCCTAAACAAAAGTAATCCTCAATACATGCACCAGCTCTATCGAACATATACATTCATTTTCATTTTTCTCTTTTAAAGCACTGAAGGAAAAGGTCTTCTTTGCCTCTAGCCTTATTAATCAAAATTGCTGCTGAATAGCAAACTGGGTTGAGCTGCCGGCACTGATTAATTAGATTTGGTTTCTCAGGTCAGAGTTCCTGATGTTTTGTGCTACCTCTATGTCTTTGGTGACAGGACCTTTTTTCCTACAGAAATACTAATAAAAGTTTTTTCACAGGTCAAGGTAACAGCCTGTGGGCAGAAGCCACCATGATATATTAAAATTAATATGTACTGATAAACAAGTGATGGCGAAATCTGTCACTGATAAGGAAAAGAGCAGTTGCAGAGTTACAGGTCCTTATATAAGACTTCCATAATAAAATCACTAGGGAATGACCCATTTCTGCCTCCCATCTAAAAATGCACAAGGATTCAAAATAGAAAATGCTCAGAACAACAAGAACATCAGAACATTTTGTAACCTTCTACGGGATTTACAAAAAGATGCATTAATGTAGCAGCTCAGTGGGGAAAAAAGTCAGGTTATTCTATTTTATCGAGGAGGAAACTGAGGCCCAGAGGGACTGTGAGTCATGGAGGACTTTGACAGACACCTTCTTTCTTTTTTTTCCAGAAGCTGAGATCCTCTCCTATCCACAAAGCAGCTGCCAGTTTAAATGGGCATGCTTACTTCCATAATTTGTGTGAAATTAATAATAGTCATATTAGAATATGCAGAAATTGACACTTAAAATAATAATTGTTTAGGTAGATGTAATTTAATGTTTTTTCTATTAGTATCAGTAATTCTTTCTTTTATAGCTGTCATTTATCATTTTCTCAAATCATTCCAATTCATTTGCAGACTTACTCTGCCAGATGTTACACTCTTGCCTCTCTCTCTTGTCCCATCCCAAACATTGGTCACGTGGGAAAAACAATACTTGAATCACACATTTTAAACATTAAAAAAAGTGACTTCTAAAGGATACTCTGATTGAAAAGGAGGAAAGCCAATATCTATTCAGTTTTTCCTTCTGAGCAAAGGTCATTGTTAAAGAAGGTCAAGTATGGATTCTCCTCAGAAGATCAATGCAAACACAGATAGCTTGGGTGCTTAACCACAGCAATATAAAAAGAAAAATGCTACTTACAAATTCCTAACGAAAAATGTAGCTTCAACTGTGTTCAGTATGCTGGCAACGTGGCTAAAACCCATCGTGCTAATGAAGTGACTGCAGCTGCACATTTCACTCTGTCTCTTTCACTTACACTCGTGCAAAAGAAGGAAGATGGAGAGAAAATGTTCCACAAAAGCCCAAGCCATGGCTTTTGCAGAAATAAATTGCATACACTGAGATCCTTTCCTTTGGCTTACTTTGTTATTGACAGACACAAAATGCTGAACTCTAAAATCCTATTCCAACCGCGTCTCCTGCAGTGCAGCCGCAGAGCGCCCACGTTCTATTCATAATTTACACCATGTTCTGTCATACTTCAGGACAGCATGAAGATAAGCAAACATCAAAATATCACGACCGATTTTTTTTATGTGCACTGTATTGTACCCAGAGAGGATTTGAAACACTTTAAAGGTGAGGTCCAATTAAAATTTTCAGTTGAAAATCCCTTTTAAAATTCAATGCTTCATTTCTTCCCTGATCAGAGAACAAGCGCTTCAGGATGTCAAATCTCATCACAATTCCTTTTTCCTTTCTGAGCCTTATACACATCAGTTTTTCTCAGGCTAACTAACATACGCATTTCTGTGGGAGGCATGGGTAAATTTTGAGAAGTATTTGAAAACAAAGTATTTAACCCTTACAGCTAATTCAACTCGATTTATTACTTTCTATAGAGATACTGAAAATTAAGCAAATGAGCATAGCTGTTGATTCCTCATTTCTCTAACTTACAGTGCTGAATTTCCCATTTTTTTTCCTCAGTCTAAGGAGTAGACTCTCCTAGTTTTTTTCTTTCCTGCAGACACTGCAGCTCAGTATTGGGAATGGGAATTGAAGCCCCCCCCCCCTTTTATGTTTTTGTGGTTGTTTCCCCACCTTTTCTACTAATTTAGAATATAGTAATATTTCTGCTTCTCCTCTCACTCCATGCCTGTGCTTTCCAACCACGTGGAAGCTGACTCCACACCAGGGGATGATGTGATGGGCACCACAAATGTGTCCTTCAGTGCAGAGCAGCACGGCATACCCGAGTTCAGTCAGGGGACCTCACTCCCCCAGTCAGCGGAGCACTGGGCCAAGAGAAACACTGGCCCTTGGCAAAGCAGGAGCTTTTTTAGCTCCACATGTTTGGCACGACCTTGCATCTCAGAGCCATAACTCACCACTACCAGTCTGGTGCTCAGAAACTCACAGATCTGTTTAAGAGGAAAAATTCAGTTCAAGATCTCTCTGCATACGCAGTAAAAATGATAGCTAGAAGTGCTGTGCAAACAAAGAAATGTCCTGTTCTGTTCTGAAAACAACAACATTTTCAGAAATAGATACTTCACTGGGAACTTCTGAGGGCTAATCTTTGCCAAATGAATGTAAGGGAAGCTTTTTAGTTTTGCAGCTTTAAACTTAAAAGCTTATTTTAAAAAGCCTTGTCCATAAAGCGCACTTTAGGGACTAACATGATATTAATGAAAGCCAGTTTTAGAAGTGATGATTTCTTCTATTTTGCTGCACATTGAGCTCCAACAAAAGAGATTTTATACCATGTTCTTTCTCTGTGGAGCATTTTAGCAGTTGCCTTTTATGTGTTTTTATTTTCCAAGGACCTTCTCTTGCTGTCATTCCCAGTTCTTAAATGCCTTTATGGAAAAAGGTATTATACTTTAACTGACAGAGTGAAAATACAAATAACCATTTACATGTACCTGCAATCAACAAATGCTCTGATTTCTTTCCAGCTTGCACTCCGTGACCTTAAAGCTATCTGTATCAGAACAGATATTAATACCATACAGAAATCAGCTCTCTATCTACATATGAGAGGACTTCCAGGTGCCCTAAAATCAATGGAAATTTTCCCATGATTTTAGCTGGGACAACTTTCTCCTTCATTGTACTGTTCCTGCCCATCAAACTCTGCAAGGATGTGTCCCCAGGCAGGACAGCTGGAGCAGCCACAGTGAGGGTGGAGAGAGGAGTCACTTCTCTCAGTAGCACCAGTCATGATCCTGCCTAAGAGTGCACAGGAGGTTCAAAGTGACCAAAACAGCTACTTCCCACTTTTTCTTTTTTTTTTTTTTTTTTTATGCCATTTAAAGATCTAAGAGGTTCCAGTGGATATGCAGATGACTGTATGCCAGTTTTAATTTACATTATGGATAAATCCAGAAGTCTATGGATGACAGACTAAAAACCATTGCACAGGGCCAGATAGGCAAAATTACTCAAAAGCTTCTACATGTGTTGGTGTTCCAGATTCTAGTTTCAGAGGAAAGAGCATATGGTACAGCCAACAGTAGAAACAGTTTGCAAGTTTCTGCTGCTACCATTACCTGGGTACATTTTTAACCTTTGAAATGGACGAAAGTCTTTGTATCCAGGAATTAATAAGCAATGATGAGCACTATCTTAAAAGAAAAAAAAAGGAAAAAAAGAAGAAATTTTACACTAGGAGGCTGGCAAAAATAAGTAACAATTCAAGACAAAATCTGGCCAAATGTGTTGTAAATAGTTTTCTAATGAAATTTATATAAATATCCTTTCTCACAGCTATGCTGACAAGAAGTCAAGCTTTAGGCTCAAGATAAAAAAGAAGACTGTCGGCAGCTGATAGCTAGAAAGTGAGAGCTTGTTTTATGAGCTGATAAGATGACCTTCACAATGACCCTTGGCGCCTTCAGGTTCCATCAGCTGTTTCTATAGTGTTGGGCAGGAACTCATTGTGGTGTCCTCAGTCTTCTACTCAGATTTCTTTGCCATGAAAATTGAAGGAAGTCATGGCCTCTGTGCAGCTCCATTACCTGGAAGGAAACTGGGCCCAGGCCTGGAGAGTTTCATGTTTGGTTCTGAAAGTGGGAAAGTGGCTCTTAAGAAATCTTTCCCCCCCCACCTTTTTTTTTTTCTTTTTTTTTTTTTTTTCCTCTTTTCAACCACATTGCTGAAATAAAGCAAAGTGCTCCCAATAAGATTAAAATGTGACACTGCTGAGCTCTCTCAGTTCAGGAAATCTTGTTTGGATTTGGTACATGACATCTATACTGACTGTTTCGTGGCTGGGCTGTTTGCCCTCTCATGACAGATGAGTTTCTGCTTCTCGCTGAGGGGAGGCAAATCAATGCTCAGATTAGGAGATTGATGAAACTGGTTCTTCCTTGAAGTTTCTGTTGCACCTGGGAGTCCTTATGTAATCATGAATTTTGTCCTTGCTATTATTCAGCTGAAAAAGACTAGCAGGGTTCATGGATTAACCCATGGGAATGCCCAGATAATATCTTATTAACTGTCCAGGACAAAAGCAGCTAAGAAATACACCTTAGTGGTTTCCTGGGTTTCATCCCACTGAAACTCTTAAGCATCAAGGAATGGCAATGCTTTGAGATTCTTCAGGTTTCTGTGTGCCTAAGTTATTAACTTTCAAATATAACTTTTACCATTGGTTTAAGCACCACCAAAGCACTTGTGTTAATGATTATGCTATGCAGGTATAGCTAGACTGAAATTACTGCTGAAGTTAGTGACTTTGCAATTACTGAATCTTCCCTGGGGACCCACAAAATAAGTTTGCAATAGCAGTCTCACCACTCGTTTATATGTTCTGATTGGCTATTGGCAAATTGTGACGATAAGAAATCCTGCTCCATGAATATCAATTTCAAATTCTATTAAAATCACCTTAGAAAAATGCAGCTCTCTTCTTTCTAAACATTACTGGTTACAAAAATGGATTTTTCTCTTATTTAATTACAATTTTATTGCTGGAAAACTGTTTCTTTTAACTCTTCTTGTTTCTGCTATTTATTTACATCTGCAATGCAATTCAAACAATAAAAACTCAATTTATGTCTCCACTGAATATGGGATTTTCTAGATTCTGTGCATGAAATGTGCTAATTGAAAGGAAAATTCCTGGTTTTTAATCTCTTCCTATTTCATTGCATCTAAAGTACATGTGCAATATATGACATATATATCTTAAAAAATAAAATATTATCAAAAATATCTTTAGATTCCAAACTGAGAGGTTGTTACAGGTTAGAAAGTTCAGATGTAAAGTAGAAGAAAAAAGAGACTAGCATGCAATTCAGTATTGCTCACTCTGCACAAGAATATGAACTATCATGAGGAATCCTACATTTAAAAATACTATGCCATGGAAAGAATTATGTGGGCAATTCTTAATTTTTATTACATTAAAAGGGCTTGACATTTAAAAATAATAGAAAATGTTACAGTGAGCTTCATCGGCAACAGTAAATACTGTGAGGAAAAGTATAAGTATTTTGAAAGACCTAGGATTTGAGCATCTTATTCAACTAAGCATTAAATTACATTTTTTCATTATATTAAGGATAAACATTATCCCAATGTATATATTAAATATGGCACCCAAAAGAATGAAGCAAATACAGATTAAGAAATGCCATAATTTTGAAGCAACTGCAGTCCCTGAGAAATTTTGAAAGGTTCTTTGCAACCTTTTCTGAATATACCATGTGTTTTTAAGTACAAAATCTTCCTGTATCAGCTTCACTTCAGCATCCTGCAGCATTTGGAAGGTTCCAATCTCTTATTTCCAAAAGGTCTCCTTGAAATCCTGAAATGCTGAGTTAAATCAGCACATTGCTCCTAACTCCTGTGTATTTGAGTATTTAAGAGGAAAGCACGTGCTCTGCTAAAGCAATCAGCTGTCCAGTTCCCTGTTGATCTGGAAATGGAAGAGCTGCCCAGCCTTACTGGCTACACCAAGATGCAGTGCAGCCTGTGCATGGTCAGCTGCTCTCAGTGCACCAAATGCTTCTGAAGGCACTGCAAGATGCTCTGAGGATTTCAGGATGCACAGACACATGGGCTAGATCTTAGGGCTCTATTGAAATAAGGTTTACTATGAAATACAACATTGTGGGATTTCTCCTTGTTTTGATTTCTTAATCTGTCTTGTGCTAAAATGTGTCGTGCCAGCTAAAAGTTGGAATTTGTCACTGGCTTGAACATGGGTGACAAGAAAAAATTACTCTAGAAAGTTTTTTCTTAATTATTTTTGATTTATCATGCATATCTAAAATTTTTCTGTCCACCATTAGCAGAAGTATCCTCAATGTTTAAGTCCGATAAACCCTCAAAGACACAAACTGTTGACTGCTTGCAGGGCAACATGGAAATCATTAGAAAACACATACATCTATAATGCAAATTCCAAGTTAAATCTGTTTGGTGGTCCCTGTAGAAGAGGAAGTTTTATCTCTCTTTCTGTAGGCAGCAGCTTATCATTTCTTCATGTGTAGCTGCTAAGAGAGCATGCATACAGATGAGTTCTTAGATGTCTGATAGCAATTTACTTACCCAAAGATCCCATTTGCATGTGACAAAGTAGATGCATATAGAGCCTGGGTTTCATTTTATGCTTACATTGAGCCTTTAAGTGACTGCTGCTGAGCACATCCTTGGAATAACATGAAGCATTTACAGCTTCATCCCCTAAAAATTTATATCACTTCTGCTGGATTAACACTGTAGAAAGTTATAGGGCGTACGATAGCGTACTCTGCATTTGGATGAGTACCAAAAGGAATGGATAGTATTAAAGAATGTATATTCCAATAATGCAACAGGTGCTTTGGCTATAATCCTGGGCCACTAAATGAAGTCATCTTTCCATGTGTTACTAGTGAAGCTGAGATTTGACCCTCAGTGTTACCCCTAAGGTCTATCTAAACCTGTGGCTGAGCGCAGCTCCATGATCATTGCTCACTTACAAACTTCTCACTTTCAACTCCATAGGATGGGGAAATGATAGGACAGTTTTAACTCACAGTCTGTTTTGCCTGGAGCCCTGCAGTACCATTGGTCGGGGGCTGACTGAAACATTTGTGGACTGAATGTGTCCCACCTTGAGCACAGGCTGAATTTGACCTCATTGTGATGAACTAATCCAGAGCTTCCACATGCCTGATGCCTGAGCCCATCTATGCAGATTACCCTAGACCCCAACCATTCTTTTCCCTACAAATACTAATAAAACCAGGAGGGAAAGGTATTTTCCCTGCAATACAGGGTGATGCAGCTGTAGTTAGTGGAGACATTGGAGCCTCCATGATGTGAAAAAAGTGTACTTTGAATAAATGCTTAAGTGCGATATTTGCAAATGGAATAAAGCAATGTCACAGCAGAAATAATTTCCAAATTATTATAAGATGGTGCAAACCATCTTAACTGACAATACTGAGCCTTTAAAACAGTTTGAATTCTTATTTCTTATTCATCCCTTTGAAAAATGATACATTCTCATCTTTACTCAAAGACTTTGAACAGAGCAACACTGCTCTCAAGCATGTACTATGGTCATGACCATTACTGAGGTGACAACAGAAACTGGCATTGCACCACCATCATTCTGTCAGTTGTAATAATTTCCCCACATATTTGTTGACCTCCCTGTGTGTTAACTCTTTTGCTGGGTTAACCTTGTCCTTCTGTAGAAACAAAAACCTGCTGTGTAACGTCCCTCTATCTCATACTTGATCCAATCTGTCTTATTTTAAGGCATTGCCAAAGGCAGGAGGTGCTTGTTGTTAAAGGACATGTTTTCACAAATACTCAAAAAAAATCATTGAAAGTGTGAACTATAAAAGGCAATGCTTCTCTTTTTCTTAGTTTACTTTTTTTTTCTGTTCTTTTGGTTGTTGTTCTTGATTTGTTTCATTGGGGTTTTTTCCTGTGGATGTAACAATCCAATAGATAATATCACATAAATGATGTGCAGGGGATGGAATGAGCACATTGCCGTTTCATGGATTTAGAAAGTTTAAAAGTAGTAACAGTACAACCAGTTTTGATTTGTCATCTGAAAATGTTAATGAGCGTAGTGCACATGGTTCCTCCGAAGGGAGAGAGGACTGCTCAAGATTAGCACCGCTCCATTAATTTCATTTGCACTCTGCGTCCACCCTACAGCTGGCAGGTTTTGCTAAATACGGCTACCAGACTACAAAAAGGTGTAAAATGAAGAAAGGAGTGGCTCAATAAATAAATTAAGTCAGAACTGACTGAATATAACATTACTTATGACACACAGTATTTAGAGTATTCAATCAGATCTCTTTTACAAGCAATTGATATTCTCAGTAGTCTGTGCATAATGTTGTCAAGGGAGTTAGAAGGATGTTAACATTTCATTATTCTTGTCATTGATTTTTCTCTGCTTTCTTCACAACAAAAGTCAAAATGTGACCTCTTATTCCACTGAATTAGTTCCAGAGCACTTGGCATTATTGACCTCCTAATGAAAATTAATGGAGGCTCCTTTGATTCAGTCTTTCAAGCAGGCACACCAAGCACATTTAAAACACAGGCAGGGTGATTTCTCATATTGAAATGAAGTAACACACTGTTAACTAACGAAATGTACATTAATGCAACATTAAATTTGCAAATTTAAGTGCACAGAATTCAAGAGACTTAAACTGCATTATCAAGAGCTGATGCTGCAAAGATTTAAGCTTGGCAATAATTTCAGATGTGGAGAGCCAAGGAGTTTTACAAGGAAAGATATACATACACTTAGAGCATTTCAGCCCCAGGTCCTAAATTTATAGTAAAATTCTGGCAAGACTGAAATGTTTTTATTATGCAGGAGGGAGATCTTCACATTAGCTTAGGTATTTCCATGTTCTTCTTTCCCCTTTTGTGCTAGAGAAAAATGCAAATTCTTTTCACTGACTTTTGACTTTTGTGCTCATGAGCTGTCACCCTGCAGTTGAGTGGATTTCCTTCATCTGGATCCTTACATAAACTGACTTCTGTCTACGGATACGGACCCCTCCTTCCTTGCATCCATGTAACTAAGAATTATCTCTACCAGGTGAAAGAGGAAAGCTGAATGGATGCATATCTGGAGATTGGGTGAAAGCTTGCCATTTTAACTAAACCATTTCCTATTCCTGGAAAATTCTCCCAGAAATGATACCTGGGGAAATATCTAGGAAAACTGCTGGAATAAGGAATAAACTAACTTAATTTCTCTCTTTCCTTAGACAACAAAGACTATGATGCATATCTATCTTATACCAAAGTGGATCCTGACCAGTGGAATCAAGAAACTGGAGAAGAAGAAAGATTTGCTCTTGAGATTCTACCAGATATGCTGGAAAAGCACTACGGATACAAGTTGTTCATACCAGACAGAGATTTGATTCCCACAGGAAGTAAGTCACGTCTTCATTCTCATGTGTTTTTGAAGGAGAAAATGAGTGATAGCAGTGATTTTTTTCAGTCTTGTTTCAATACCTACTCCTTCAGAGTGTCATCTTTCCTCCCATGTCTTAGAGAATGGTGAAGATAAGCCACCAAACATTAATGTGCATTTCTCAGATAAGAGGATTATTATTTAGTAATAGTATTATTTTAATTGAAGGTAAGACAGTGCAGAAAGGGCATGCACAAGTAAAGGAAATGAGACTAACATTTTTTTGAGAGTTTGCATCCCTAGGAATGAATACCGAGTTCTTTCTTTTCAGCTCCTTAGCTTTTCTTTGGAAAGATATCCATGATTCTAAGTATTACAGAAATTCGGACAGGAAGGAAAAAGTTGTATTTGGACTAAGGCAAAGGTTCAGTAATAACTTCTACATGAGACAAAAGTGGTGAATTCTCTCAGTGTCCACTGCAGATAAATGTGTAGTGAATGTACTTGATCTCTCTCAGAGACTGAAAACTAGAATTGATTCCACCTGGTACAAGTAGATTTTTTTCATGTTTCTCTCACATTATCCAACATGTAATGTTTTGTCAGTTGTTGTAGTGTTCTTCATGATTTCAGTGTAACCATATAGACAGCTACAAAGTTCAATACCTTTAATAAAAAAGAAAGGATGTTTGGCCTAGACAAAGCACACCATACAGCATCAAACAGTCTCATGGGGTTTTTTTAAATCTACAGCAAACTAAGCACTAATTTACAGGAGACAACACTGTTTTTATGAATGTGTGTGGCAGGGGCACGAAAGAGAAACAGAATTTAAGCCTACCAAACAACACAGAGTATCATTTGGGTTTGAGACTGAGGCCCTGAAGCACATGGCTGCTTCTCTGTTGCCTAACTGGATGATGTGGCCTTTTTAAAGGTTAAAAATCACAAAGAAAATACTTGTTCCAATAGTGATATAGATGATACAAAGCCACAGCTCATGAACAAACACTTGCAGCCCATAGCACATGTGGGAATAGATGTTTTGCAGGATCTCAGAATGGTTGAGGTTGGAAGGGGCTTGAGGAGGTCATCTTTTCCAACCTCCCTGCTCAAGCATGGGCATGGTAGAGCGGTTGCTCAAGAACATGTTCTGCCAGGCCAGCCTGGCACATTTGCAACTGATGTTTCTGCATATTTCAGTGAGATCTTCTGGGAGCAGGGATTTGCCTCTGTTGTTTCTCACCAGTTTATGAGAGCAGACTGCTTTCTTAGATTGATTTTTGAGCAATTGTTTTGTTTTGTAGCCTACATTGAAGATGTGGCAAGATGTGTAGACCAAAGCAAGCGACTGATCATCGTCATGACTCCAAGTTACGTGGTAAGAAGAGGTTGGAGCATCTTTGAACTGGAAACGAGGCTTCGAAATATGTTAGTCACAGGAGAAATCAAAGTGATACTGATTGAATGCAGTGAACTACGAGGAGTTATGAACTACCAGGAGGTTGAGGCCCTAAAACATACCATCAAGCTCCTCACTGTCATTAAATGGCACGGACCAAAATGCAACAAGTTGAATTCCAAGTTCTGGAAACGTTTACAGTACGAAATGCCTTTTAAGAGGATTGAACCCATCACAAATGAGCAGGTTTTAGATGTCAGTGAGCAGGGGCCCTTTGGGGAACTGCAGACAGTCTCCGCAATTTCCATGGCTGCTGCCACCTCCACTGCTCTTGCCACTGCCCATCCAGACCTGCGCTCCACCTTTCATAACACATATCATTCACAGATGCGCCAGAAACACTATTATCGAAGCTATGAATACGATGTACCTCCTGCCGGCACCCTGCCGCTTACCTCAATAGGTAACCAGCACACCTACTGCAACATCCCCATGACACTCATAAACGGGCAGCGGCCGCAGACAAAAACTAACAGGGAGCAGAACCCCGAAGAGGCTCACACAAACAGTGCGATACTGCCCCTCTTGCCACGGGAGACCAGTATATCGAGTGTCATTTGGTGACCGACATGCAAGGGGCTGCCAACCCCCTTGAGTAGGAGCAGAGTCTGCAGTCTGGTGCCTGGAACTACATCCTCGACTGCTGCTGTTAAACATGCATTACAATCGATAACAAACGAGGAAAAACAGGGTCTTGTACATATGTTTTTGCAATTTCTTTGTAGCATCAGTCTTCCTGTTTTACCCATGTCTCTTCCCATTCACATTTTTGACTTTGTTTTATATGTCATTGGAATTTGTATATTTACATTTTTTTTTAAATGAAGAGACTGCTGTATAGATAGGAAACTTTTTTGCTTCATTAGTATAGTTTTAGACTTTTTGTTTGTTTGTTTATAACCTCTCTTGGGAATGCTTGGACAAAGCTATGTTGATATCACAAGCACCATCCATTTTGTTGGCCTGCCTAGCCTAATTCCTGAAGGCCATGCCTGCTGCAGCTCACCTCTTTTGGAGAGATTTTGCTCTTAGAAGGACCCCATCGCTCGCTGAGAGCTCCAGTTTCATTTCTACTCCCGTAATGTGCACTGCTCTTTCCCTGCCCTTACAAAGACCCCCTTTTGGGGTAACACTACAGTCTGATCATCTAACATGTAACTTGGTAGATACCTATCAAACAAGAGAAAATACCCAATCTGTATCGGTTGCTTCACAGTAGTCACTACAGAGTGTGTAGAAACTAGAGCCAGTTTGGTTTTTGCTTTCTTGGGTTCATTTTTTTAAAATTCTTATTTTAAGAATGAGTTGGTTGTATCCCTTTTATAAATATAAAAGCAACCCTATTTTTAACAAGTCCTGGACAAGTATTCATGTGGTTGTGGATTTTATTTTTTAAGCACTTAATTTTTTTTCTTTTCCAATTTTCAAAATCCTGCAAATAACGTTTGCAAATGTCAGGCGAGTAAGACAAGTGAGGCAATAGGCACTGAAGTGCAGAGTCCTGCTGATATGTACAGTGATGACTTCCAAACCAAAGGGGAATTAAAAAAGACAGTATTGTAGATGGTTTGTCACTTTGTATTATAGAAAGTGTTATTTTCAAAAAAAAAGTAAGAGCAAAACATTATTTTCCTGTGGATTTCAGAGTCCCTTGTATTTTAATGTTCCAAAAACTGTATTTGCTTTAAAATGATATATTCAGGATTAAGAAATCTTCTTTCATTTGGTTTTAGCTTGTAACGATAAATAAAACTTTATTAATTTCAATATGATTTCAGTAAAAACTCAGGCAGAAAAAATGACGATTACCAGAAATATAATTGTTCTCAGAATAAACTTTATTTATACAAAATTAATATTTAAATCAGACCTGGAAGTATTAAAAACAATTTATTCACTTTAATGAATAAATAAATTAGTTTTATTTTTATGTATGATTCTATCTTTGAGGAGTTGCAAATAATGCATGTACCATGGCTGACAGGGAAGAAGAAAAGCCCACCACTGTGTTTACATCTAGACATCTTTACGACAAATTAAATAAGCACCTTGGTCATACTTATATTTTAAATAACAGAAAAGTCCTTTCTGGTTTTAGGAAGAGACAGGAGTGGTGCAGCTCTGCAACATATTCAGGCCAAGCTTTCTGCTAGTCCTTGCTGGCAGAAGCAGAGGAGCTGGGGCGGAGTTACTGGTGGCAGCACACTGTCATAGAGTCATGGGTTTGATTTATCCCTGCAGAATCATAACTGGCGTCCTGGCAAGCAGGCCTTAGAGTCTATTTGTATAATTAATTAGCTTTAGGTATTTTTACGGCAGCTGAATGACGTAGACCAATATAATGGATGTGTGGGGTTTGCTCATCATGATTGTCATAATGAGAAAAGTATAGCTTACAATATTTTGGTCTCCTTAATGAGAAGTGAGTGGGGAAACTGCAGTTTGGGGGCTGTTTGTGGGAGCAATCCAGAACTGACAGTGTGGGAGGAAATGACTGTGCTGCTGTTGGGAAAGTCAAGAAATCTCAGTATCTGCATAAGAAGCTAATAGACCTTTGAGGTGTGCACTGATTTTTATTTGCTTAAAATGTTTATTTCTGTGAGATTTAGCTCAATTCCTTTTCTACAATCTATTCTTTATTATGGTGTCTCTGGACATGTGCCAAACATCCACGAAATGGAAATTAGGCTGCCAGGTCAGATAAAATTTTAAGAGAGCTTTGCACTTCTGCTTTAAGAAAGCTATTATTTATTTGCTCTTACAGACACCTGTCAGGCACTGATGGCATTTTCCTTCATTCATCTGGATGCATGTCCTGGTTTCCACTGGGCTGAGCAGTGGAGAAGGGGAGGGGTTGAGCGAGTGGCAGTATGGTGCTTAATTTCCATCTGGGCTTAAACCACAACAGTCCCAAATACCCCAGGATCCTCTGAAAGCAATGCGTTATTTTTTTCCCCTGTAGACGTCCCAGTGTAAAGACTGGGATGTGAAATAAATGTGGGATTTAATTATCTGACCACAGTCACATTTAGACAATTGGTAGGTGTTAGCCACATGGGAAGTACTTTTCTGTTCTTCTATTTTTAGTGTAGATTTAAGCACTTTGAAAAGCATGATTCAGGGATTGACAGATACTATTTGATATTCACACTACTTAAAGAAAGTTTTTCTTATAGTGTTTTGTCATAATATTAAGTATAAAACAAACAAACAAACAAAAAAGACAAACAAACCACAAAACCTGAAGTAAATGGAGAAGCTGTCTGTGGCTTTAGAAATATTCCTCCTTAGTATTTTGCTTCTGTGAACAGCTTTGTGTGGGGAACAGTGAAGGAAAGCGTTGTGTGTTCATGTGCTCCAAGTCTGACAAAAGTTCTTTTGGATTACAAAATAAAATGGAAACAAAACCTAACAAACCAATCAAACCCAACAAAAACTGTCATTGCCCTAGTGCTTAGGCTCCATCATTTTTGGTGAAGGTGTTTTTTGACAATGCAGCCTCAACTGTGCATGCAATAGCCACATATAAGGTTTAGCCATAAGCAAATAGCACTTTATTTTTAAAAAGGCACAGTGTGATGATCAGAAAAACTTACCCTGCCCGGTCAATAACTTTAGGTCTGTATGTAGATTCTATGCACGTGAATTATCCAAGTTTGGTGCTCTGTCTTTAAAAGGCTCTCTCTAATCAGGGTCATCCATGCTACAAAAGGACTCTGTTGCACAGCGTGTGTAAATTCAGTATATAGGTTCTCCAGACAGCATACATAGCTGGACAGAAATGGGAGACTGTATAGAAATGCAGCTAATTATTTTGAAGGCAAAATGCATTGCTGGGTCTGATTCTGTTCTCAGTTGCAGCACTATGATCTGAGAGTAAATCTAATCAATCTGAATGAGTGTAAGATTGATTTGTGTGGGAGAAGAAAATTGGAAAAGCAAAGAGAAGAGGAATTCATATTTGCACTCTGTGACAAGCTGAAATTTTGGCTGCAGGGAAAGGAGCAGCAAAATGCCTTCTGAATTTTAGAGAGGACCCAGTTCTCACCTGTCAGCCAACATCAAACACCTTTAATATGATCTGGTTCAGAGTTAAATACTGTTAGGCTGAGATGCAAACTAAGATTTTTCTATTACTGCACAGCTGTGACAACCATGTGTACATTACACAATGGGTGATAATCAGCTTCAAAATAATTGGAAAGCTTGTTATGCCTGCCTGATCAAAATTCACAGAGTTTTATTTGGATATTGTGCATTAATGACACCTTTAAATTATAGATAGAGCAGTGAGATTTGGGGGAAACTGGCCTAGTAAACAGGATTCCTTAAGTTCTAAAATAAAAACAGAAAAAAAAAAAAAGAGAAAATGTCAAGCTAGCAAGCCTAAGGAGAGTTTAATTAAAATCCAAAGGAAAAAAACCACCGTAGTAAAGTAAGCTCAAAAATAGAACAAAGGCCAATGGAGAATAAAGGGCAAAATACCCACTTGCTTTTTGACTGTATTGTGGTTTCTTTTGTCATGCAAAGCTCTGTACTCTGGCTGACCTACATCAAGCAACTGGCTTTTCTGGAGGCCATCCAGGCAGATCAGCAACACAAATATATCCCTGTATATCTAATACACTTCCGAATGATTTTGTACTTGTTGATGGCCTAGCACACAGCAATTTTTGTTTGTCTTCTATTGTTGCGATAAAGAGGATGGCAAAAATCTGTCAGTGCTAAAAATATCTCTGTAACAGACTTAGCTTATTAACAGAGTAACTATATTCCTTCACTCCCACCCCCTATCTGGTTTGCTGTTATTAGAACACTTATTTCTAACCCAGCTGAGAAATAGGTTAATGTGGCTGGCAACAGGAAAAATGCAAGCAACCTCATAACAATGTTTCCTTGTATAATGAAGGATGGAAGTTCCCTTGCTTTTTTTTTTTTTTTTTTTTTTTTGTATAAACACATCTCTTCGCCTCCTAAATAGCCCACTGAGTGGAGGTTGAAGAACACCATTGTGTCTTTAATTTCAGATTCACTGAATTTAGCATGGATACTGAGCTGTTGTTTGTGATGAAATTTTGCTGGGTCATTTTCCATTGACTGGCTCTATCCTCCAAGAAGATGCTGGCAGCATCACACTTCACCAAACAGCCTTGACTTGATGTTCCAAAACTTGGAGTTACTGCCCTGGGGAGCAGAAATGATAAAAATGTTTCAGCTGTTAGGAGTTTTCCTATGCTTTTTTTGTTTGTTTTTTTGGGGGATTTTTTTGTTTGGGGTTTTTTTTTTGTTGTTGTTTTTTTGTTTGTTTGTTTGTTTAAATTCTGCTCGTAACAAAGTTTGACTTTTGCTCTGGACTAATAAACTCTGGGGGTAGGTTTAGAGTCCACAGGGTCATGAAGTAGTTAGAGAAGAAATTACAAAGGCAGGTCTGTATGTGGAAAACATATCAATTCTGAAGCTGTTCAGGTTACTAAAAAATGAGTATATTTTGATTGAGGGTTTTATTCAAATTTTAATCATGACCAGCCTCATTCCAAAAGTTTATAAGCATTTTTAATATAAAATAGCCAATACCTTAGATAATATAACTTTGGAAACATCCAATAGTCAATTCAAATATTTTTATTTGGGGGGACTAAAGACATGATTCTCTAGGATCTAAATGTTAAATAAAATAGATAATCTAATACTGAGCTTACAGAGAGTACAAACATTTCCTTGCTTGATCACTAGTATTAGGAAAACAATTTGAAGCAAAATGTGAAAGCTAAGAATGTGAGGGGGGTATTATTGATATCTTTTATAAAGACAGCTCTTAACCATCAAGACATGACAAAAGGAACACACAAATTACTGAAAAAATGGATGTGTTTTTTAACCTTCTCTTTCTCTGTTAATCAAATATTAGCTCTCTCTCTGCCCCCCTCAAAAAACCAAAATCATCCAGGAACAGTTAACACCTACTGAGCCCATGCTCTCAAACACATTTTGTGACAGACAAAGAAGTGCAAGACAGAACAGGCAGCTGAACCATGTGCCTGCGACTGAGAAGCTCCACAAATGTGTTCCTGTGCACGGAGAAGGAGAGCACAGGGCCCTTTGCCTCATGTTTAGTTACTCCTGTGTCAGGTGGGTGCAGAAGGAACCATGGGCTCAAAATATCACCACTGTCCTACCTCCAGTAGGCAGCACAGAGGGAAGGTGGGCAGGAACTTGCTACTGATGCTAATGAAAATAAACTGAGAACCATCAGATGTCGAGGGACAGGTACCCTATGGCAAAGCACCAAGAAGAGCAGGAACAGCTGGCAATATTTTCCATTAGTTCCATGTTCAAAGCAAATGTCAGCACCAAGCATAGGAAGACGTCAGCTTGCTGGGTTGTGTGCAATCCACTAAATGACAACTACAGGAAATTGCCATCTCAGTCTGCTAACACCACACCTGAACACCCTCACAGAAACTTCCATCCCATCCTGCCCCATCCCATCTTATCCTATCCTGTCCCATCGCATCCTCCCATATCTGTTTACCTTGCAGACTGAATTAGAAGTACAAGCACTCAATGCCTACTGTGAGGCCTCAGACTGGGATCCACATGAAAAATCTTGGCAGAGATGTTTAGGGTGAGTAGATGTCTTCTTTCCTGAAAAGAGACTTACAGGAGCACAGCTTTGAGTTGATAAAAGGTTGTGGTTTTTGTTCTCAGTTAGCGCACCGTTTTTCACATCCACATAGACTGCTCGTATGAAGTATGATTCTGATACTATTCTGACCTTCTTTGAGGTAAAAAGAAAGTCTTGAAACTGTCAGTTATGTGCTTAAAATATTCCATTAAGCTGCAGAGTCTGCACACACACTTGAAAAATAAACACAAATAAAGAAGAGCAAATTAGCAATGCAATTACTTAATCTGTTTAAACCTGGGTTTAGATAATTCTTTTTCCAGGGAAGGTCATCTTCTCCTCATGTTTTGTAGGAAGTTAATTAAGAGACGTTGCAAAATTTTCTCTCCATTCTTTGCATGACAGGTAAATCATAGAGAGATTTGTTTAGGAAATCTCATTATTCATTGTAAGTTTAAAACACAAGTGGCAATGAATTTACAGACATAGAAGAAGTTGTTTGCTGGAGTTAATGTTCTCTGGTGAACAGCTCACTGCAGCCCTAATTGAGTTCTTAGGAGCGTTTCAGTAGAAAATTTAAACAATTAATATTGTACACTTACCTTCAGCATCACATTAGAACATTGTACATTTGTCATCTTAAGACCCAGGCAACTTCAAATGGAACAATTATGTAAATACAAAGCAGTGAGGAGAACAACGACACAACTGTCTCTCCATCTATCTTAGCAAAATAGTTCAGTGACATCAGGCTCCTCCTTTGAGACCACTAACCTATGCCTACCTCAGCAAAACACATGAATCTGCCAACTGTGCAGATGTCTGGGACAAAAATGTTGCAATAAGCACTCTCAAATCTTAGTTACATCACAAAAAGCACTTTATAAAATTTCATTCCTGTACATAAGTATTTTAACTTGTGACCATTTAATCACAGAACTGTACAACAAAATAAAATAAGTAGCACTCACAAAAAATCAAAGAAGTCCCAAAAATCTGGGTTTATTCATAGCATGACATTTCCCATGTGCTGCAAGGAGACGACAAGCTCGTAACCAAGCCATTGCTAGGGGTACTGTGACACAGATCCATTGCTGGGTGACACAGGGTGGGAGAAGAATAGGCAAGATCTTTGCTGGTCATGTTGTGACCAGGCAGGTGAGCACAACTGGCATTCATCTAGTCCTGCTGCCACAGGAAATTACAGATATCCTTTGCCTGGAAACCCAAATTTACCACGTGCTTCCTTCACCACCTGTTTGCTATCTGAAGCCATTTATATAACATGATTAGAGGTAGGAAATGTGGTTTTATTCCACCGGAATATCTGCCAAATTTCCTATTGTAAATAATGGTGTCCGTACAGTTCATCTATTTTTTCTGAATACCTCTTCACTCTTCTAAACAAAAGAGCTCGTGAATAGCTCTCAGTGTCATATAGGAAATACAATTCCTACTTTTTTTTTTTAATATTGTTAGTTATTTGAAGAGTGAGAAGCAGCAGCAAGACATTATCTGCTTGAAATGACACTTGCCAAATTGTTTGTTATGAAACACTGAAGAAAAATTTCCTTTTAATCATCTTGGGCACCTTACCAGACATGCGTCATTCAAGATCCCCTCAAAAAGCAATCTAGAGCATAAGGATTTGGACACAGGCTGAGATGCACATGCATATAATTCTCAATAATGCTTTCATTCCTTTTAGCTCCTTGCATTATGTTTTTGTTTGCTTGGCTTTGCTTTGCTTTATTTTGCTGTGTTTTCATAGGGAGACATCAGAACCGAGACACCATTGCACTACATGAGTTTATTAGAAAGAATGGAGTGGAAGTCCAGAGAAGTGCAGTAAAGTAGTCATAAACAAGGCTGAAAGCCTCCTAACTGTGCACATGGCAGCTGTTCAAAGAGCTGCTGGGTTTCCTTAGCTCCCACTTCAGCCAATTCTCCCCTTCACAGGCAATCCCACAAAGAGGTTTTTTAAGGGGAAATGGTGCTTTCAGGTGCCATTGTACCTAGAGCCTTAGTCACAGGGAGTCTGATGCCCCCCGCTCGCTGAGAAATGAGCTTTCTTTGAAAAGCTGAGGTTTCCTCCTCCAGCCTTCTGATTGCTCTCTGTTGGCTTTCTAAGGCTCTCCAAAGTCTTGAAGAACAAAATAAAATCAAATATTTCAAATTCAAGGTGAATCTGTGGGAATGTACAAAATCATCATTGATTATTTCAAATAGCTCACTGGAAAAGAGATCTCTGCCCCTTCTCCTTGTAACTCTTACTGGTCTTCTGCCCTAGACAGTCATTGGCTATAATTTATTTTACATGTCCTCTAAAAATATGACCTAAGGTGTTTTTATTTTTATATTAGTCAGCAAACTAATAAATAGTTTAACATCTTCATTGCAAAGGTTTGAAGATTTGTTAATGATACATGTTCAGCACGTTAACAAAAGTTAAAGAGGCAGCTGCCCAATTCTGGGCAGTGTGAAGCAGCAGCAATTAGTGAGTGGAGGATGCTAAAAGGCAAAATACTAATCCTAGCTTTTATGGTAAAAGGGACTTAAATTATCTTCCCAACATTGCATCTAAATATCCACTGCTGTCACTGACAGCAGTTTTGAGCCACCTATGAATTTTGCAAGAAAAGCACACCATTAAACTCTGGGCAGTTACTAATGTCATGAGACTGTTCATAATATATAAAATTAACCATATGCACCATTTCACCAGGAAATGTTTTTATTATCCTATTGTTCTTTCTGTACCTTCTTCAGATGACAAGAGAACAAAATGACCAAAAAGATCTTTAACAGAAAAAACATGTGTCTAGTTAAAATACTAGAAGAAAAATTTCATAGCCTTCTCTTTCATAAAAAAAGCTGCAAAATTAATACAAATAAAGCAATTTGTCTAGGGGGTTTAGTTTCTTTAATTTTATTTTGTTACTTTACTCATCTCAGAATGAGCTGATTGTCCACAAGCAGAGTGCTCAACACAAGAAGTAGTAGTCCCTTCTTGGGAGCCCACTGCTCAAAGTTAATACCTGGATAAGTATCTCGATAAAGCCCTTTGTTAATAAAGCTCTCAGCTGGTCTTCCATAATCTGAGGAACCAGCAGGGTAGAATTGCTCTGTAGCTCCTATTAAATACATGCACATGCATTGAAGATATAAATGTATACTTACCATCTTTAATTTTACATTGATGGAATGCAACAAGGAAGTGCTGTGCAAGGCTTTGGCACATTTTATCTTAATTTCTGTAATAGTTGATTGAAGTAAAAAAAAA
Organism: Origma solitaria; assembly: GCA_013397895.1. Lineage (NCBI taxonomy): Eukaryota > Metazoa > Chordata > Aves > Passeriformes > Acanthizidae > Origma > Origma solitaria. Next base: position 45,508 of record VZRL01004534.1, on the reverse strand, counting down.
AATTTCTACTGAAGTCAGCAGAATTAGATGCAGCTGTGTATAACTGGTGCAAAATAAAGAGCAGAATCAGGCCCAGAATTTGGGAACATGAATTTCTGGCTATGTTATAATTTAATTGAAGATTCAGCATCATTGCTTTTTCCAAATGTCCATTACTATTGCCATATAAACCATAAATTAACATAAGTGTTCTTGTCAAGGTTTTCTTTAAAGCTACAGGGATGACTACAAACCGGAAAATATGTCTCTTCCGTTAAACACTTTGTTCAAAATCATTAAAGTTAAAATAGAAGCACTAAAGTTAAGTAGAATTACATCAGTCTATATTTATGCCTACTGTATAGTAAAGATTTTATCTAAAGAGATTAACTTATATTTATTTTTTAAAAAATTAGATGGGTCATAGCTAAAAGGAACTGCATTTTTGTAGTAGTACTATAATTATTGCTGAGAAGCAAGAGAGTCATGATCAAAATGTTACCTAGTTTCAGTGTATGTTACTTTAAAAAGAACATGCTTTTTGTTATTCTAACTTTTGGAAAATTCACCAAGCCTGGTATTAAAAAAAAAAAAAAAAAGAAAACCAGAACAGCTTGTTGTAATAACTATAACATATTAAACATTTTTGTATTTTCATCAATTTTATTCTTACAGGAGAAAAGACATCACTCACTAAATATGAATGCTGCACATGTTAGCAATAGAAATATTGATTTTTGTAACTTTGATTGCACTTGCCTTAACTTTTCCACACATATATACAGACACAAATAACACATGGTGGGGGGAGGGAAAGAGGATTAAGGGAAATAAAACCCACAAAAGTAGGCAAGTTTTACATTATTTAATGAACAATTATACATGAGCTTATTCAATACAATCCTTGTAAAGAGCACATGATGCCATAGGTTTGTTAAAGCACAAGATGTACTTTGTCGAGATTAAAAAAGAAAAAAATCCAACAAAACAACACAAAACCAACCAAAAAAAAAACATTTTGGTGTGACTTTGATTTAAGTTTAAAAAAGTTGGATGTTTAAAAAAAAATCTTTACTACTTGCATATGAATATTTTTGTATAATAATATACAAAGAAGGTTTTAAAACAAAACAAAAAACCCCACTTGCTTTATGGTGTGCAAATTTTAGAGAAAAATAAACAGGGTATGTGTCCAGATTGTAAAACAATGTTCTCCTTTCAAGAGTACTCTTTCACTGACTAAATGCAAGGTTATGACAACTTGAAATACCTTTTTTTGTGAACTGACAAAGAAAAAATAAAGCAATGTGAATAATTTGCGTATGCAAACTTTTTTTTTTTTAAAGAGATTGTTGCTCATAGCAATACAAATTTAACAGCATGATAGAGCAGGCTTTGAAGACACCAGTTCAGTGATTTGCCTGGAAGGGCATCCTGGGCCAGAGCATACGCATTGGGTAAGCTGGCACAGCTCCACTGGAGGCAATGGAGCTGCTCCATCTTACTCCAGCTGAGAATCTGACCTCTAATATTTTCCTTCCTGTTGTTTCTTCTTGTTCTGCTGTTTTATTTCATAAGGATATTTTCTTTAGGATATATAATTTTTTCTGTGTAGTCTTTTGTTCGTAAAAACACTAAGGGTTATGGAAATACTCATAGTAAAGCAAGAAGTGCAGTCTCATAACTCTCTGGGGCAAGGATTTTGTGTGTGGGTGGTGCATATATGTTTGATTTATTACAGCATTGCTCGAATTTTATGGCAGTTTAGCACCATTGGAACCACAGGGTAACAGGGGAATAAGGTGAAATGGTGGGGAATAGAGTAACATGGTAGGGAATAATTTTTAGTAGTCCATGTGTGTGTGTGGCGTGCCTGTGTGAGCAGCATGGAAGACCCTGACTGATACAGAAACTGTAGTGGAAGAGAAGGAGCTCGAATCACAGCAATGTTGTCATTGTACCAAGGAAAGCTAATCAGAGAATGTCAAAAAGGGCATTATTAAAACCTCAATGATGGTTGTCCTCTTTTTAAGTTTGTTGAACATGGTATCATTCCTGGGTCAGGACAGATTCCATTCTTGGGTTTCTGAACAGACTGTAAGCTCTGTGGTCCTCTTCGAAGCTGCAGTGGCACAAATCATTATCCAAGGCAATGGGTTCATACTCGTGTCACACCAGTCTCATGAACTGCAATCAGCTTCTTTTTGGCCTTCCTATCAAGACCCTCATCTTCTGAAGTCCTGAAAGACGCGAGAAACACTGAACTTGTTTCCTCTCTTTTATTATTTTTTTTAAAGCTGTGATTCTCCTCAGATGCTGGGGGAATTGCTTCAAATTTGCACCTCTGTAACACAAGAATTTGGGGCCTTGCAATAAGAGACAGGCACCAGTGCACAGCAGCTCTTACAAAGGTCTATTGTATGCCATAGCTAGAGCTTAAGTTGTCAAAAGAACTGGTGATCTTCTGGCTCCAGAAGCCCAGGCCACAGACCACCCTGTGTCTCTGTAGCTCACGAGTATCACAAGACTTTTTAAAAAAATGACAACTGAATTGGTTTACCTGCAGCAACTCATATTTAAATGCATTTTTAATATTACTGTATTTTGCACCTACAGTCTGGAGTCTGGAGTCAAGGCGAACTATATTAAAAATATTGTTTCTACAGACAGTCACCCTTTTGAACTTTGAATCTGTCTACTTCATCTACTTCTCATGAGATTTTTATCTTTGCTATACAAAATATAAGTAAGATCATTTGAATAAATGATCATGGTTTCACCAATATCAACACGATTCATTGGCCTGGTATGGTGGCAGGAAATGCATTTAGCATTCGATTAGGCATCATAAGAGTTATGATTACTCAACTACCAGCATGTGACATGCACAGAAATATGGTATCCACTGTAAATTCAAAAATATTTATGTATATTTAGTTACATTTTTTAAATATTGCTATTTAACAGACATTAATAAAAAAATTGAAGAACATAATGCTCTATTCTTTACTGTATTGTTCTGCATTCCTTGGAATTCTTAGACACGTGACTGAGACAACTAGAAGTGCAAAACTTTTATTAGTTGCTGGTATTCTCTCTCAAAATCATGCATGTGTGAACAGGCTGGGAAGACACACAGGGCTTCATGTTTGAAGAGAGACAATCACAGGAAAAAAGTAAGTAAACAAGAATATCACTTAAAGAGCACTGGAGTCTTGGTTTCAAAAATAAATAAATAAAAAGACAGAAACAGACAAACAAAAATAATAAAAGCACCAACAAGCACCAGTACTGATCAAAATATTTAGAGTACCTCTGGACAATTTTTGTGGATTCCCCTAGCCTGTACCACTTAAAGTTATTCTTATAATCACTTGTGTTGATTGATTAAATATAATTTTCCCTCTCTTTATGGGTATTTATTTCCACTTTTTATTTTTCCCAACATATGTTTTTATTTGGCATGGGAGATGGGGGAAGTTTCATATTTACTTTATTTTGAAAAGATAATTGAATTTGATAATTGAATTTGATAGTTAATAAAAAAATAAGTATTTTTAAATATTTATTTTATATAGTTAGGAATTTAACGTGGGATCTGTAATTGAAACATAGGTTTATGAACAGAGCTGTGAAATGCAACTAATTCACATGCTGTGAGCTACCTACATATCAGCTACTGGATCAGAGAGACCAGAATGTCATTTGAAATAATACATATATGACTGAAAATTAAATGCTCAGGTATTTACAGTGTCCACTGAAGTGCAAATAAAACTGGTTTTGCAAGTAAAAAGCTGTTTTATTTCAACTGGAGAACTTTAAGAGAAGGTTTTCTGTTACACAACCTGCCAAGAAACATAAAAGACACCCAGATAGTCATATACTATGAAATGTGATGCTGAGAATAAGAAAAAGAGATATTATGATGCAAGATAGACATGTAATTGTAGTTTAAGTTTTCAAAATTGCTCCAAAAGGTCTGGGAAATAGACCCTCACCTGAAATAGACTCATGGATTTTACATAGGTTAGTTTCAGGCTCAGTGAAAACAAATGCCAAGAGTAAAATGAACAGTAAACATATTTTTCTGCAGAACAGGAACTACAGTGTTGAGAATAATGTGAACAGAGGAGATAAAAGAGTAACGTGGAAGTGATGTCCAAATGCATTGTCTAGAGATTGAAAAATAGGCTCCATAAAATTAGTCAGAGATCTTTAAAGTGTTTTACCTTCCAACTGCATGCAGAATGGGTTCATTCTTTTAAATGAACATGCACAAAACCACAAAACCAAATAGCTATTCTTCTCTGAACGCTGATGAACTTTACCCAGTTCAATATGTTCTCCGTACTTACACTGCAGGGAAATAAGCACTGAGCAAGGTAAAGTTAGGACAAAGCCTGGGCCCCTTATGATTACTTTATATAGCACTCTCATTTCTGTCTTGAGAAATTAGGTGTTGACTGTCTTCAGATTTAGTATTGGCTGTGGTGGAGACAGCTGTCAGAAGCAACACAGCCCAAATATTTGATGTGGGAATATACCGTGGCTTTGCTGTCAGTAGCACTGGATACAATGCCAACAACAAGCACAAGATTGTTGTTCTCCTGTGAGCATCATCTTGCACCCCACAGTAGCACCACATGTACTGGAGAGAACTGAAAGAATGCAAAAGCATTAAAGGAAGAATATGTTATGAAAGAGGGTCTAAGAAAATGAACTATTGCTCCCATGCTGCTTGACTTCTCATCCCACATGATAAATTCTTTGTTGCCTTCTCCAGGCTTTACTCAGTCCTGGGTTCTGGCCCCAAATGAATGAGATCCATAGGCAATGCTGAGCCACAATGTTTGATGACCTCCAGGCAGTACCAGCTCAGCCATTTTTGCACTCCCCCCACTGCAAGAGGTGACTTCCTCCAAGTTAACTTCCAAAACTCACCTAACTGTAACTAATTCTTATTTGTTCTTGTTGGCCACAGAATTTTGTGTGTTATCCATACACTACATTTCTGTCTTCAGTTTTTGGATTTGATATCCTGCTTTTTAAAATACATCTAAGGGACATTTTTGTTGTAAAGAATTGGTTGTAAAGTTAAAGAGTATAAATTTGTTTGGATGCACTAAAGTGAGGATGTGGTGGTGGGGTGGTTTGACCTTGACACTGTGTCCCCACCCCACCACTCTGTCACTGCCCTCCTCATCTGGACAAGGGAAGGAAAATATAACAACAGGCTCATGTGTTGGAGATAAGGACAGGGAGAGATCATTCACCAGCAAACATCATGGGCAAAACAGACTTTCCTTGAGGAAATTAATTTAATTTATTACCAATCAAAATTAGAGTAAGAGAATAAAACGAAATCTTGAAATACTTCCTCACCCTTCCCTACCTCCTTGGCTCAACTTAGAGTTAAGCCTAGAGAATCAACCAGATTCTCTTGTCCTCCTCTTCCCTTGTAGGGGCACAGGGAATGGGGGATGAAGTCATTTCATCACACGTTGTCTCTACTGTTCCTTCTTCCTCAGGGGGAGGACTCTTCATACTCATCCCCTGTTCCAGGGTGGGTTTCCTCCCACGGGAGATAATCATCCATGAACTTCTTGAACATGAGTCCTTCCCACAAGCTACAGCCCTTCACAAACTTCGTCATGGATCCCTTCCATGGGGGTGCAGACCTTCGGGAACAGACTACTCCAGCATGGATCTCCCATGGGTCCACAGATCCTGCCAGGAACTTGCTCTAGCACAGGCTTTCTGTAGTGCTACAGCCCCTTTTGGACATCCACCTGCTCTGGAATGGGGTCCTCCATGGGCTTCAGGTGGATAACTTCTCCATCGTGGAGCTCCATGTGCTGCAGGGGCACAGCTGCCTCACCAAGATTTTCCTTATGGGCTGCAGGTGAATCTCTGCTTCAACACCTGGAGCACCTCCTGCCACTTCTGCTTCAGTGATCCTGGATGCCTGCAGGCCTGTTGCTCATATATTCTCCCTCCTCTCTTCTCTGGCTGCTGTTGCTTGTTGCACATTTGGGATTTTTCCATCTTTGCTTTGCTGTCCCGGTGGCCCTGCCACCATCACTGATGGGCTCAGCCTCAGCTGGTCTCTCTCGTAGGCAGCTGGCAGTGGCTCTGTCAGACATGGGGGAAGCTTCTGGCATCTTCTCAGAGAAGTTACCCCTGTAGTTCCCAAAATTACGCCTGCAGTTCCCAAAATTACCCCCGCTATGAAAAGCTTGCCATGCAAACCCAATACGAGTGGTGCGACAGTGAGTTTGAAATTGCAGTAATGTAAGAAGATTGTCATGGTTTTAAGGCTGAAACCAGAACAGAAGAGCAGCATTTATTCTGATTGAAATGATAGAACATACTCTTCCAAGCAAATAGTTAATTAGCAATTAATGTAATCAATAGATGTTTGGGAAAAAAATCGCTTTAGGTTATAGGTAAGTGAAAAACAATAAAAAGATAGCAACCTAAATAAACATTTGCAAAAAAGATTTGAGCATCTTCTAAAGGAACTGTTTCAAGCTATTAAGTTTTAAAAAAACCCTCAAAAACCATGTTTTCATCCATAGTAACTTTGTAGAAGTTGCCTCAGTCTCTCTGGTAAATAATTATCATTTCTAAACTGATTAAATAAATATTTATATAGAGATTAGAAGGGGTTTCAAGGACTTATTACAGACTCTCTTTGTTGTAAATAGGATGAAACGGCTCTGATCTAATCTCCTGGGTAAATAACACATTTTATAACTTTTAATTAAAAATTGGAGAAGTGAAATCCTTTTAAATAAATACTAAACACCATCAAGGATTTGATTCAAAAGTGACAAAAGATATCAGCAGTAAAAAAAACCCAGAAGGATATTTTATCCTTGATTTCTGTTTTCTCAATAAAATAAAATGCCAGTTGCTGGAGGTTCCCTTCAGAGTTTGTAATGTGGGACTGAGAAATGAGGTCTGGTCTTCAAACTCGTATGGACTACTTTACAAAAACTATAGGGGTCTGAAGCTGGCTTAATTTTAAGCAGACAGTTTTTAGGATTTGACGTCTAATATGTTTTGTACACCAATAGAATCTGGAGCACAAGAGACAGAGTTACAAAGATTTTATTTCAGTGTGAAAAGACACAGCTCTGTTCCTGAAGAGATTACTCTCACAGGTCAGGAATTTATGTAACTGTTCATCTCTATATTAGTCTTGATTTTAAAAAATTCACTTAGAAACAACAGGAAAGAAGTTGATTTTCCTTCTGACTCCTACTTGTAAGTCATTTAACATATGAGGGAGAGACTTTCGCCCTCTTTCCAGAATTATGAATGGATTTACAGTCATTGTGAAGCAATTGCCCTACCCTTCCATCAATTGTAAAATTATTTCTGGGAAAATATTTTGTGTCTTGAGAACCTTGTCTTCTTAAAATTTTTTATAATATGTGGTCACTGTAGAAAATAAGTTGTGAAGCTGTCGAGTAGAAATGTAAATCTCCTCTATTAGTTATAAAGAAGACAAGACACAAAAGTCCAGACAAGTCCAAAAAAGGCTTGGTACCTACTTCAGATGGCTCTTGAAGGTGCCACAGAGAAGAAATAAAGGACAGTCCTATAAATATTGCACTAGAACAAACACTACTGGCTGTCAAGTCCAGTCCTTACTATAAGTACCGTAAGTACCCAATGTGAAACATTTCTTAAACTGAAGTCCAAGTAGCTTTTTATTATTACTCTCTTAGATTTATTGTTCCAGGCCATCAATTTCTACTGCTCAGAAGTCATTATACATTTACCCTGAATATACTGTTTCTGTGCCAATTTTGTTTCTATGCACAATTGATTCTCCCATTCTTTGCATTTACTCAGAAAATAATAGGTATTATGTATCACCCATGCATCTTAGCCTTTGTTTTATTAAGATAAAAAAGGCAAGATAGTCTGGTCTTCCCATAATTCTCTTCCCCCTCAGCATCTGTAAGGTTTCTCCATGATGGTTCTAGTGCAGAATGCTGCTGAGAATCTACAAGAAATCTTCCACCGAAGCTTTGTAAAACGTCACTGATACATCTATCTCTATTTCACCTGTAGTTTTCCTGATTAAAATAATCTTCTTTGTATGAATGTCTAGAACAGTTACTCAGAATTCCCTAATGATGAACTATATGCTCTATACATAAAGTTTTGGACTTAGTCATTATTCCTGGTGGTTGTTTTTGTGTTCAATTTTTATAATCCCTCATCAACTTCCAGGCTCTAGTTAAGTCTTAAGGTACTCTGTTGTTTGTGCGTGTTAGACTTATTGACAGCGCATCCGAAAGCTGTGCATCAGAACTTTTCCAACCTAAAGCAAGGGCAGGATGCAAAGACTGTCCACGATACTGCTCTAAGAGCTCTATTACCAGCCTTTCCTGACTAAAAGATTTGCTTTCAGTATAGCCCAACACAATCTTCTTTATCTATTTTTTATCAGTTTATCTGTATTGTGTAATAATTTCCCAGGCATGTTTTACTGAAATCTGGATTGATAGGTGTCACACCGCCCTGATGGAGCATGAGGTGTTTGGTAAATTCTCGTTAGGCTGAAGAAAGACACTGGTGTGTCAGGGAACACTTACGTTTTATTATATAGTCACCATAATTTTGGCAACAACAGCTCACTGTTTAGACTGGAAAGACATAGGCTAACAAGCCCTTAAATTTATACAATAGATTTCCACAAGAGGGGAGGCAAAGAAGCTCTTAATTTTGTACAATATACTTCAGAATTCAATGGTTCTGGCTCACAAGTCACAACACAACTCCATAATCTCCCAACTCCCACAACAGTGCTCAGTATGGAGTATGGGGTAAAATATGACAGACAGGCTTTCCTCAGGAGACAAAGAATGTCACCAGTCCTTAGATCCCACGCTGGTCCTGCCTCATGGGTAGTCCAGAGCTGGAGTTGCGAGACAAAGAAAGTGAAAGAGAGGAGAGGAGAGG
>VZRL01004534.1:0-36542 GCA_013397895.1 Origma solitaria | reverse complement strand
GGAGAGGAGGGGAGGGGAGGGGAGGGGAGGGGAGGGCCCAATCTGCTCTCTTTTTTAGTTCACCAGGTGCACACCTCTTATGTCAATTAGACTTTTCATGTATTCTGTTCATGTGAGCCCTGCCAGCCCTTTTCCAGAAAGTGATTTGGGGGTGGGGGGAGCTGATCATGAGACTCAAGGCGGAACAGGAAGTTGGCTGAGATCAGCACTTCCAGACCTTCTGCTCCAATCGCATTTTTCCTACCATAACAGTCAGAATTTGAGACATGAGTCTACAAATAGTTATACTTTATTTTCATTTTCTAAGAGGCCTTGCCTGGATGGCGTTGCACAATGCATAGGTGATAGACCCACGCTACTCACCATCATTTTTATTTGCTTCCATACCTTTCACTAGTTTAAATATCCAAAGTCCTGCCTACTGTTGAAGTCAGATAAAGAACTGTATTCAGCTGTTGCTCTTTCTCCATTTATTGACTGTAGATACTACAGTTCCAAATTTTTAGCCAAAAGGTATAGCTATTAGCCTTATAAATGTATTAACAATTCTTGGTATTTGATTTAGATTTAATATGGAAGTTTTTTAGAGCTCTGGAATGGATATCTCCAAAATGAGATATCTCTGAATTGAGTTTTACTTCAGTCTTAGATTTAGAAATTCTGCTTGCCTGCTGTCTCTTGTATTATTTTTGGGGATAGTTGGCTAATCTCTTTCATCAATCATACCAGAAAAAAAGACAATGCTTTAATTTACATTTGGGTTCATGGCAACATTGCCTTTAATCTCTGCTCTGTCCTTACGATATAGCAGGAATGGGGGTAGAGATGGGACACCTTCTTTTGTTCTTGATTATTTGTATGATAATTTTTATGGTATAAGTTAATTTGCAAGTTCTAAATCAGCTTGACTTTTGCTATTGTTCATATTATTTGACCATAGACTTCTAAGTTTGCTTTGAAAATATGTATCTCTTTTTTGACATTTCTTAGCTAGATTTTTGTTTATTCTTTATGAAGAGGGGATTCTCCCAGTGACTCTACTTCTTTTCCCTACACATTTCCCAAATGTGCTTTCACAAGGCTTCCTCACTTTGGTCACCTTGAAAGTAGCAAATGAAATGGTGACTGGCCCATTCTTTGGCCCTGAGGCCAACTGGTGCGTCAATACAATTAAAACTCTTTTGGCATCCAAAAGAGGTGCCTTATCCAAATTGTCTATTAGGAACAATCATGCAGACTTGCTTAGGGACTGACTAGGAGAGCCCTTGGTGGCCCAGAGTAAAATCATGCCAGAGACCCTTTTAACAGCATGAGAGTGAGATAATAGAGCACCACAGGCAATGTTTAATTAACTCATGTAGATGAGTCACTGTGCTCCCCAGCTCTTCCTGCACATTCCCTGCAAACGAGGACAGAAAGGTAATTCTCACAATCTTATCATGAGTTCCACATATTTTGGAGTATATATTAAAGCTTAAATAATCTGAAACAAATCTTTTGGGACAGTTTTACTGTCCATTCTAGAAAGAATGCCCAATATTCTTTTTTTTTGGTTTGTTGGTTGTTTTGGTTTTTTGTTTGGTTTTTTGGTGCTTTGTTTTTGCTGTTTTTTCATTTGTTTGTTATAACTTACCAGTGGAGAAAGAAAAAATATCACTTATGACTTGCACACAACCCTTTCAATAAAAGGTATTACGAACAATGATTTTTATTTTCTTCTTATTTTTAAACCAGCAGGCTTAATCAAGACTGAAGAAATACTAAAGGTGTTTTGAGTAATTTCTTCCACATTTTCTGTCCAACTACTGACCTAATTTAGCTATAATCTTGATTGTTTTTCTGGAGAAAACAGAGCTGGAATGTGAATCAGCACACATGCTTCTCAAAGGCTGCAGCATCCTCTGACGTGAAGTATCAAACCGTGACAGGTTGTGGATCAACTGAAAGCACAAAACAACAACACAAATAACATTTGAAACGTGCCTTTCATGGGTTTGAGAGAACAGCCAACTACAAGGAAAGAAAAAATTAGAAAGCAAAGCATGAGATTTATTGTGTGCCATCTAAAAATGAGACTCAGCTAATTCACAGGTTGAAACAAAAATACATTATTAATAGTGCAGTATGAGAAAAAAAGAGAGGGAAAAAGCTGGTACATGTTAGTAAATCTTTCACTTTGCATTTGAAAAACCAATCATTAGCTTTTTTTGAGGGGGGTTTATTGGGGGCTTTTTGTTCTATTGAACAAGCTTTTCCAAGACATGATTTCGGCCTCAAAAATACCATGTTTTTATGGTAACACTATTTGAATCTGTTGAAAAGAATTTTAAGTATCCTAAGAAAGTTCCTGATCTGGATTAACACACTAATAATTACGTAAAATTTAAAAAAAAAAAAAAAAAAAAAAAAAAAAAAAAAGAGAAGCTGAAGCTATCCCTGTTTTCTTTCCCCTAAGGCATTTCTCTGTAGTGGAACTATTGAGATGCTATCTTGTTCAACTGTTGCTAATATTAGCAGCTTTCAAGGTAAGTTTTTAAGGACAAACTACTGAAGATATTTTCTTTTGATTTTTAACTGAATTTTCTGGTTTGCTGAATAAATCTCTTATTTCACATATCTCAAACCCATGCTGCTATAGTGTTTTTATTTATTTACTTGTTGTTTGTTTGTTTCTTGTGAAACTATTCCTGTAGAAACTTGGATCTTCTCTCTATTTTCATGTGGTGAACTGACCTTGGCTGACTGCTGAGGGCCCCCAAGCTGATCTTTCTCTCCCCTTCCTGAACACAACAAGGAGAGAAAATTTAACGGAAGGCTTCTGTGTTGAGATAAGGACAGGGAGAGATCACTCCTCAGTTACTGTCATGGACAAAAGAGATTCAAGTTGGGGAAACTAGTTTAATTTATTAACGATCAAATCAGAGTAGAATAATGAGAAACACAAACAAATCTATGAACAACTCTCTGCTCTTCACAGGTTCAACTTCATTCCCAATTTCTCTAGCTTCTCCCTGTGGATAGCCCAGGGGGCCACTTCTTTCACCACACTTTTCCTCTGCTCCAGGATGGAGTCCCTCCTGTAGGAGACAGTCTTCCAAAAGCTTCTCCAACAGGAGCCCTTCCCACAGGCTGCAGTTTTTCACGAGCTGCTCCAGCGTGGGCTCTCGGGGGTCACAGCTTCCCTGCCACCAAATCCTTGCCAGGTGCTCCCACTACATTCAATTAGTGTGATCTGCAGTGAGCTCATCTCATCGTTTGTTGGAAAGCTTTCCTGAGTCTCTTCTCAGCTGCCATTGTGTGCATTTGCCGAGGAAAACAGTGCCAGTTGACAGAGGTTCAGTGCTTTTATAGTCGACGTTATGTTGAAAGATGATTGCTGTTCTCTAGAAAGCCCTGCTTATCTAGGTTTGATATCAACCAAATAATCACAGCCAAAGAAATACGAATTAAGGTACTTTTAACTGAATTTTGACTCTTCAGTACTTCTCTTGTAAAATCTGGGCACAGATGATTCAACATTATTTTGGTTTGCTTCACCTGGGGGAAGCATCTTTCAGTTGTCTTAATTCTTACATAGCTTAACCCCATACCACTGTATAGAATTCTTTTTTTTGGTTCTTTGTGCCTGTGTTTACTGTCTTTCCACACAGGGGGAAGTACCTTTCTAGTTATGAAATGTACCAATGAAATGCAAATTACCACAGCAGTCTAAGAGAATCCAGAAATTTAAGGTGAAGACACCTGACATGTCCTTGCCACCGGCCACTGTATTGAAGTAAATTAAAAGAGGGCAGGAAGATGGCAGCACAGTGAGGATTATGGACGACATGTCAGGCATTATTTTAAATCTTTTTATCTTCTGTCAACTTAAATCAGGTTCTAGAAAGGTACTGGGGCAGAGAACAGAGCTGCAAAAGTAGCCAAATTAAAAATGTTTCTTTTTTACCTATGAATCAGGATCATGTCTCTTACTTATTCAGAGTATTATCTGTTAAGTGTGGTAAAAAAAGTAAGATTTCATTGCTTCTGCTGTTACCAGTCCTACATAGCCAGCTACAGCTGTGTTTGAGTGAAGGTTTCTCCCCAGAAATAAACAAAATAACACTGTGTGCAATCTGAGGCAATGATCCAATTTACTGATGCCCTCAGGTTGCCTAGGTGCCACAACTGCCTCTAAATGAAGGTAATGTGACTATGCAGCTGTCACCAAGGGGATAGGGAAATAAGTGGGGTTCCAAAAATATACACAGGGGTATGATTTGACCCAGAGAGCAAAGAACGAAGAAGGTTGGAAAAGACTGATTTTGGTACCTCAAGTTGCATGGGGGAGGAAAAACAAAAGTATAATTTTGTTAGCATGCTCTGCCCATCGCCGGATATTTCAGTGCCAGCGTCTCTGCCACCTGTCAAAACACAGGTGTACGCTGTGTCCTTACGGAGGGATTTGAGGCAGCTCAGGAGAAATTAATCTCAAAATGCAGACTGACAGTGCAATGCCCAACTTTACAGTACACAGCTACCTGGCAACACTCACAGCCCTTCCTAAGGGTTTGTGTTCTTTGAGCAGAACAGGAATAAAACCTCGTGTTTAAGAAGGCAAATCACAGAAAACAGCACACGGAGTAATGAGCGTTTATGCCAGAGGATACAAAACTGTGAGAACAAACATATATAACAAAGTGTGCCTTTCTCTCAGAGTTACACACTTCCCTCAGGTCAACACAAACTGTTTCTCCCCCGGCAGAAATTCAGCCCTTGAGCTGAGTGTCCATGAAAACTCCTCAGACTCACACTGGTGCAAGGGTTGTGATGGCTTCGCTCTTTTCCTGCTCTGTTCCAGCCTAGGGCAATGGGACTGATTTGAGCATTATCAGGTAAGGATTTTTGAGGCTGGATAGATTCCTTCCACTGACACTGTTCTACTTCGTACACAGTAATTAAATATTCAGTAGTCCAAAGAAAGTGTAGAAAAAATGGCTTTGTAGCCTGTGGGTAAGCAGCTTGTTTATGAAGAAGTTGTCCAAATTCATATACCTTCTCTCTTCATTCCATTCAGACATTGCCTAAAGTTTGCAGCTTCAGCTTCTCCAGCAAATTAACTATTAGTGTTTTCCCAACCAACAAAAGGCAACTGCTCCCAGCCTAAGGCATTGGAGATCAGAAGTATTGGGGGTATTTTTTTAGTGAATGTATCCTTCCTTTTGTTTTGTAGATGGAATTTATTTTTTTTTTACAATTTTCTTTGTTTCGGTCACACATTGCTTCGTACACTTTTCCAAAGCAATTAAGGACAGTAGAAACATCAAATTTTATTTAGCTAAGACAAGATAATAGTACTGCTGGTGGTTTTTTTTCTCCAGTTTGTTTCTACTCAGAGATTGAGAAAAAGACTCGGACACAATTTCTTTAAGGATTTGACACCAGATTATTTCTGAGTTTTCTGAGAAGTCCCTCATGACTTCATTGCAAATCCATACAACACATGCCTGGGTGGGACAGAATAGGAGATTAATACATGAGAAGAGGTACTTAACCATGCAAAGATTTCAGTGGGAGGTGAGTATCCAGAAAATCCCTTAGGTAGGATTTCGGCTATCAGGAAGCATGTCTGAGAACATGTCTAAACAGAAGGGATTTCTTACAGCCTTGATTAAAATTTAGAACATCCCTAGAGTCCTTCTCTTTTCCTTATCCTACTTTATTGTACTTTCTTTAATTTAACTTATTTATTGTTGTGAAAAGATTGAAGGTTGTCATAAAAACCTGGCAAAAATACTTATTCATTAATTTACTACACTTAAAGTTGAAAAAAATTCTGTAGTTGTTCAGGCATTAAAACTGTATTGAGACTACCTACCTTTAAGGATGATTCACATCTATTAATAAAAACTTTTTCCTCTTCTCTCCATATCTTCCTGTAATGCCTCAGAATCTCTTGCTAACCCTTTCCTTTGGATAGATAAATGGGTTAGTTTTAATGTCGTTGGGTTTTGATCCTTTCTGAGTTTCCTGAAAGATTAAAGGAGAAAAAGTATACCCAACAGGAACAAGCAATTTATAAATATATGACAGGAATAGTTATACAAACAAACAAAAGAACTGATATATTAAACTGGGTGAATAATAATTTGCAATGGATTGTGAGTCAGATATGTATTTTAATGGGCTTTAATTGTTATTGGGTTCAGATACATGGAAGAAACACTGCAGCTTAAATTCGCTGAAGCCTACCATGATACAGATGACAGGAGCGCTAAAGAAGACAGTGGTATGGACTGTGACAACATGGCAAAAATTCTTGCTTCTGACATAACATATTCAGAAAAACCTTTATTTTTACTATCCTTATCTTCTTCTTTTCTTGGCACTGCTGTACTGATGCTAATGGCAACTACTATATTAGTCCCACAAACAGAGACCTGAAAATGGAACAAAGTCTGCATTTAGACTCACCTTTCTCACGCTGGGCTTTGCGTAGCTTTTGTGCACGATCCTGTAAACACATTCTGACAAAGATCTGCGCTATCAAGCAAGCTCAGGCACAGTGTTTCCATCAATGTTTTCTGCACCAAGCAGAGCATCTTTCAGCTGGAGCTTTCTGGCATCTGTTGGGTGCAGGATACATGACACATCTCGAAAACAAGCAGTTTACTGTAGCGCTGTCATGGTTTAACCCAGCAGGCAACTAAGCCCCACACAGTCACTCATTTACTTGCCCCTGGTCAAAAGGGGGAGGGAATCATAAAAGCGAGAAAAACTCGTGGGTTGAGTGAAGACAATTTAATGAATAAACAAAAGCTGTGCACCCAAGCAAAGCTGAGCAAAGCAAGGAATTAATTCACTGCTTCCCATGGGCAGGCAGGTGTTCAGCCATCCCAGGAAAGCTGAGCTCCATCATGCACAGCAATGACAAACACCATCACTCTGAACATCTTCCCTTCCCTCCTCTTCCCCCAGTTCTAAATGCTGAGCCGCATACACCAGCTGGTCTGGGATGTCCCTGTGGTCAGCTGGGGTCAGCTGCCCCAGCTGTGACCCCACAACATTTTGTGCACCCCCAGCCTCCTTTCTGGTGAGATGGGTGAGGAACTTGGCACTGTGCAAGCACTGCTCAGAAATAACTAAAACATCCCTGTGTTATCAGCACTGCTTCCAGCACAAATCCAAAACACAGTCCCATACCAGCTACTATGGAGAAAATTAACTCTACCCAAGCCAAAACCAATACAAGCAGGCATATGAAAAATTCACAAAAAATAACCCCAAGGGAATAAAAGAATAAACCCTGATTTGAGCAAATGCAGCATTAATCTAAACTATTTTAGGCATTAAATGGTCATTTTGTAAGGGTCTGAACGTTATAAAGATCTCTAAAGTAGCTCTAAGTAACATTATGTATGGGCACATAATTCCTTATTAGATTAACTCATCAGCAACACTAAATCAAAAAATATAAGCATAGGTATATTTAAATGATTTTTTTTTCCTCTACCCTTCATGGTCCACATTCAGGCTCAACATGCACATTTTCTCTTCTGCCTGATGGTTCTTACTCCAGTAATAAGGAATATCGGTGAACTTTCTGGGGGCAGGCTTGACATTGGAGTCTGCCATCTAGGACAGACAGAGAGAAATTTCACAACAGGCAAAGTAGTTTGAATGTAATTCATAGGAGACTATTGTTGAGAAATGTGTTCATTCATTTTTCAGATGGATGATTTTTCACATAGCACTGATCTGTCCCTTGTTTCCCCCTCCCTATTCCATATCTTCCAATGTCATCTTCTTGCAAGTAAGAAAAAATACATTTTGGTAACAGAGGGAGTGATTCTTGGGCTACCTTAAAGTATAACCTAAATCATCACCTTCACAAGCAATACAAACAAAGTCATAAGTTCTTTCTGTGCTCATTCTTGTGATCACATGAATGAGCAGTACATGGTGTTTCTGCAGCATCTTTAATAGAATGTCTCAAACTAATTTTCCAGCAATTACCAAATTATAACACCTATGTGACCTAAGATTTTCTGTAGTCCAACTTGTTTCAACAGCAAAATTAATGTTCTTAGAGTTTAGGAGATTATATTTTAAAATATAATACTTTAATAATTTTTATTAAATTAAGAAAAGTTAATTGCTTTTATAATTTGAAACTTAAACATTAGTAGAATTTTAAATGTATAATTATACAATTTTAAGAAGTGTTTATAGTTATTTAAAACCTGGACCGTCTAAAATTCAAAAATGTAAAGTTACCTCAGACAAATAGTTTAATCATTTTCTCTCAGTATTTATGTCTGTTTTCAATAACAATAAAGAATCCAAACTTCAGCTGAGCAATAGAGAGAAGTGGAACTAAAACCAGAGTGACTTTAAATACTACTTACACAGAATAGCTCTCAAAATTAGATAACATGGGGTATTAGATATTAACTATTTATGTGCATGTATTCCTTTAAAAAGCATCAACAAATTAACCTCTTCTTTGCAGTTGTGATTTAGGTTTGTCTCCAGAGAGAGGCAACAGAGTAGGCATTCACATCCCTTTTAGACACCGTAACATTCTAGATGTGATCCTTACTGGGCAGGAGACATCCATTCACTTAAACAGAATGGCACAACTTTGATGAGAGCCTAAATTCAGAAAAGAAATTAATATCATGATAGAATATTACCAGAAACCATGTCACCATCTAGATTGAAACACGATTTGGGAGAAATAGGATGAGTGCTCTGAGCAGCCTCATTATGAGCCATGAGAGAAGCACTCAAAGGATCTGGAATGGAAAGTCATCTTCAGTACGAAGCTGTATCCACCTCCAAGATTTGGAAACTTCTACTTTTTATCTGCTTGATTGCTCACAATCTTTAAAAGACTTGTACAGAAATCTCTGACAGTTTTAACAGAGTTGCTCTTTCTCTGTCAAGAATCAGATGAACTTGTTGTTCTGTAAATAGTAAAAACTATACTAAGAGTGAAACACAGTGGGTCTGATTCCTAACTACACTGCTGCTTATGCAGCCATCCAGGGTCCAATATAACAGGCAGATAACAAGAAATGTTGTTGAGGTGAAATGTGTGCAAAATATTATGGACTACATTTTTATTGTGTCCGCCTACATTTTTCATGAGGCATTGTTAGTGAATTAGTTGAAATGGAGTCTAAAACAGAATCATGAGCTCTAAAACAGAACACTGTCTAGTGTATGTAGAGAGGACTTGATTGTTATTATTGTTTTCATGGTCAAATTTTGGGAAAGCTGTGAATTTTCTTGCAGACAGGGTACCTACTGGGTTTAACTTATTTGTATATTCTTCAAATATGTTTTGGGACCACGTACTGGAATAATCCATGCTAGTAGCTCTTTAAGAAAACTGCCAGCATATTGTGTCATTTGGGATATTTTTCAACCCACACTTATCAAATGCATTTTCCTGGCACTCTGAAAATTCCAGATGCCCTTGCAGAGATGGCACCTGATGCAGAACAGTGTCACAGCCTTTCCTAGAAACCCCCCGGTATTGGCTGCAGCCACATCAGGCCTGCCAGCAGCTGGAACTCCACTGAACTCAGGCTGTGTGCCATGAATGGATGATCAAATGTGACAGGTCTTTTTTGGGAGCATAACCAACAGTGGGCACACATCAGTGCTTTCTTTAATCTCTTTGCAAATCAGGCTGTACATATAGCTGGTTAATATACATGATATACATTATATCACAGATATAATTGCATTAAATATAAATAACTTTTCTAAAATAAAATATAATTCAGCTTAGAAAACTGTATGATAATGATAAAGCTGAGACAAAGGTAACATTTCTGGGTTTACTGGGAATAACAAGAACATCTACATTAGTAACAGCAAAAATGGCTAAAAACAAGCTGAGGCACAAATACACATTGCAGAGAATACCAAACCCCAGCTCCATACCAATTTTTTTTTTTTTTTTTTTTTTTNTTTTTTTTTTTTTCCTGCCCTCTTCAGTATGCCTCCTTTGGATTTTTGTCTGCAGGTATAACTTCTCTTAAATGTTTGGAAAAACATATCTTTCCAAATTTTTAGAGGAATTTGGGCATGAATAAAGGATAAACATTTTTCATTTCAAATCCTTGGTTAAAGATTTGCTTTCACTTCAGAGAACTGACAGTAAGGACATATTTGACCCATTGCCTTCATCCTTATGAATTAGAGTGGAAGCATCCAAGTGTGAAAGCACGAAAACTCACACAGATTGCCTTGTGGCCCTTGAAGAAGGCCTCTCCCTGCATGCCAAGGCAGTGCACACCTGCCTAAGAGTTCTGGGGTTCTGGGGAGGCAGAGATCTGTTTCTGCCCCTCCCTGATGTGGGCAGGTGCTGGGAAGAGCAGCAGCAACAGTGCAGCTTTCCCCTCCTCTCCTCTCCTCTCCTCTCCTCTCCTCTCCTCTCCTCTCCTCTCTTCCATGGTCCTCTTCAATGTAGATTTGCACTCGCTGTAGGTACAGCTAGTCTCTAAAAACGTGAATAACCTGGTCATCATGAATGTGTTTGTGTAATCATGTGATTGCTTACTCATTTTCACAACTCTATTCTTCCTCCTGAAGATAAAACAGATGGGAATAATTATACAGCTTTTGCATGTAAGTACACAGCAGTTACATACAAGGCTTTGAAAAAACGAACGATGTTCTCATTTCTAGGTTTTGCATACCTAGTTCTTTGGGGCATGGATGGGAAGGTGGAAAGATGTCTGCTCTAGTTTCTAGGAACACAGTGAATTTCAGAAGCCCTTTTTTTCCAGCACTTGGGTGTTGTGTAAAAGCTGAGGACTCTGGCACCTTATATTTTTCTCCTACATTAGAGACAAAAACCTGTTGGTTTACCTGTTTTTCTGGACACTCTGTAGCATATAAAGTTTACTTGTATTGACTTACATTTTTTTTAACTAAAAACAACACTTCTAACTTATATTTACAATGGCAATCCAGTACCAATACATTATCACATTTGATTTATTTTGAAACCTTACTAAGCTCATAGCAAATTGCAAGTGAACACAATAGTTTGTTGAAGAGAAAATGGAAGTTTATATGGAAGGAGTAGCAGGTATGATTCAGTAGTTGAAAAACAGTAATACTATTTGTTATTTTATTTGAGGTTCTGGTCTGTTCAGCATGTCTTCACAGAGAGGGGGGAGAAAAAAACCACAAACACTAAAACCAGTGTGTTCGTGACAAACCACATGATTTTGCCTCCAACATTAACTGGCAAATATGCTAATACTTCAAATTTCATGATGGACTATGTCTGGCTACATGACTTGTAAGTCATGTGAAATCCTTCAAAATTAATGCCCTTGAGAGCTGTAAATTTTATGAACCAAAACTGGACATTTCAAACAATCTTCTGGTGTTTTTTATGAGATTTTTTATATCTCATTAAAAACCTGGTTTGTGTTTTTACTAATACAAATTTTCTTTCCACCTTTTTTTTTTTTTCTTTTTACTTATTGCAGTACTTAAAATATGCCCTCCAAGTTGAAATTATGCAGTTGTAGTGACTGAAGTGGTATTTTCTTGTCTTTAAGTCTTTTAACATTTTGCAATTCTGTGAAACTGAAACTTGCTTTATTCACAAATTAGAATATGGCTTTTACTCATTTTATCCAAGTCATTAATTCTCAGAATTAAACAACATTAGCTATCATAGACAGTAAACAATTGCTTCTGTGTATTGATTAAACCATACTATGTTAATATGACCTAAATGAGAGCATTTAAACTCATATCCCTAGAGTAATTATGGGCTAGTCTGCTGAATACCAGCATTTCAAAATCTATTTGAATGGTGAGGCCCAAACGATAGATCACAGATGTCTTATGTATTAAGAAAGTGCAACAACACTATACTAAAAACAAGTCTCTTGCTAAATACACTTGCAGTTTTCATGCTGAGAAAATATTTCTTTTTTCTTTTCATACATAACTGTCTTTTCTGACAAAATGATAGCATTCTTGTCATCAATCTGTTCTAGGACA
This sequence comes from Origma solitaria, assembly GCA_013397895.1. Taxonomy (NCBI): domain Eukaryota; kingdom Metazoa; phylum Chordata; class Aves; order Passeriformes; family Acanthizidae; genus Origma; species Origma solitaria. The sequence goes on along the minus strand of VZRL01004534.1, from coordinate 24,521 downwards.
TCCAGGAAATTGTGAATACAGAACAGAGCTTTCTCAGCAGTTGAATGAAGATGAGCATTTTGAAATTCAATTAAATTTTAAATCAGTAAAAGGCCATTTCACATTGGCATTTTCCGTGGTCTGTATTTATTCGAAGTTGTTTTAATTCATTTTCTTATATTTTAACATTTTCAGGCCATGTATTATGTATCAAACTCAAAGGCCATTCTGCTTTTTGTATCACACATTTCTTTTTTTGCTACCAATTTGATGATTTTTACAAAGACTTGGGAGAACAGATAGTATAGTTAGCATTAGCTTTTCAACAGTTCACAAAGGAGAAACCTTTGCTCCTGTGCCTGGTAATTTTGTCCCAGAGTGCCTTGCTAGTCCTAGCACTTCTGCTGATAATGAAAGAAGACTACAACTTCACTCTCTGCATCAGCAATTTTGTTCAATAAGAAAGGGACTATTTCTACAGCTGTTCACTTAATAAGGACTTTATTTCCACACCTGGATATATTTTGGTATCATGTCTGCAATTAGCAGTGTTAGTCTAAGTCTCAAAATTTCCTACTATTATCTCAGCAAGCAGCATTTAAGATAATTCAATTTTTATAAACAAACAGGAAAGGAATCTCTTTGCATCATCTCAGTTGCCAGCTGGTGATGGTGAGAGGTAAATTGACCCTTGTGTCTTCAAAATTCAAAGCAGGTGAAAACAACATTTGTTTTATTTTCATTAGTACTTTCCTGAGGGCTACTCTCATTGAGCATTGCATTTCTGCTTTACTTGGATCAGGAGTACTATTTCAAAATGAAGTTGTTATGAAATGTAAATGCCTGAGAACATGAACTCTGGATAAACTTGGTGTCAATCACTCTATGCTAATATACATGGAATGAAATGCAAATGTCTGTTTACAAAATTAGTCTCACAAGGAATTGCTTAATGTCTGTTGGACTGATATTTTTCAAAGATCAAGATTAAATCAGATATATGCACATGTTACTTTTCACTTAAGTGAACAGTGTTACACAAATTTGTTTGGAGAACAATCATCCTTACCACTGCATTACTGCAGTTAAGATTGTTTTGCAATTGACATTTTTTAGAAAATCATTTCATATTCAGAAGGATGAGTAGGTTTACTAGACAGGAACAGGAACATACTGACCTCGTCTAAATGGGTACAGGCTCTTGGGAGCACTTTTGATAAAGGTTTTATAAAAATGTCATACAGAATGATTTTACAGACAGTAGACCCCATGAACCCTCATCTGGTATTTTCGAAAGTACTTGCATGCAATTCTAAGATGATGAATGCGCTAATAATGTGAGGGAGAAATTGAAGTCGGGTGCAGAAGATCTAGCTGGCTCTCTGCATTAAAGATAAAAAAAAAAGAAATCTTGCTCCTCAGATTTTTTTTTTTAATTTTGAAACTACCCAAATGTCAGAGACAAGATTATGACCTTTTTGAACTTGTTACCATTCTAATATTGGAGTGCTTGCAACTGAAATATTATGGTTCAATTCCAAGAGACAAACAAGTAATTCCAGATAAAAATACATGCTTTCTTCCCTACACTGTTATTACTTTAAACAAACTGGGAGAATAGAGTGTCTCCAGAGAGTAATCCATCCAAAGATTATTCAAGAGCTAAAACAGGACGAATTAATCCCATTCTGAGAATGCTTATCTCTCTAGCTGAAAAGGGAGCATAACTTGTAGTATGAACTGACTACTTAGGTAACCCTAGTTCAGTACGAAAATTCCATTCTCAGTGTCTACTTAAAATTTTAGTGGCAGATGACAAAATTCCCTTAAAAATCTTTCTATCAGTGTTAGCTTCTGTTTTCAAGTCAATTTTTTTCTGCTTTTAACTTATTAGGATTGCACATAGATGATATCACTCCATTGACACAAATGGGTGATCAGATTTCTGAGCTCAGGTCAATGCTGTTCACCATTAACCATTAGCTTTTCCTCCTTCCCAGCCTTGTCTTTGTCTAGAATGAGTGCAGACCTCATTAATTAAACATCATTGTCGATGCTGTTTCATAATCTGACTGAGCTGCTCAGAAATGTTCACATCAGCTGCTCTCTGATGCTCAGGTGGGACCGGAGTCAGAAAAAACAGAATCTTGTGGGCCATTGGGAGGCAGTGGCTCATACAATGTTGGAAACCTCAGGGCATTTCCTGACCTTCATTGCTCTATCAACTTCCTTGCAACACTGTGGAAAGTGAAAAGGTAAAATCAGTGTAAGCACTGCTGTCTTGGGCACCATATTAAATTCTACTGTCCCACCTGGAATGTTAACCCTGTGATTACCCAGTGTTTCTAAGGGTAGGAATGAAGGTTTCTGTGCTGCTTCAGTACAAGTGTACATTCTCACTCATCACAGAAGCAAAGGCAAAGAAACCCTCATGGTTGGCCAGCTGAATTTTCCTGGTTTTGAAATAGAGCTTCAGCTAGGCAGTGTATTCTAAAGGCAGTACATCTTTCCTAAAACTGCATCACATTATTTCTGAACATACAGTAATTCACTTTTTTTAATGGAGAAAATTAGCAAGTAGTTCATTTAAATTCAATTTACCTCTCTTTAAAACTAGTGTTCAAAACTGTTTTGTAAAGCTTTCGTATGCGTTCACAGATTAATTCAGATAATTTCAACTTCTATATGGCTACATATTGAATATTTATGTCAAAATAAAACTTAACATTTCTGGGATTTTAAAAAAACTTGTTTTATTTTTTTAAACTGCAGGTTTCCTTTGAAACAAAGGTAGGTAGTTCTATTGTATTAATATTTCCAGTAGTGGAACTATGAATATAATTTCTTCTTGTTTCTACTTTCAAAAAAAATTTAGGAAAGAAAAATTCATGTATGCAGAAGGCAACTCTGAGCGCCACACATTTCAGTTAAAATAGTCACACTGTAGTTGCAAAGGAGCATATTCTTAGCTTTATTTCTAGATCACAAAATATTCCAAGTTGGAAGAGAAACACAAGGATCATCAAGTCCAAATTTACTTGAAATTATATTCTCAACTTTTGTATCATCACATTTGTGTGTTTTGGTTGGATTTCTTTAATTTTTTTAGGGGACTGTTTGATTAATTTTGTTTTGGTTTTCCCTGAGATCTGCTTTAAGAAAGCAAAGTGTTTCAGGGCAATCTCAGCTATATCTGAAATAATAAGTCCTGATGTGCCTCAGGTGCAGAATGAGTCTCTACCCAGCCAGAGCTGTCCACTGCTCTAAATTTCAGAAGGCTTATTAGCTAGAATCCAGAGCTCTACCTAAGTAGGATAAATCTGTTCTTGCTACATTTATTTGCGCTATGCAACATTTCCAGCTTTGAAGTGAAAGGGATTCATGGTAGTCTGAGCTTTATAAATTGTAATAAAAGTAAGGTTATGCAATGAGTTTCACGACATGAGTATTATGAAAATTTTTCATCACCTGGACTATCCCCCCCCCTCTTTTTTTTTTTTTTTTTTTCCTTTTAATGGAGACTCATCTACATAGTTATCCTATCAGGTGTCTCACAGCCCAGAGATAATTACACCCAGAACAAACAACCAAAACCTACCTCAGTTTGGCTCCTCTGCAGCCTGCTAGCCTCAGCTCTTTAGTTCTTGACACAGCAAATTCTAATCACAACCTTAACTCAGAAGAGCAGCAATTCTTGTTAGTCCCTGCACTAAGTATGACCTATTCCAGATATCATCCTAGCCTTGCTAATCTTGGAAATTCAATCAATAAACCTGGCTCTGCTCTTCCAGGTGCCTGCCCTAACACAACCATTAAATGCAAGTGCAGTGACCTTCCCGAGTCCTGATATCAATCAAATGCCAAATGCCACTGCTGGCATTGCCCTTCATCTTATCTCTGCAGGCTTTGTAGGATCTCTCAGTGAACCACAATGCTCAAACTTGATTCTAATCCTAAACCAGATTCTGACATTAGTATAAAAACAAGACACTGTAATGACCTTGATTAACTCAAGCAATAATCACAAATGTATAGCTCACTTATTTGTCACTTTCCAATCATACCTTTCCTCCCGTGGCAAATATCTGGATTTAAAGAAAAAAATGGTTTTTTACCTCATGCTGATTTATTCTCATGCAGTCAAGCAATTAAGCTAATGTCAGATAAATTCAGCCAGTTTTCCTAAAAGCAGACACTAAGTCTGACTCAAATGTAACATTACCTTTAACAAAGTCAACCAGCAACCCTCTGTGGGCATTCACTCCTCCTTAGTCCAATAAAATACAATAATTCTTCTTCCTAAAGCCTAATGCCAAACCTATATTTAACATAGGAGTTTATTAGCTCCATCTAACCAGGAGCAGAACAAAATATTTCTAAAAGCCCAGCTCTGTGTGCCACGCAGAATTCATACTCGACATTAATTTTCCTACTTCAACTGTCCCAAACTCCACCACAGGCCTAAATATCATCTTAGCACAACAAAGTACTTACCCCTCACAGTCTCAAAATAAATTATACACTGAACCTGACAGAATTAATCCAGGAGTTAGTTATACAACCTCTGTTTCCCTGAGTTCCAGCTCTGGGTTAAAATAAGCCCTCCCCTGCATCTTGCAGGATCAGGCCAGCCTTTCTTCCTCTCCGAGGGATGATCTGGAAGTCCTCGAACACACCATGATTCACCTTCCCTGTTCCGGAATTGCTCATCACTGTTAGACATGAAGCATTTTCAGGCAGAAGCATGGGATTGTTACACACCTAACCACAGCCATAATGAAAACCCTTCTAACTCATTCTCTGCCTGAATTCTGTCTAAGGTATTTGCCCATGTCAGCAACAACCTTTATTGATTTTAGCAGAACCAAAATATACAGCTGTCTCCGCTGTTCTAAATTTTACTGCTGCTCTAGCAGTGGTAGCAGGGATCTTCTGACAGCTCCTGGTCTGACAGAATGTTCTGGTTGGGCGTTTTCAGGAAAGTCAGTCACAGCACTAACGCGCAGTTTAATGTTAATTCTTGAGCCAGTGATGGATTCTGCTGTACACTGTCAAGGAGAGATTAAGACCAGAGTTAGAGGACTGGAGAGCAAGAAGGGACTGGGAGATTTATTGCTCACTCTTGTGAGGCTGGGGTAGGAGTTTTTCACAGGTGAATGTTTTAAGGCACTGCTAGGAATTGATGAGTGGTGGCACTGTAATTTCATTAGGGTTAAGACTAGAAGCAACAGGATTTAAAGAACAAAGGGTATCTATATCATGACAGATCCACAGAAATAGGATGTAACTTTTATGGGCCTATAATATCAGTCTTTTCCCCTTGCTCTGACAGGCTCCAGACCAAAAACCAGCTTCTGCCCTCATGAAGTGCAGCAGCCAAGAGCACCAATCTTAATCATAAACTCTAACACAAATTCTGCTGGGTAAAATCCTAATGTTGTCATCAGTACCTCCAGTTCTCTGTCAGTCCTCAGATTTCATGTTTTTCACAGGCCCCTGATAGCCTGGGGACAGTCATCTTGGCACTACAGAATCAAGCACAATACTAGATCAGAAACACATGCTTTCAGATTTTCTGTTTCAGAAGAGACCAAGGTAGCCCCATTCCTAAAGGCAGCAACCAAGGACATTTAATAGAAATAGCAGTCAGGTTTATTTAGGGAATCAACAGTAGTGCTTGGATTGTCAAATTACAGCCTCACAAATAATCAATAAACCGTTCCTTCTGTCAAACACCTAGCACCACCCTGGTTCCAACAAAAGTCAAACAAATGTTAGACTCTCACATTTTATATATAGAAGAATGATTCTTATTCTTTAGCAAGCCACATGTATTGCTAGTTAGTCCAACTTTTCCCCATTAGTTTTCCACTTTTATCATTTTGTTTAGCAATTTATATAAATAGCTATAAGAACAGTGATCTAACCATAATCGCTCCACAAAAAAAAAAAAAACAAACCTCTAATTTTTCTTTTTAACACACAATCAAGACCAAGCATCTACACAACTTTCTAACTTTCTAATTTACACATGGTTATATGTTTATACCTGCTCATCTTCTGAGCCATCACTGGTTAAGATAGTCTCTAATGCTTGTTAACTTGAAGGTTAGGGCCTTCATATATTAAACTTTATTGCCCCCAACCCCTGCTGTCTTAAATGGTAAAACAAAATCAAATTCTAACTCAAATCTTGCCACTCCCAACTATAATATCTTGTTTGTTCTCACCCCATGCTCATCTGCTTGCCAAAGCAGGAGGGAAGAGTGTTCATAGATGTGTAAGACAATTACTGGGCTATGTGTGCAATTGTTTCAGAGTGAGGACTGAGCCAGCAATATTTTAGGAACATTTAGGTCACAGGACTGCTTTAAATGTTGCAGTTTAGTTTGTGTCTTGACCACAATCCAGACAAAAGAAAAATAATGAATAAACTGGGTCATGCAAAGCTCATGAGAATGCTCTGGTGGAAAGAAGTAAGTATCATATTGCTGTCTGGACCAGGATGGGTTCACTTGTCAGCAAAATATATTCAAGTTTGAGGCAGTAATGTCTAAATAAATAGTTTTACTGCTTAAAGTATATTGTTGTGACTAAGATGATAAAAACTTACAGAAAATCCTAATATTTCTCTAATAAATTCTGGATGAACAAGATGTAGCTCAGCTTCAGTTCAGGGATCAGGGCAGGAAAGACTGTATAGCTAAGATTATTGCTATGGTCAGACAAAGATTTACGTTTAGTAACAAGGAATATGATTACCTCTGGTCTAAAGGAAGAGTTTTTGCTTTTTGAGAGAAGAAATATATAAGGCTCGTAGTGTTGGGCTGAGCTGCAATGGTGTAGTTTCAATTTGAAGGGTAGTCCTGAACAAGAAAAGGAAGGCTTTTAGAGTTCAGGAAAGAAAAGAATTGTACTTGGTGTTCAGAAATAGATTACAGTCTGGGAGTTAGGTTTGTGTCTGTAGCCTTCCAGATTTATAGAGTTAAGAGTCTAGGTGTCAGCAGGAACGGAGATTATGATTTATGGTCCTAACTTGTATTGGTGTAACTAGGCCATGACTTTGGTATAACACGGATCAGTTCTCCAGCTGAAAGCAGCAGTTGATCAGGTACATTAATTTCTAGATCCTCTCAACTAGTTAATACAAGGATTAGGGGCACCAGCAGAAACAAATTTTTCAAAATCTGATTTTCAGGGATATGTGGTAATGCAGAGAAATTTGCAAACTAATATTTAAAGTTGCACTATGGGTTTGGCTGAGGTTACAGGCAAGAGACCTCAGTCTCCTGTTAGGAAGTAGAAGAAATGAGGACTCACATGAAGCTTGTTTGAAAGTGCAAAAAGTTGTGGCACAGTCGTTACTGCAGGGAGGATTTACTGCATCTCTGGAAGCAATCAAGTTTCATGCTGATGTTGGTGTTAGATTTGGAGTTAGGACTCAGCAGAACCTGAAATGCCAAGTTTGTTGCTCAAATACCACAGGACAAAAGTAAGGGTCTGTAATGATTTATTACCATCGGCTAAGGGGATAATGAGGTACTCTGCTATAGTAGTAATTTGGCTCCAGGGTAGATTGCAGTCAGAAGTGCCTACATGGGGAATATCCTAAATTCTAATACTAAAACGAGGATTAGTGACAGTAGGAATGTTTAAGGGAGGCACGTGGGAGTTACAAGGTTATGGCTGTTAATTCAGAGTTAGGAATTCATTTTAGGGGAGCAGAGACTAATGACTGAGTTAAATTCATTGCTGGTCCTGGCTGGGCAAGGGCAATTGTCAGTAAGTCGAATACTTCGTTGTCATTCCAGGATAATAGCAGTCTCTGGGGTGTGTGAGTGGCGTGTTTCCATGTGTGTATATGTAAAGATTTATATATGTATAGAATATATGCATACATCCATGTATGTAGGTGTTCAGAGCTAAATTTTAACTTAGGACTAAATCTAAGTTAGTTTTCAGGAACAGATCTGAACTGAAGGAGCTGAATAAATTGTTGTATCTTAATTCCTTACATTCTTGAAGAAAGAAGTAGTTTGGAGGCAGTCTTTGTTCTTAAGCATGGAAATAGAGCTCAAGCCACCAGACTTCCCAGAATGCTGAGTTCAGAAAGCCCTACCATGTCTCTGAGACACCAACAGGTTATATGCACTTCAGAAGTCCAGCAGGGCTCACTTGCCTCTGATATTAACATGTATGTGCAGCTGTGAAGTTCATTGACTTGGTTTTTTTTCTCACTTCAACATGAATATATGCAGAAAAGAGGAGCATTTAGCTTAATTGTTACACTGAAAACATCGGTTTGATGCTCCAGAATATAAAATGTACGGCCGGGTAAAAGGAGATTTTTAAAATAATTAGTTCAGGGTTTAACTATTTTTCTTACAAAAATCGGGATCAGATAGAAGCAAGTAATTACTTCATTGGTTACATTGTTCTCTCTTGTTAACATACGAAACCAATTATGAAAAATGAAGATATTTTGATATAATTACTACATTGATTCAATTTTTCTTCTTCTTTTTATTTCAAAAGAGCATGACAGATAAGTTGCTACTATAATCAGTTTGAAGTGAATTCTGTGCTGGTAAATGAGGTCAGACTAATGGTCTTCATAAATGAAGTTTTCTGATATACTGCTAGTTAGAAAAATTTGTATTACTTCCTCTACTGAAAAATTAGATTTTTTTTAAAATATAAATTGAAATGCTTCATTTAGTTGCATTTATTTAGAAATGTTGCAATGATTTCCTATGAGATTGAGAATATAAATTCCATTTTACTACATTCTCCTATCAGTTGGGTCTAGCACTGTAGATATATATATATTTAAAAATATATACTCTACCTATTTTCTCATTATTTTCATAGTTGTTAAAGAAAATGTTGCATCATTTAATCTGGTGAAATATGTGATATTTAATAAGGCAGAGTTTGTCCAAATAGAGCACCTAACGTGTAATTTCTTAGTCTCTTTGTAAAATGGAAACCAAAATATTCATAGGATGACAGAAGCTGAATGGAAAAAAAGCTTTTGAAGTGAATTCCTATTATTGCATTTGACACTTCCTATGGTAAACTACATTCCAATCTAGTAAATGTATTTGCAAAAAAAGTTCCCTACTTCTGGCTGAAAACCCATTTCCATTAAAATCAGTTCAGAAGCTCCTGTAGGCTATGGAGGGTCTAAGGCTTCAGCTATTCTTATATATGTTTTTATACTAAATCAGGTACAGGCACACAGGCAGAGGGTCCCTGCTAGAGTAAATTGGACCATGGTGGTGTGGGTTTCTAAAATCCTCATTCCTCTGCTCCTCTCTCTGTCCTTCAAAAGCTACGTGTGTCTCTGTGTTTCATAAGACGGGATTGACATGAGCTCATAGCCCCAAATCAGCCTCTAGAGAAAGAACCACAAGCAGAACGAGGTACCTACTTTTCTTTTTTTGGCTGCTTTGGACATCTCTGCTCATCCCTTTGCCCTTTGGGTCAAGGCACCCTCAGGACAAGACATCTTACCCATGGCTTTAGTTCCTAAAAGACTGGAAACCTCATTTCTCATGCCCCTTATCAATTGAACTTAAGAAATTACTTTTTTAGTGTTTTAGGCAAAACATTTAATTCTTTTAGGCGAAAAAGAAAGATTTAAAGCACTGTAAATCTTATTTTCTCTGATAATTTTGGAGCTGTTAAATAAAATTCATTACTTTTGGTTCATTTTGTGGGCAGTGTTAATCAGAAAGGCAGTGCAACTGTAGAAGCCCTTTCATCACATATAAGCACTTCCATCATTAAATACGGACTCCAATCCTATTTAAGTAAAAGACATTTTGGCAGAACTACTCATGTGTTGTTTGAAAAGCATCCATCCTCCTCTATCCTTCTTTATGGCATAACGAAGTATTTCACAGATAAATTGATCAGCTGAAACTCACTGTTCTACAGTGGAAAAGTTCAGGATTATAACAAAACATTGCCAGTCTCAGCGGTAGTTCCTGTTTTTACATTTCTCACTAGGATCAAAGTTTTCCTTTAATAATTATAAATTCTTTTGTGGGTACATGATGTCATCTCGGTACGTGGACACAATGTAATAAATGCTGTTGAGAAATGGACAAAAGTTACCCTTAGTTGGATAAAGATGGACATACTCCCATTCCAAACCCTTAAAAGCATTTGCCATGTGGCAAATTCAAAGCTTTATTAACTTCTAGACAAAAAGAGGTATGAGTTACACTAGCCTGAATAATATTTTACGAAGTAGTCTATTTTTCCAGTGTTGAGGAAAAGTGACAGAAAAATCTGTCATAAACATCAAAAAAAGAGAGAAAAAAATCAGAGTTAACACAGACTAGCCCATTAACATTGAGGTTACAATTGATTATGCAATTATAGATTGAGAAAATAAAAGTTCTGGGTTCCTCCTTACAGTTCCTGTAAAACATTGGTACAACATGAAGTCTTCTCAAAGTTTTTGGAAGTGTTGGGCTCACAAAACAGACTCTGTTCCCGTAAATGTCAGTGGTAATTTTAGAGGGAATCCTGAAGAGTTACACAATTATTTTTGAAACAATGATATCATGGTAGATATTTATGTTTAATAATCTCAGGGGAAAAAAATGCACTACCACTATTAGGTAGTTCTTGATTACAGGTAATCCATATACATATATGTGTATAGACACACAAATTTCAGTTAAAGCTATGTGAGATCATGGCAGTATGCAAATGGGGAGACTGTGAAATTAGAGTTATTAATAACAAATATGCCTATCCCATTTGGAAAGATTTGGAAAAAATTATAATTCAAAACCACAATATCATTTTGTTTAAAGCACACTTCTTGGCATTTGAATGAATAAAAGCAATTTGAAATGCCTTCATTAAAGAGAAAGAGGAATAAAAAATAAGGCAAAATATCACCCAGGCACACATTATTTGCAGAGACAAACTCTATCTTCTGTGTCTCAGGTCTTAACTCCAATGTTCTGCAAACATGAAGAAGGAAATAAGAAAAATAGAGATGAGCTTAGATGGAGATGCTTAGATTATATCAATTATTGTTGCTTTCCTAGTACCAATAGTATTTTCCGTTCTTCCATTCTGTCTTAAGTAACTAAGAGAAAATAAATAAAAATAATTTATAAATATTAATTATTTGTGACGTACTTCAATGGCCAAGCCTTTTTAATGTGCTTGCAAGACAAAGGTTATATGATGGAAATACATACAAAATATATGTAGTGATAGAGACGTATAAAATAGCAGATGCCATTGCAAATATTCACGTTTCATAAAACAGACTAAGTGGAGAGATATTAAGCAAAAATTGGATACAATGTGCAGAGCTTCTTTCTTTCTGGAGGAAAATGCAATCATTGGGATCCAAAGATCAAAAATTCGGCATGCAAGAAACTTTTAGCTTTATGTGTTTAATGATAACATCTGTACTGTGTCAGCCAGGAAAAACTATAAAGCATTAAACTTTCATCCTTCATGTCTTAAACTAAAGAAGAAAATAATTCATAGTAATTTCTATTGCTAAGGGAAAATGTACCCAAATTAATCCCAGAACAGAAAATAGCTGAGGTTCTGCACTGACAAATACTGCCTGATGAGAGAGGACTCTCTGTAGGGTCAGCCAGCTGGTGCTGAGGGCACCCAATCTGGGGAGCAGGAATGGAGGAGAATCCCATCTGCTTTTTCCTGAAGTGTAGGAAAATCCTTGACAGTGGTAATATTCCCACTGTCATTTTTCTAGCTTGCTTGTTCTGGACTTATCCCTGACCAGACTGCAGCACATGCTCAGGTGCAGGATGTGCTTGGTGAGATTCCGAGAAGACTCACCACATCAGGAACGCAAACACCAGCAAGTGCCTGTTGCTTTACTTTACATTCTGCCATTAATAGCCCTCAAAAACATTATTATTGCCCAGACTGAAGCGTATATGAGCTGCCTTGAAAGGAAGCATTTGGATTTCCCCACTCTGAGTAAAGCACCTGCTCCAATGCTTTTAGAGGAATTAATGAAACCCCTAAATCTCAGAGCAGTTTCCTGATAGACTTAATGAATAGCTGTCAGCACAGCTGGCACTAATTGGCATGCTTCTGGGCACCCTGAAGGAGAAGGAGCCAAGCGGATAATAATCTCATACTTCTTTGATTTATAAATGTTCAGAGTCAGACTGACACTTCATTTCTGGGGCAGTACATTGATATTTGTATTTTTGTTTGTGTGCTGATCCTTGTTCTGTGCACATGCAGAGATGGTGATGTCTCCAAAACGTCAGTTTTGTGTTTTTCCAGAAAGCCTTGTGGAAGGATTTTAACAATAATGATTGTGTGGGCAGGAAGGAAAAGGAAAAACCTTCAAGTCGTAAAAGGAAAAAAATATCAAACTTGTGTGTGATGCTTGCGCTCTCAATTTCATTAATCATTTACCTATTGTGCTAATTTAAGTAAATCTAAACATCATTGATTCTGACCAGACTAACTCTCATGAGGTCTCTGGCTTTTAAAGCTTTGCCACAGTCAGAAGTGTCTTGCGAGTGAGTGAGATTTAAGTTCACGTTGCATGTTTGACAGGTTATACCTGTCTCGAAAGAAAAGGATCTTTGCACAGGAGTTATCAGGGGTCAGAAAAAGAGCTTTAAATGGATTTGAAGGGGAAAAAGGATAAAACCAAACTCACTCAAGATAAGCCTGGGGACAGCCACACCAGTGTTTGAGGAATGGTTGCTCGTGAGGTCCTTTGATGTGCTGTCTCAGCCGGGCTGGAGATCTATGAAACAGCAAAGGCACAAGGGTTGCTGATGTGTTAGAAATCATGGAAGTGCCTGAGAAGGATCACAGAGGAATTAGGGCAATTAGACATTCTAAAGGGTGTCAGGATCAATAGCCCAGCTGCAGTCCCCCTACACCAATGGACCTGGGCACCAAACAGGAGGAACAGGAAACTGTTGTGCAACAGGAAAATTATCATATAGTTGCCATCACGGAGAAATAGTGGGATGATTCCTGCAGCTGTTACAGACCTCCTACCCAGGACAAAGAGAAAGATGAAATATTCTATAACCAGCTGTGAGACGTCTCATAATCACTGGTCCTTGTTCTCATGGAGGACTTCAGCTTACCAGATGTCTGCTGGAAATACAATTCAGCAGAGAGGAAATAGAGTAGGAGTTTCCTGGAGCGTGTGGAAGATAACCTCCTGATACAGCTGGTGAGAGACTAAGAAAGGTGCCCTGCTGGACCTGCTGCTTGTGAACAGAGAGGGATTGGTGGGTGGCATGATGTTTGGAGGCTGTCTTTTGGTCAGAAATTCTCAATTCTCAGAGTAAGGATGCTCAGCAGAACTGCCATCTTGGACTTCTGTAGGGCAGACTTTGGCCTGTTTTGGAGACTGGTTGAGAGTCCCCCAGGGGACAGCCTTTTAACCGTCCTTTGGCTTCAGAGGGTGCTGAGGGATCTGGCAGAAGGGCTCACCAAGCCACTTTCTGTCATTTACCAGCAGTCCGGGACAACCAGGAAGGTTCCAGTAGACCGGAGTTCAACAAATGTGATTCCCATCTACAAGAAGGTCTGGAAGGAGGATATCTGTCAGCCTGGCCTTGCTACTAGGGAAGGACATGGAAGAGATTGATCTGAATGCCATCATGGGCAGGACAATCAGGGGATTACGCCAAGCCAGTGTAGGTTTATGGAGGGCAGATCCTGCCTGACCAACCTGATCTCCTATGACAAGGTTTCCTGTTCACTGGAGGAGGGAAAGGCCATGGATATCATCTACCTGGACTTCAGTAAAGTGTTTGACTCTATTTCCCACAGCAGTCTCCTGGAGGAAACCGGCTGTTGGATTGGATGCGTGCTCTTCTTCCTGACTAAAACCTGATTAAAACCTGGCTCTGGGCCAGGCCCAGAGGGTGGTGGGGAATGGAGTCACATCCAGCTGTGGCCAGTCACCAGTGGTGTTCCCCAGGGCTTGGTAATGGAGCCAGTCCTGTTTCACATCTTTACTGACAATATGGACAAGAAAACTTTGCAGATGACACCGAGCTGAGTAGGAGTATTGATCTGCTGGAGGGTAGAAGGCTCTGTAGAGGGATCTGTACAGGCTCTGTGGATGGTCCAAAGCCAATTGTATGAGGTTCAAGAAGGGAAAGTGCCAGGTCCTGCCCTTGGATTCCAAAAACCCCAAGCAATGCTCCAGGCTGGGGAAGAGTGGCAGGAAAGGTGCCCAGAGGAAAAGGAGCTGGGGGTTCTGGTGAACAGCAGCTGAACATGAGCCAGGTGTGCCCAGGGGGCCAAGAAGGCCAATGGCACCTGGCCTGGAGCAGCAATAGTGTGGCAGCAGGACCAGGGCAGGGATTGTCCCTCTGTTCTCGGCCCTGGTGAGGCCACACCTCAAATCCTGTGTTCAGTTTTGGGCCTCTCACTATAAGAAAGGCATTGAGGGGCTGGAGCAACTGAGCTGGGGAAGGGTCTGGAGCACAAGCCTGATGAGGAGCAGCTGAGGGAGCTGGGGCTGTGCAGCCTGGAGAAAAGGAGGCTCAGAGGGAATCTCGTTGCTCTCTACAACTGCCTGAAAGGAGTTTATGGTGAGGTGAGGGTCAGTCTCTTCTCCCATACAACACGTAACAAGAGCAGAGGAAATGGCCTCAAGTTGCACCAGGGGAGGCTTAGACTGAGAATATCAGGAAAATTTTCACCAGGAAAAGGGTTATATGGCATTTGAAACAGTCAGCCCAGAGAAGTGGTTGAACCACCATCCCTGGAGGCATTTAAAAGACATGTAGATGTGGCACTTGGGAACATGTTTTATTGGTGGACTTAGGAGTGCTGGGGTTGCACTCAATGATCTATGAGTTATTTTCCAACCTAAATTATTCTGTGTTTCCATGAAGCGTTATTTATATTTAGGGTTTTCCCCAAATATCTTGTGTGTGCATATGCCATGATTCTTGCCTGAGTGTGGAAGCCATGAAGACAACAGCTGGAGATGAGACATCATTCTCAGCAACTTTATCACTTTGCTTACATTAAAATGCCAATGGTTATGTTCTTATATTTAACAGAAAGTGACACGAAGGATTATTTCGATCTGCTCTGTTCACAGAAGCTACAGTGAAGGTTGCCATATCCTGAGACAGGGTCCCTCAGAAAGCTCAGTATCAGCTGCCACATAAAGGAAAGTGATTAATTTTTAACATTTATTCAGCACTTCATTTCCTTTTGTGGATTTTGGCTGAAGTCTGGAATCAGAGAAAAAATTCGGTAGAAGTGTTAGTAACTGCAGGTTCTTCTATGTAGAGCTGTGTTTTCCATTGATTTTCTAATCATTGTGACCAATAATAATCTTTACAAACACTAAAAATTGCAAAGAAATCAAACTTTCCTATAAGAATGTAATACCTTTAGAATGGAAAATTAAGATGTAATGATAATATAATAATATAATTTAATCAAAAGAGAAGGAAATGTAATTATCCTCTTGGAACAAGGGCTTTTAAATTATAGTGGTGGCTGCATTAATCAGATGTCATATTAACACCTGTAATAAAATGCCTTATGGAACTTTCTCAGCCTACAGAAAATGCACAGAAGAATGATGAAACAAAGTGTTAAAAGAATAATTATCAAGAATATAATAAGCATATAATCTTGAAGTCTGGATGGATTAAAAGGGGCTAGAAAGAGTCAGGTGAATTGGGGGGGGTGATTTTTTTTTTTTTAAATTCCTAGAAGTTAGGCAATGAAAAGAGAAAAAATGCAATTTAAAACCAATATTAAAATCAAAGGGTGTCCCTAGACTTCTATAGGTTATAAGAATTGGTCAATTCTATCCAGTGCTGCTAAACCACAAAGGCATCCTTATCAATGGCACCTTATCAATGGCATGCCAAAGGAGACATCAGCTACCTGCAGCTGGAAATCCTGCCCACCTGACTCGATGCAGTAACGTTTTAAGGCTGCCTAGATAATGAGAGTGAAAGTCACTGAGTTTCATTCTCCTGTGTAAGTAAAAACAATCATATTTCAGGCATGGCTCTGCATTTTTTGCCACAGGGTCGCTGGCTGTGTGTGAACCCCCTGGGTGCTGCCTCTGCAGTACACTCCCAGAGGATGGACACCGATGGAAGCCCCTGGGTACCCCAGCTCAGCCCGTGCCTGTCTCACCAGCAGCACAAAATGCACACTTTTTCAAATACTTCAGGGGATATAAGTTGGTGAAATTCAGGGATGTTCTGCAGCCTAATTTTCACTGGGTCTTGTTTCATTTTCACTCCTGCATAATGCATGAAATGGCACATAAGAAAGCAAGATATAGTGAAAGCAGCAGCTATAAATAAACATGAAAACTTACCCACATATTTTCTTAAAGGAAATCAGATAATGGAATCAGACTCTCTCACGAAAGATGGATTCTTGTCTTTTCAAGCAGTAATCTTATGAATATTTTCATGACAATACTTTGAATGTTTTAGTACCTACAGCTACCATGTCTGGAGTACTGAAGAGATATTCCTGCCCAGAGATATTTTCAGAAGAAATCCAATATTCTTAATGCTACCTCTAACTGCAGCATTACCTGCTGAAAAACAAAGAGCTTAAAGATTTTAATTCACTTTCATTTTCAATTCTATTTAATTCAGTTCCACTGGATCAAGCCCTATTATTTCACAGGACCATTTCTTGCTTTCTGCTTGAACAAAGCAATGAACTCAAAAGTGCTTTTAATCATAATGAACACTGAATTCTGTTAGGTTCCCTACTCAATTTTTGCAGACAATTATATCTAAATGTAAAATATTTCTGAAAATGTTCTTGACTGATCCACTAAATTTAATACATATATATAACACAAAACAAAATAGGGTCTATGGTTTTATAAAAGTTTGGTCTGACAATGTTTGTTTAATTACAGCAGCTGTAAAATTTTAAGATGCTTGGGCTTTTTTTAGTTGAGCAGATTCTGTGCTATGGTGAATAATGGTTCGTTAAAGAAAAACCTCCTAGGAGAGAAGTTGTCTAATGTATAATGATACAGATTAGCTTTTCAAAGGAATTTGGAATAGTCAGAGTCACCTTTGATCTTGTTTAGCACACCAAAATGAGGATTCTGTATATCAAGTCTGCAAGCTAAATCCATGGCAAAGGAAATTGAACAAAATGGATTATTTCCTGTGTAAGGTCATTTGATAGATTTAGTTCTAAATGCTCTCTCTCTGGAATTGCATGAGATCCTAAAAGCTGGAGAACACACAAGCAGGAAGATGTGAATAAGGCTGCCTGCTTAAATCTATCAGCAGCTGACAGACTCTGAGACAAAGCTGATTGGCTTTTTCAAAGAGGAATAATAAGGCAAGCAAGGAAGTTTCTAATATTTTTTAAAGGGTATCTTTTGATCCAGCTTCAGTTGAAAGGCATAGTACAGCACCCTCGCTAACCCAATGCCCTGCAGTGTTCTCCCCAGGTTGTTGGGGTCTCAAAGAAGAGATGTGTGTTTCTACCAAACACTTCTTATACTGTCAGAGCCCAGATAAATCTGTCAAGTTTTTGACCAGTTAGGGTTATGGATATGTGATTTAACGTTGCTCTTCTCCTCCAGCTCCTTGTTGTTTTCTTTCGTAGGTCACATTCTCACCCACACTGAAAGCATTTTTAATTTTACTTTGTAAGACATATTTTTCTTCTGCCAAATAATTTTGTATCTGTATTTCATTTGCCTTATTTTTTGGCAAAATCACAGAATGATTTTTCATTCTTTCATTATGCCTCAAATTTGGCATTTGATCATCAATTCTGGTGATTGGACATCAACTCTGATGATTGAACATGTCTGAAAATTTGAAAATTAGTTTGGAACTTGCCATGCTGCAGCACTGTTTTAAAAGTCCATATACATTAACTCTCCAACATGCATTAACTGCTTGGGAGAAAGGGGAAAATATGTTATAGAAATATTCTTTTAACAGCATATCTGCTTAACCATATTTTGTCTGGATGTGCTCTATTGAAAATATTAGTACATTCAAGAATACCAGATTGATTTTAAACTTTATACCACCACTATGATCTCTTGAAATTCTGGATATATAAATTCAGAATCAACATATTTGATAACCTTCAAAAAGTCAATATAATTCTGGCAATTTCTGAAAAGTTGTTAAAAAAGGCCTTTGTAAACCAGTTTCATGGAAAACTAAGGCTTTTCTTTCTTTAAACCTGAAACAATTTGGGGTGATATAAAACCATCTCTAGAGATAAAAATTAGGTTTATACTTTTTATTCAACATTTAACATAGCTTTCCCACACACAAAAGTCATATATATCTAACCACCACAAAACAAAATGTTTCCTGATCCTCAGATCAGCCCATATCTTGTGCTTTTCTTTTGATTCAATAATTTTCTTTTGAATTCTGTAGTTCTGTGTTTACTCACCATATCATCAACTTTACAGATTTGTTTGCTAGTTATTTCAAGAGACCTCCACATTTTCATTCCAATATCCTCTTTCTCATCACCATGGGAACCACTGTCTTTTTATCCTTCAAGAATATTATGTTTTAGAAGAGCTCTCATCCTTGTAATGGAAATTTGCAGGTGAGAACAGCTTCATTCTGTATTCTTAACTTACAATTTTGCTACTTGCAGTGATTTATCATCTCTGTCTTTTCTGTCTCTCTTGTAGCCAGAGGTACCATTGTACCTCCTGGAAATGCAGTCACAGTGTCCAATTGAACATTCACTGCAGTTTTAGCACTGGACAAGGGTGAGTCTGCAGTAGCAGCACACAGCTCTGCAGGTGTTGTAAAAGCTGCTCCATAAGTCTTAGCTGCATCCAAACGTGCAAATTTTAGAGCCGCTTTGGCTATGTCTATGCAATCTGCACCTACTATAGGTTCTCCACTGCAGATGTTATTTTGGGAGCCATTTCTGTATTTTTCTCGTTTAGTAGTTTGCGTTGATAAATACTAGGGAAACCAGGGGAAAAAATCTAGGAGGAGAATTGAAGCATTAAAAGAGTTCATTACAGAATTAACATTAAAAAGAAAAGGAACAGTGGAAGGGAGATGAATATAACTTTCAAGGCTTAAAAGAAACTTTAAATTGCCCTGAAGTATAAATAGAAGAAAGATGAGTGCATTCCCAGAATAAATTGCTCTGTGCTGGGTTTCTCTCTCCTTCACACTCTTTGGTGGTAGGACCTCAGGGTGACAATGTCTCTGAGGCCATCACAGTAAAGAAACTATGGCAGATTTGGGAAAGACAGCTTAATATTTGCTTCCTTTAGAGTCACCTAGACTTTCACATCCATGACCTACAACTGCCAGAAGACATGGTGATATCACCTCATGGTAAATTACACGTAACTTCCTCACAGATTTGTTAAATATTTGGGGTTTTAGCCACAGCTTTTACGATGTGAGAGAGAAGGGAATGAAGAAAGAAGGCAACTGTTTCTTAATCAGCCCAATTTGTCCCTCTGATTCCTGGTGATACTCAGCTTCCATCTGAACCCTACAAAGAGCATAGTTGCCACTTCTGTGCCAGGGAAGAAGGAAACGATGGCTTTGGATCCAAATCTAAGATGGCTGAAACATTCCTCAAGACAACTGTTTTCTGTGTTCAGGCACACAATGAAATACAACTTGTCTTCTAACTGGAACCCCTAAGCACTACTATAATGTAAATATTAACAGTTTATCACATGGCAGTCAGGTACCACCCATCCCATAGCAGTAATCATATTTCCCCTTGGGGTTCTACAAATCTCCTGTCAAAGCTTTCAGTCCTGAGTATCTGTGGCCGTAAGCCTCAGACAGTATGAGAGCTGTGCTTCACCTCCATGCTTTAGTTTCCATGATGTTTTCAACCCCTTCCCATCACCATTCATCAGGTACATAGACCTAGGTCTGTAACCTTAAAACCAGAGAACCAACTTAGACATTTAGGTGGGATATTTTTCAACTGTTTTTGAAAGAGATCTGGTGAGATTTTCAAAGAGATTTGGTGCATTAATGACCGCATCAAAATAAAAACTTCAGACTCCATGACGTGTTTCAGAGTCCATGTCTTTCCTGCAGAGGACAGAGTATTTCTGTAAGTAAGCAATCTAATCAGTTTGCGATTTACTGGCATAACTCAAAATTACTTTTATCTACTAATTCATTTTTTGTTTCCTGGACCTTGCAGTTTCACAGAGCAGTTTCAATCTGTGATTCATCAGATTTTCACAAACTTCTGAAAGTATACTAAAGAAGCTACTAAAGAATATAGGTTGTTGTGATAAAGTGCTGTCAAGGAGTAAAAAAATCTGAAGACAGAAAACAAAGTAGGAAAAAAGTTTTCAGCAGTGCAAAAGGGTAATGGTGGGGTGTGATCAGAGATTTTTAGCACTGCTCATGAGTTAGAGAAGGGACTGGAAAGTGAGGAAGCACCAATTCCAGGTGAAGCAGCCACTCAGTCCTAGGAAGAGCTTCTTGCTTGGCTTGATCTCACCCAGAGCACGGAGGCAGTTGTAGTTCCAGAAAAATACATGCAAGGCAATAATCGGACATTTGGCGGAGTATGAGTTAACTGACCTCTTAGCCAAATGTGAGGGATCATTTCATGTTCAAAATAAAATTTGGTCCAGTATGGCTGTTGCAGTAAAACCATGGGTTTGCATGTGGAAATCTGCAAGTACAAATAGCAGTATAGAATAATCCTGAAACAATAAAGACTTCTGATAACATTTGTACAACCACATGTCAATTCCTGGTTTCGGCTCTGGTTACCCAAACTAAGTATAACATTATAGAAATTGCGACTGTTCAGTGACAAGTAATAAAAATCATTATAAATGTAAAAAAAGTTGCAAAAAGATTAATTAAGAAGATTAGCACTATTTTTTTTTGTGAAAATGTACTGAAGAAGATGGAAATTTACGTAGTTGATAAATAAAGCAAATAATTTTAAAACTCTTTTTATTGCCACTTGCACAAATGCAAAGTGTCAGATTCTAAACTGATGAAAGGAAATGTTTATTTTAGACAATGGGGGGGGTGACTGTAAAATTCATGTTGTGGTTCAAGCCAAGTGGTATAGACTTCAGTGGAATAAGAACAGTTTAGAGTTTTTCCATCAACTACTTCACTGTAAAGCAACACTCCATGGTGAAAATTTTACTATTTGTAGTGATTTTCCCTTTAAAGTAGAAAGATTTTGTGTGTGTATCCTAAGAGAAATGAAGGAAATTAAAAATAATGTTTACACAATGTTTAATTCAAACTTTTCCAAGTCATTATTATCTGATGTTTATTATTTCTTATTTATTTCCCCATAACTTTATTTCATTTCTTTTCCTTTCATTTCAAAAGTTGAAGAATTGAAAGGATTGGACTACAAAGGTTTATGACAGAGAAAAAAGTAGACATTTTTGGCTAAGAGTTTTGATCCTAAATGTATCATCATGCAAACTTCATAGAATCATAGAAATATAAAATATTCTGAGTTGGAAGGGACCCATTAGGATCCTCAGGTCCATCTCTGGCCCTGCGCGGGACACGCCAAGAATACCCTATGTGCCTGAGCACATTGTCCAAATGTTTCTTTTAAGACCTAATAACTTCTATTTTGAAAAACATTACTAGAAAATATTTAGCACACTCTCAGTGACTCAGGAGAATTCCAAAGTTAAATTTGATTTCAACTGGACGTAATGATTTCATTATGTGAGTAAATAAACCCTATCCTTACAGTAGAATTTATATGGTAATTCTTTTACATTATGAAAAAAACTGTGTGGCGTGCTTTGGAGAGGATTAAGGGCTTACGAGGCAGTAGCAGGACATAGGCTGGAGGTAAGAATAGAGGTTCAAGAGGGGCAAGAAGTCAATGGGAAGAAGAAGACAAACATTTGATATACATATGGATATATACATATATAAAAATCTGAAATACAGATAAATATACATGCACAAATACATCCATGAATGAGTGGGAGGCTCATGCTGGAGTGCGTTTTGAACCTTCTCTTTGGAGTCCTGAGACTTGGAGCATGCACGCAACAACACAGGCTCCTGACAATAATAAAATACGTTTCCCCCATCTTGTTCACAAGCCACACTGCTGTGTAGGAGAGTAATCATAAAAGTAGCTCCAGCCCCAGAGGCATGTCAGGGACTGATCCTTTTTCCAGATTTGTTACAGAGAACTAGAGAGGTAAACATTTCTGCTGTGCCCTCTGAGCGCATTTTAAGAGCATGAAAATGTCACATATCCTGTTGATCAAGGTGCCAAGGGAATTCCACACAGTGAGATCCATTCAAGATTCACTCTGCTGGGGTTGGGGGAGGAAAGAAGAGACAAAAGGCCAAACATTTACAAGAGGCAGAACTGTACACTGTAATTCTTTGGCTTCAGCACTTCTTCAGAGGCCTTTTACTATAACAGAAAGAGAAAGCCATGTAAGTTGTTGAAAGAGAGTGATAAATTCTGTTTTCCAATTTCTTGAGTTTTACAATTCCCAATAATAATTTGTCAGATGTTTAGAGCACATTTCATCTTCAAAATGTTGAATTAATTCTTACTATTTTTCTCTAGGAACACTTTCTTCTCATTCCTTCGTCTTCCAGAAAGCTTTCCATTTCTCTGCTTTTCATTAAGAGTCTTATCCTGAATTCATACAAATGAAGTCATGTGATATGCAAACATAAGTATAAAATATTAAAACGTTAGCACAGTCTTCAGAATGACTAAAAAGTATGGGATAAAAATCTTCCTTTAGATTTTGGTAGTCATTAGATGCAACAAAGGCACATTCCTCAAATCAAAAATAAAACCTGACATTCTTTTTTCTTTTCTACATAACCTCCTTCACAAAGGTACTTCTTGTCCAATGGAAGGCTTTTATTTCTTACATTGAATTGTCATCCATAGACCAAAAAAATTAGACAGTGTTTAAGGAACCTATTGTAAAATTTTCCTTCACTAAAATTTCTTTAAAATTATATTTTTGTTCTAAATCCATCATGTGATCTCCAGTAGATTTTTGATGGTTTGTCATCAGAGTTGTCAAAGACTGTTCAGTTTACCAGTCTATTCCCTGTCCTGTGCAGACTTGTTCCCTATCCTACAACCTTTTCCAGTATTTTGTTGATAACATCCCATATGGGAAAAGCACTGGGGATTCCACAAATCCTCCTGGAGTAACAGGCCTTCACACTTAATGAGGTTGTTTGTAAAGTCTACTCAATCTGCAGGGCAGGAGGATTTCTTCTGGATTTATCATTCAAATTCCTGTGCCACTAAAAAATATTTGCTGGCACATACCAGGGTCTTATATTTGCAGATTCTATTAACAAATCTGGCAGCTTTATGGAGCATGAATTGAGCTGCAGTCTCTTTCATGAAACAAGACACAAATCACACCTCAGATCAAGTAGTATAATTTTCATAAATGTTTAATACACGAGCACAAATGAAAGGATAAAAAGAAGCTTTTATTTCATAATATATGGTGATGCACATATGCACAGTTGGTGCTTATTCCAGTTAAAGTTTCCCTTAGGCAAGTAAAGGTCAGGAAAACCTCAAACATTACCAAAGAACTTTCCCAGACCAAAACATTTAACTTCTTAGATTCAATTTTAAAAACTGATTTTCTGCACTGTAGAAGCTCTTTCTCTCTGCAAAAGTCTATTTTCACAGTTATGGAAGGTGTTGTTTGAACAGGAATTACAGTTCCCTGTAGATGATCCTGTTGACTGACATCATCTCCTTTATTCCATCTTGTAAATGCTTCTAAATCCCATCTCTGTAGTTTTTTCTCCCTTCTATATCATTATTTAAATGAACTCTGACATTTCCAAGTACAAATCAATGAGGGTCTTAGCTGCATTATGGAAGAGATGGTGGAACAGAATGCCTATCTAATATACTAAATGCAGTAAGATGTCCTCAAATTGGCAAATTTACCTTCATCCACTTCATCAGGTTATGCCTCTGTTCATGTTATCTATGGTTAAACTGTCTCTCTGACCATAAAGTTGGTTTACTTGTGCCACCACAACTGACAGGGAGGATGTATGTAAATGTGTGTGAATGTGTGAGCATATGCATATGCATGTACGTATAAGTGAGCATAGAGATATGTGTGTATTTGTAGATATTTTGTATGTATATATATCTATATATTTGCAGTAATCAGGACTGTGACCACTTAGGACATTTGCATACCGACAAAGGTCACACTGGAAATTCCCCGCAGGGGCAGCCTTGTTGGAACTCAAGCAGAGACAGTATTGGTGTCAGAGAAGGAGCACAACCATGAGATGAAAATCTCTGCAGCACCATTTTTACACAATTGTGGCATTTCCAAATTTCCTTTTGGAGCACATGTGGTGTAAGGACTCTGCACCAATGGCAAGAGTAGGCTCAGTACTTTGAGGCAGCCCCACAGCTCTGTGTGTTTCCTTCATCCCCCGAGAGCTTTTTGTGTCCTGCAGGTACTAAATACAGCCCGGAGTGAAAGTAAATGGAGGAGAGGAGAGGAGAGG